>JAUPFV010000002.1:235490853-235830513 GCA_036936605.1 Limnanthes douglasii subsp. nivea
GGTTATTAAACCTCTGTAGAAACACTTTTTAATGTAGTATATTATCTTTATTAATTTAGTTTTAGTTTTTATCTTTAGTATTTATGTTAATCTTAATACTTTCAATTTTTTATGGGATTAATTGATTGATCATAGATGTAGGTTGAGACCGAGAGGTAGTATCTACCTCTGAACTATATCAATATCATTGGGTTGAATGAGTAGTTACTACGGCAATGACCCAATGAATTCTGAAACTAGGTTCTTAGTTTGCATGACCCAATTATAGAAGGCACGGGAGTAGAGATATAACCAGCCATACAAGAAGAGGTTAGTTGTGTGAGATCGAGAGATAATCATAACACTCTGAAAGAGAACCCGATTTTAAAGAATAATTACAAAAGTTAGGTTAATTTGATTATATAAAAATACATTATAAATTGTTGACACATGTTTAATAACTCTAGAATAGTTTTTATAGTTAATTATTTGTAATTTCAATTTTATTTTATTTTCATATTTTATATTTTAATTTTTGTTTATTAATTGGTATAATTGTTATATTAAACGGTAGATTAAAAAATGTATATTTATTCCATTGGGTTCGATATTCGAGTCTTAAATACTCTAAAACTACAACGGAAATCGTATACTTACAATTTTTACTATCAAGTTTTTGTGGCGCCGTTTATATAAACAAACGACTCCTCTAAGGCGTGTCAGACAATTGCTGATTCTTTGACAATAATTTCTTATACAAGGAATATCCATTGATACTGCTATAGGAGAATTCTTCGATTTTAACACAATCAGAACAATGTAAATATAATGAGGAAGTATTTGTTACTCCACCCATAATTCGGAATGATTAGAGATCTGATATCCTTAATTTTTTACTAAGAGGTATGTTATCTCAAGATATAGAGCTGACTAAAAATTTAAGGTACAAGGCCCATTTTTATGTTGTATTAGATGGATTCTCATACAAAATATCTTTAAGTAAACCATTGTTATGTTATTTGGGTAAGCAAGAATCTCAGGAGAATTTATATTAGTTGCATGATGGTGAAGGTTCAACCCACTGTGGTTTTAAGTCTTCGACGCGAAGAATTTTGTTGACCGGTTATTATTTGCCTTCAATTATGAATGATGCTAAAGTTTTAGTTCAAGGTTGTGATACTTGTCAACGTTTTCCCAATTCTATTCATAAACCATCAGTTCCACTTATGTATACTTTCGAAGCTATTCCTTTTGACATATGGGGAATAGACTTGGTAGGACTATCACATATGGCATCCGGAGGACGTCAAATGATCATTATGGCGGTGGATTACTTTTTGAAGTGGGTTGAGTCTGAACCATAATCCGGTACAAAAGCTAAGGATGTTATTAATTTCATTCTGAATAATATTTGGTGTCGCTTTGGAGTTCCTCAGAAAATCATCACTGATAATGGTTCTCAATTCAATATCAAAGAAATGACTTCTATTTGCGCTTCGAAGGGTATTACAAAATGTTTCTCTACACCCTTTCATTCTCAGGGAAACATTGAAGTGAAAGTGACTAATAGGTCTATTTTAGAGGGCCTAAGAAAACTTTAACAGGTGCTGTAGGGAAATGACCTAATTATTTGCAAGCGGTGTTATTTTCTTATCGTACAACTCTTAGAAAGGCTACTCAAGAAACTTGTTTCACCTTGGTATATGGTATAGATGTTGTTAGCCCTACATAATCTAATTTACCTTCTTATAGAGTACTTAATTATCCTGAAGAGCTAAAGAAAGAGGCAAAAAGAACAAAACTAGACTTGATCGAAAAGAAAAGAGTTAGGGCATATTTGAATATAACTCATTATCAAAATTTGATGATGAGTCATTATAGTTCAAAGGTGAGAATGAGGGATTTAAAGTACGTGACAAAATTTTGAGAAAGTATTCCTTCATACAAAGGACAAGCAAATTGGTAAACTGGCCTCGAATTCGGAACGTCCTTATGAGGTAATGCAGCGAATAAAGTCGGGTACATATCGCCTTTGTGATGAGCAGGGCAGATTACTTCAACATTATTGAAATATAGAACATTTAAAGCTATATTGGGAGTAATTTTGTTTTTTGAATAATTGACAATCTCTTTCCTATTATGTTGGCCCATGAAGGTTTTAATGAGGTGTCATGTATATATTCGAGGATATTAATTAACCTTTTTTTTCCAATGGTTTTTTAAATACAAATATTTATATTATCTTGATAACTGATAATCTTTGAAGCTGTTGACCAAGAGTAACTGATTATTTTTGAGGTGTTAACGTTCTTTAAACAAATTGTTTGTATACGATGTGCTAACGTTCTTTGAACACAATGGTTGTATTCAAAGGGATATTGTTTTCCAAACACACTGTTTGTATTGGAGTTGATAAAGATTTCTAAATGCACTATTGTATGTGAGGTGATAACGTTCTTTAAACACATTAACTGTATGTGAAGTGCTAAAAGTTCTTTAAATGCATCACTTTTATTGGAATTCGAGGTAATAATGACTTGTTTATTAAATAAAAAGTAATCATGATAAGGTAAAAATAGGAAAGTATTTGTTCATTGAAGTAAATTTTTGATCTTACAAAAACATGTGTTTGAAGACCAAGTATATAAAAATTCACAAAAATGAGTCATCGACAACAAACAATGACTTCATGACATAAACAAAAACAACAATTAATTATTTTATTCAGAGTTCTCTTCAGATGAATTTCCTTCTTGCTCGGTGGCATCCTCGTCTTCTTTTGAGTTCGTCTCTTCGGATGAATCAGTTGTTACAAAGTGGAAGGCTTTAGTAGGAAGATTCTCCATTGGGATTCATTCTAAAAAATTTGACAGGTTTTCTTTTGGAAATTTTTCATAGAATTCGCGGAGCAAAGTGATTGTTTTTTGCTCCTCGGTATTTTTTATCGCAACAAGGACGTCTCACCCACATTGAGTTTTGGAAACTTTTATGGTTACTTGTATTTCTCATTTGAATGCTTTTTTGAGTGAAGTCATTTTGTCAGCCACCTTCTTCTTTTCTTCCTCACTCTTGTTCAAAGACTCTTACAGAGAGGAATATTTTTTTTGTTCCTCATATATTTCTCGGGCATGTTTGGCTTTAATTTCATTCATTTCAGCCTGATGGGAAATCTTTAGCTTTTCTGTTTTTTAATCATGCACATATTGTAGATGAAGTTTGAGTTGGATGGCTTCTTCAGATGGCTCTTCGATAGGGATGAACCTTTGATTAGTGTAAGGCATGAGAGCAGAAGATGAGGAAACTAGTGGAAGATTTGATTCCAAAGTCTCAGACAGATTAGGAGCACTAACTTGATGTCCAATCTGTTTAAGTTGTTCTTGGATCTGTCAAACTGAAGGATCCATATCTTGGTAAAGCTCCTGCAGTTCTTTTGCACCAATAGGTTCTTCAAAATTAAAGTTGTCACCTCTTCGATGATCTTCAAATTCAGTCTCTCTAACTTAGGAATGAGGCACTTATGAGGGAGTTTCTTCAAAATTATTTGATGCCCTCTTAGTTGAAGGAGTTTTTGAAGTGTTATTTTTCGTCCTTCTTCAATTGTTGGAAGACTATCTTTGTTTGCTTTTTTTTTGGGATCCGATCTGTTGAAGAGCTAGCACCAATAGTACTGGCTATTTTTTTTCTTTTTAGCTATTTTTTTCTTAGACAAATGCTTTGACACCTGTTTTGAACTGGGAGAGTGACCTTACCATCAGGTGCTATCAATCTCTTTCCAACAATCTCTAGGTTGGGTGGTTCCATCAAATTTTCTGGAAGATTGGAAGCCGGGGAGATCCTTCCCAGATGACTATTGATGAAGTTTATGGGCATAAAAGCTTAGTGGGACCCATGGCCAAATTCATTCTTTGCCTAAGTGGATAACTTTGAAAAGATATCTTTCGCATTCTTCTTGTGAGCTTTGTATCTCATCGAAATTCCTGCATACAGTAGTACTACATGTGAAAAATTAATATAGGTTATAAAGAGTAAAAGAAAAGATAAGAAAACTTATTGTTGCTTCTCCAAACAAGGTTGAGCTTGGAAGGGTTCTCTTCGGATATTTATTTCCAATTCTCCCATGCTCCAGATATGAAGACAAACGTTTTCCTTGCAGAATTTGTAAACCTCGAGCAGATCATCGATTATTTTAAAATTATCCACGAGTGTTAGATAGTAGAAGGGTAAAACCAGACATTTGGAAAGACTAGTCATGGCGATGAAGTCTTTGATAGAGAGATGGGTTGGCTTAGTCTATAAGCCATGATCAATAATAGGAACGTGAACCATATATATGGTGTCGCTTGTGTAGAATAGAGATTCATGAGTTCGAAGTACTCCACTACATCGAATCTAGTGGGAACCGAAGACCCCAATTGATGATCTCACGATAGACCACCAATTCATCTTTTCCATAATCAACTGAAGCCTCTCCTTCTTTTGGTAGTCGAAGCACTATATTTTCTTGCATTCCTCATTGATTCTTTAGATGTTCGGTTTGAGCTTCACTAGAATAATCATATGACACGTTTTTTAACACCTTGATATATTCGAGGAGAAGTGGTTTAAATTCACACTGACTATGGCAGCAATATCTTCAGGAAGCTGAGTTGGTACTTTATTTTTTCTCACTTTTTTCACTAGTGCATGTTTTTTCGAAGCGTCATCTTCAATTTCAAAAACAACAACGCTTTCTGTAGACTCGACATTCGAGTTAGTCTCTATCCTTTCCTTTGAATCAACTTTTTCCTCAGAAGCTTCGTTTATTAGTTGAGAAGAATTTGAGTTTGTGGCAAGATTTTCTTCTTGAGTATTTGAAATTTTTTGTCGTTACTCCAAGTTGGTCTCAACAATCTCCCTCGGGGGGGATGGGATGGTAGTATTGAATTGTTTGTAGTTTTTACATGATTTTGCAAAATATTATCAGCTTCGAGGTATCTCATAGCTATAAATTTTTTAATTTTAACATGAATACTTTGGGAGAGATGAGCCTTTGACTGAATTCGAGGAGTCTCTTTGCATTATATTCAAGGTGGATCGGATTTGATGGGTGACGAAGCTTTTTCTGGTCTTCTATGAGTGGATGTGTTGTGTGTTAATTTGCGGTTATTCTGAAGAGAAACAAATGTGGAGCCATCAAGTAATGGCGAAGAATTTCGAGGCGGTAATTATCGAGGAGATTTGGGTAAATGGCTTTTTTTTCTGAGTTGGATAAATTCTGAAACCCATATGGAGTTTGATTAGGGTTGAAGTTACTGTAAACAGTGGTTTGAGTTGAAAATTGAGGAGAGTTATTTATTACCCATGTTGTCTTATATTTGGTACCTCTTTCACTCGTACATAAGTAATCGTAAAAACCAAAACTAGGTTTTTTAATATATGGGTTTTTTTCTAATAAACTAAGACGAAGATAAATATTCAAATCAGTTCATAAATTTTGGATATTAGTTGGGGAAGATGAGTATTCCGGGGAAGGTAACCAAGAAATTGGGCTTTTCAAATGAAGGTATCCAAGAAATTGGGTTTTTTCAGATGAGGGTAGCCAAAAGATTGGATTTTCAGATGATATTTCTCTTTCTAAAAATTTAAACGAGAAACAGATAATAAGTAAGAGAGTATTTATAAAACAAATGCGAAAAATAAAACGGTAAAAGAAGTTGAAGAGGTAATGATGATTATTGGGTAGAAAGAAGGAATGGGATAACATGATACTTGTTAGTTGGCCAAACATAGTGGCACACCTAGTGGATTTTTGCATGCCTACTAGGGTATTCTAAACTTTACAACTGTTATGAAAAGACTAGCTAAAGATTCCATGCGTAAGTATTCGAGGAAAAAACAAAGGGTTGAGTAAATGGTATGGACCAGATTCAAAGTAAACATTGATATACATTTATTCGAGGATAAAAAATGTTGAAACAAATCGTTCTTTTGAGGAGATGAAGTGAATTAAATTTTGAGAATTAACAATTTCTACCTCCCAAGATTTCCGATTACTACTAGTTCTTATTCATTGTTTTTATAAGAACTAGGAGGGCTACTGATAAGGATATGAAATATTAGGGGCCTTAGTGTAATAATTCCAAGGTTATGTATGATGATTTGTATAGTTATAAGATGAAATTTGGATTATTTATAAATATATGGGGCAACAATGTAATTTAACCATTTATATAACTGATTCAGTTATATAAGTTTAACTCACCTATTAAGAAGGTGCAAAGTGTTGAATAAATGACGACTCTTTTGTTCATTGTCAGACTGATTTCTAAAGTTATTTTCTCTCTTTACAATCTAATTCTCTCTTTTACTTTCTCTTACTAAAAACACAAATCTAACTCAATAATATTGAGATAGTATATCAAGGACAAACATCCCCGCAGTTATATAAAAACCCATACATGCACCTATCTTTTACAAATAATGATTTCAGAGGAGTAGCTTCTCCTTAGAGTGATGCAGTACAAATCACAGTAGAACCGATCGTCGTAGAAATCAAGTGAGTGATGATTTATACATGTAGCTCAGCTAAATATCCTAGACCGTGGTGTGTATGAAAAAATGAGGGGACCACCGGCTCTAATCAAAAGATAATTTGTCATGAGGGGGTTTACAAGTAGATATGCAACAGTCTTGAGAGAATTAACTTTGGACGTGGCATTGGAAAAAAAATTCCGAAAGACTATAACGTTTCATTTAATAATAGTAGATGAACCATCTCTGTATAATATAACCTTAGTCTGATCACGCCTATAAAAAATTCATGTGGTAGTATCTATAATATATTAGTGATTAAGATACCTCATAAATGGTTGAGTGACTATAATAAGAGAAAACCAAAAATCAAGTAGGAAATGCTACACAACATCCATATATCCAAAATTCTTGAAATCAGAGGAAACATAAGTCATCACGAGGAGGAAGATGACCTCATAGAGAGCCATCTGTTAATTCAACATAGGGAAAAAACAAAAGAAGTCATCATGAAAAAAAAGAAAAATAATGAAAATCGACAAGAAGATACCAACATATCATATGTATGAAACTTTGAACTTCTGAAAAATAAATCTAGATATGTTTGTTCAGTATACACATAATATAAAGGGATCCATGACTACGGTCATACATCACCATTTAAATACAAACAACAAATTCCAATCGATAACACAAAATATGAAATCATACTCTCAAACAATAAAGAAGGTCATTGCCGAAAAAGATAGACCTATAACCGTAGGACGCGTTAATAAATCACAAAATTTGAGGAAGACACCAAATCATATCCTACTTCAAAGGAAAATGGAACGATGATAATAAACATAAAAAAAATTCCAGGTAGCACCGAAGATGTTAACAAAACTAAATAAATAAGATAAAATGTGCATGTATTTGGAAGTATATGATTATGAAGTCAACATATAGCTAATCAGAGAGGAAATAAGTGATCCAAAATTTTATACATGGTAAGTAAATCTTTATTACTACCTAAAAATAAATATCTGCAATTAGAAACAATTAGGTCTAGCATTGGTGGTAGTAAGTAAGACGATATATTCAAACATACACCATTATTGTGAATACTCCTTTCTACTTAGGAGATGTATCATAAAAACTCATAACCTTGAGAAGATTGACTAAATATTCAAGAGTTAGGGGATTACGATATCAAACTCAAACCTAGTAGAGGAATAAAATCCCAAACATCTACTCTCCATCGGGTCATAATTCCAATCGGAAGAATTGATCATCGTAAACAGCAATTCAGAGAATATAAGGAACACTAAACCCAAAAGGGGTAATGGTAATCAAAACTCAAGATCATAAATATAACTTTTCCCCCACCCTCAAAGGACCTTCAATCAAAAAGGTTTTATGGTAAAAAAAATGAAGCTACCACAATTTGATTCATAATTTAAGTGTCTCATTTATATTGTAACTTCGTACTTGTTGGTTTGATTATGTCTGCTCTATGGTAAGTATGGTCATTTAGATTGTAACTCCATTAAGAAACCCGCTGATGCTTGTACATTTATCCTCGTTCAAGGTTTGGTCTAGAGTTTTTAATTAGCAAGTTCTACACATTATCTGTTCAATCGTACAAATACTTCTAACTTGTGTAGTACGCTATATCAAGAAAATAGAATACCGACAATTATGGTATGATCGTGGAAATATGCTTTCATTCTTTGGGTTGATTCAGATTTCTTCCCTTCTTCTCGGAGTAGCACCAAAATTATTGTATATTCATAGACCACAAGGTAAGAATATAATAGTTCCATTGGTCTTAGATTAGTTAGTACTTCTGGTGAGACGATAGACTTATTTATGTTGTGGAGTGTTTTGGCGTAGTATGGTGTCCTATGAGACTTGCATGCACCCTTCATGACTTGGAAAAAGGTTGGAATTTGTAAGAGAATCTCGAGAATAACCTGTTCAATGCTACCCACCTTCCGACCAATATTTGTAATTGTTTTGTGTTACGTAAGAGATCAATGATGGTTAGATTGGATAGTTATGTAAGATCGACATTATTTTATTTCTCGCTCACCATGAATATTAGAAATTGGCATGCATAAAAATTTATTTCTCTCGACTGATCTTGAGATTGGCTTGGCTGGTTTCCAAAACTTTCGACTTGATCCGCCAATTGCTCCTCTTATTAGAAGTTGGTGACCAGCTGATGGATAAATGCAAGTGAGAATTTTTGTTTTAGTTTCGATGAGTACTAGACTCAGAATTTATCAAACCCTAGAAAAAAATCTATTTTTTGAACCTACAATTCAATATAAAATATAATAATTTAACCAAAAAGTAAAATGTGATTTAGTGATCGAGACGATCGAGATTTCGGGAAACAAATAAAAGAATCAAAAAGATAAAAATGTATCAATGTTAACCATATTAGAGATTCTTAAACTTGTATAACCAATTTACATGCTTTTTATATAGTTCGATATATTGTATTTATGCATAAATGTTTCGAAGTCATATTTTTTCTAGGTGTCTTGTCTTTATCTTTTGATCACCGACGACTAAACTTCATGTATGACTGGTTTTATCTTTACTTCCTACCTCGTACAATTGGGTCATATGATCTAAGAATCAGTTTCAGACTTCACTGAGTCATGGTCATTACGCACTACCTTATTAGGTCATAAGGCATAATAAAGACATATAAACATAGAAAATGAATTTATTTATTCATATACATATATGTGACTCGTGTAATCCCTAGGTTTATTAAGCTTTCTAACTAACCATTTTAGCTAAATTTAGAGCAATAACATGTTTCCAAGTTGGTTATGAATATTAAGAATCCTTAAAAATTTAATGACTTGAACTAATTGGGCTACAAGTCTAGACAGAACAAAATTTAGGAACTAATATAAACCTTTTTCATTTTTACGCGAATTTCCTTCGAATTATGCATGAAACCCCATTACTTAATAAAGATTTATATATTCTCTTTATTTATATTTTTTTAATTAACCTCTTTTAATACACATATGATAATTCTATTTCACTGAAAAAACATATATATCAGTTAATTAATTTTTATGTGAAAACCTATACTCAAAGTAAAATTGTAATATAATTAATTTTAATGAATGTTAGGTAAAAAAATTAAAATCCTAATCAAATAAAAATATAAACATGCATTTATTAACTTTTTAACTAAAAATAAGTTCATAAGTTTGTGTATTAAAGTCCTAAAATATACAATAAATAATATTAAATGATTATTAAAAGAATAAAAGAATTTTTTTATATTTTTTCAACTACCCACACTTAAAACTTAATATTGACTCTAATATAAAAAATAATTGAGTAAAGAACAATAGTACATGATAGATTTTTTCGGGCTGAAATTACTTAATTTATTTAAATAAACTAAAGTTGAAGCGTAGAAGTTTTAAGTTTTGCGGAAAAATAATTTAAAAGAAAAAACAATATAATAATAAATAGGAAATTAAAGTGTCATAAAGTCGAGACTGATATGTAGAATACAATCACAAAAGTACCCAATAGCATGAAAGTATCTCAAATAAAAAAAGAGAAAAATAAAAATAAAATTTACACTCGGTTACCATCCAATCAGCGCTTCATAATATTTTTTGATCATTCCAACCTGATGTATAAAGTCGAGTAGTTCGTACCTTATTTATGTTGTTAAGTTACGTCTGATCCGTAATATTTTTTCTCCTTCCTTTGTGATGCATTTGACTTCCTCTTTCAGACCTATAAGGTGGGGAGCCTCTATTGGATCATCCCTATTTTCTAAGACGACCGATTCCCCTATTAGTTGTTATTTCTTAAGCGTGAAAACAGCTGCATATAATTCCATAGAGGTCTTATGGTTCTCTCCGATCACTCCTATTTTTCTATTGATTGTGTATCAAATATACTAATATAATTTAGAGATGATATCGAGCCTTTAATCTAGCCATGATCGGCCCAAAAATGAAATTTATGAAGGATGGGGCATCCATTATCATGAATAAGCATCGTACAGTCTTTGGTAATTCTTCCCTTCCAAGGATGACATCTAGTGTAAGTTCTTCTAAGAACTCGACGTCCACGTGAGTAAAATCGGCCAGTACTCTTTGGGAATGAGTGAAAAAAATATCACCTCAAATCTTATTTTACGTGTTTTTGTAAATGATATTAACATATCTCCAGGTCTCGATTGCGATTCACTTGATTGTTACTCGTGTCAGCACTATGGTGATAACGATTTTTTTGTTATGAGGTATTACTACTCATCGTAAATATTTATAAGAGAAACCTAAATATGGGTACGAATTATGGTATAGGTGTGGTGAAGTATGACCTTGATGTTGTACATCTAGACCACCCATATGTCACTTCATTAACGTTCGTATTATTCTAGAGAATACATAATCGTCAATAATATCTCCAATATTATGTTTGTATGAATCCAGGTCAAGATATTTCTCATTTTCTCGATCAAATATTGTTTTTTTTCTTAAAGTTTGTATCTCACGAGTGCGAGTGCATTCAACCTCTCATGTCGTGACAAAGGCTCTCGTTCGACTGAAGGGTCTTGTTGTTTGTTTTATTTTTAAAAACAACCAGATAACTTTCTTTCATCAATCATATTTAGACATGGTCTTGCAACACAAAATAGTCCATGGTATTAGATAACTTCCAAGTTTTTAAGTAGTTCTATGAAAGGTCTTATGATCATTCATTCTAGCAGACGGGCATTGTTGTTATGTTGGAATGATTGGTTCGCCTCTAAATTGTGTTTTAATTGTTATGTGGTCTCATCGATGTGTCTCAATTATTTGTAAAGATGCTTGAATGTGGTTTTAAGTTCGCTTGAGACACCAATAGTTACTTATCTTTCCGTGTGATTGAAGGGTGCAGAAGGTACGTATTTACATATGTCGTATCTCCATTAAGTCGTGCTCTAAAGATCTTATTCACTTATAAGTGACACTTCACTTGCTTCAGAAAATATCCATAGTTGAGTGCATTATATATTATGGTGAAATCATAGAGAGATCATGAGACTATACCTTGATGATAAGAAATAACTACTACCACGTCATGGCAGTCTTGCAAGCCACTTTTTGTATCCATGAACCTCTGAGTATATTCTCTTAATGTCTTATTCTGACGTTGTTTGAAGCGGATGATGTTGTATCCATTTTTTTATCACCTTTGAATCCTATGAAATGGTTGCATAAGGTCGTATTCAACATTTGAGAGCTCTTTATGCGCTCCATTTGGAGGTTTTCGAATCATATCAAAAAACTTTCTCATAGGTTATTAAGAAGGCTCGCACTTCATGTTTTCATTTTCATCGTAGTATATCATCTTGCTTCTTAACTGCATGATTTGATGCTCTGAATTTCTCTTCCTTTTGTACTTGTTCATGTTGTGGTTGAACACGTTGGGTGGAGGATCTTAATACATGGGGTGTGTGAAGACAAATGGGAATATTCTTCATACACGTACATTTCTCGGATGAAGCGGTAAACCTGTTGATTTTGTAGACCCTTCAATTTCTTAATCAAAGCTGTTGCGACACTCATGCTGGGGAATACAGATGGGTACCATTATGGGTAAAACACATAGTATGGATTCATTTGATTTGTTTGGTTGGATTAAGAAGGTTTAGTTGAGCCTAATAGGCTTGGGCTAAAATGTTATGATAACTTCCCTCTATGGCGACTAAATCTTGAGTAGATTATTGGTTCATATTCATGTACACTGATGCGAAATTGTGCTCGCGTTGTTGGAGGGGTGGTTCATTATTGAATTGAGCATGATATAATCCCAGTGGCGGCGCTCAAATATGTTTATAAGCATGTTGGATCCCTAATGGAAACTGTTAGAGATTCGACCACCCGTCAGTGTATCAATGTATTTGTTGGTAACTCGTCAAAAATTCTGGTGGAAACTCGTGGGGTTCACTATACTATTGTGAATGATAATATTTTTGCACCGCTTGGTTGGTAGGCGTGGGAGATAGAATAAAATTCGGTTTCCTCTTCACTTGTTGATTGATAATTGTATGAACCGTCGTTGGTTGCAACTGAAGATTCAAAATAATTTCTACATTGATAAGCTACACATTTCACAAGAAAGGTGTGAGGTGATACCAGAGGTTCAACAAGAACGTCGAAAGAGCCTGATGGAAACTTGATTGAAGTCTCAGTGGTACTGATGGAAGTTAATGGCCATTTGGTTGGAGATAGGTGTTTTTTGTTGGCCTGGGGCACTTTTCATCTAGCTCATAGCTGGATGGTTATTGCTCAAGAAATTATCCTATTTTCCATTTTCGAAAAGTTTAAAATAAAGGTTTTCCTCATCTATATCTCTTCTTTTTGCGTCACTATCTTTCACTATGACTGGAGGATCTTTGTCTAGAATTTCCCTTATCATGTTTAGCTCTTGGCCATGAGGAGGAGTTCTTATTTTTGTTAGTTTCTATCTGATGATCATGTCTTATCATTGATCTTGTTGCATCGTCGTCTTCCTTCTCCTTATGATCCTCAGGATGTTGGATCATTGATTTCATTTGAGAAGTCTGGGTGGAGATCAGAGCATATAAAAGTTTAAAATTGTTAATATTTTCTCCGTGCATGTTTTGCACCAACTGCAGGAGTCGCAAAAGAATTCAGACCCGGTAGCTAAACGTTTGCAATCTCCTCGCCTGCATCTTTTCTGACTAATTGATCAATATTTGCACGCCAATTCGTCATAACATGCTTCCAACTATTGTTTCTTTATTAAAATTTCTTCAAGATAGCAATTAGCTCCCCCACAAACGGAACTAATCTCCTATGACAAAATTTGGTTAGAAAGATCTCAATGTATGATTTATATTTAACTAAAAATAACATAATATAATAATTTTTTAATTTATTTTGACGAAAATCTATATTATATATTGTTATCTATCATTTATATGAAGTATATAAAATTAAAATATGAGATTATGGTTATTAAATAAATATATCATGTTTGTAGCACTTCACAATAAAATATGTATTTATACTTTGTTATTTTTCTTTTTTGATTGAGATACATCCCATTAGACTCCTGTTACTTTTTCAAGATAGATAATTAGGCTAAACTACCATGCTACAATGTCTAGTAGTTCAACCTATGAACCTTGCAATCCTATTATTGATGAAGAATTAAATCTAGTTGTAGCGATGGGGCATTAAATGGATAATTTACATTAAACTACATACGAGAATTCATAGATATCAAATAGATGGTAGATACTTTGAAATAAACTTTGCCGACCTAATTATTTGATGTAAAGTTAAGACGACAAGGGTTGCACTCAATAATATATCATGCTGGTCATCGAGATAACTTTAAAGAAAGGGATGATGTTTTAACTACCTTAATGCAGAGATATCATCCTCTAGCCTATCACTCGCCACGATGAGAAATCGTAGCTAATACTTCATACAGAAAGTCCCACGAGACCTACACTTTAATAGACAATATAAAAATAGACTAATAAGCATGAGCGAACTCCATCAACGTGGGTATTATTGTTTTAATTAAAGGACCCAAATTCCTATTCACCATCAAAACAACGATACTTTTATCAAGTATGAATCTAATAATGAGTGCGGAAGGGCTATTCAGGTTATAGACTATTGTTGGCGACTTCTCTGTTCCACTACGAGATAATTCTATAGGCCCATAATGGTATGGGAAAAACCTAAAAGAGATCATCCAAATAAACCTTCAGATCCCGAGGACACCAATCCAGGAATAGCTAGGAAATAATGAGCACAATATAAAATAAAATCTCACCACATCGCGGATAACATAAAAAATTATGAATAGTAGATCTACTCTGAAATATCTAGTTCATTTTTACCTAATTTATGGTGCCACATTGCTGACCTTAAGATATTAAAAGTAAGCCATATTTTGATTCGCTTTTACCTAATACTATTTCATTCTATCAGTTTTGATGATAATAACTTTGAGGAGGGTAGTAGGATCCCACAAAGATGCAATAATCATCATTTTATAAATTAATGTGTCCAAAGTCAGAAGAACCACGATTAATACATGAAGCTCTGTGAAGTTTTTTAGAAGATTTATGATCATATATGAGGCATAACACCATCATGGCTATTTAAAAGAGCATTGACGAGTTCCAATAATCCGAGATCCCGATGTTTGACAAACTAAAATAAGATGTCATTTTACGACAAATAAAATGCATAAAAAATATAATGCTTTTTCATGAAATGACACACTCTTTTGTTATACAACGTTATTTTAAGCGTCCATGATTCAGGTAGATGCATTCCAGCATATCTACTTTGAATTGATACCTGAGATATATCATCAAATAAAGGATTACGTAATTTGCGACAATTAAGAGGTAACAAAGAATGCTATATTTGTTTTTACCAAATAGTAATTATCTATGCCCCATAGTCTTAGAGGACATATGTGTGATGTTCTGATTGAGAAAAGACAAAATTTAAATTGTATAAATAAGAATTTAAATCCTTATTTTTGATGATCGCAATGTAAAAAAAACACAATTTTTTTTTCTAAGCATAACTTATTACTTTGGTTTAACATTTGATTGTGATTTTCCCTCTTCATTAATTTTAAAATTAATTTCAAACTGTATATATTAATTTCAAACCATATATATTAAAATTAATAACAAACAAATAATAAATAAAATGTATTAATATTATCAAATAAGAAATGAAAAATAAACTACTAGGTAATTTTGATTTGCATATGTGGAAAAACAAAATCATGTACCGAAATGATAAAATGGTATAAAAACGAATTTTGTTATATTTGTTCATGAAAATAATTAGTTTAGTTATTTTAATAATTTTTTTGATTGAAAAGAAGATAACTTATTTTTCAATTTAAATCAAATTTATTAATAATAAAATATAAATAAATACCGCAAAAACAAAATTAATATTATATATTAATATAAATTTCAATATATAGAATTAGTTTAACCCTTCTATATAAATTAGATTTTGGTTAAATTTGATTCAAAAAAATGTTAACCAACTTAAAAATATAAAAGTTTTAAAATTTTATTTTTAAACTCGTTTGTTTACATGCAGGAACTGTCGGAAGAGGTCTGTGTTGAGCCAGCAAAAAATTTCCACGGACTGAACAGGTTTCCTCCGACAAAGATAAAAATAAAATAACTTTAATAAATTTTTGAATTGGACAAAATTTTCGAGCTAGTTATTTTTTAAGGGCAAATTTATCCATAACCTGTACATAAACTGAAAATATGAATTAAGACGGCAAATAATATAATATTTAGAAAATAGTTTATATAATAAATGTTTAGTATTGTTGTTCATATATATAAATTTTATGTAGATATTTTTCAGACAAATTAAACATAGTCGAGACGATAAACAAATTTAAAAATAATAAATTTGACCGTTCTTGGAATTCGAACGTGAACGGATGATATAATAAGCAAAATGATGATAAGGTCAAATATTAAGTGGACGAGATAGTTGGAGATATAAATAATGTTGAACTAACTTACATATATAATGCGACAATAAATATTGATTGGCGTTACTACTAGGTCAAAAGAAAAAACAACATATGGTGGTGTCCTCGTGTGTGTGGCTTTATTATCCGGCCACTTATCTAATTATTACATGGGGCCATATACGATACACAACTCTACATTTATTGGTAGCTAAACTTTCCTAAGCACCGATTAATAATTGTATATTACACTTCCAAAAGTTATTATTCAACTAATTAATGTTCAATCTGGCGTGGCACGTTATAAATCTCTCACAAGATAAACCACACGAGATAACAAATTTAAACCAAAAAATATTTGTAGATGGAAACGAACCCACGATTTTTTCTCACGAACTCCTCTACTTCACCAACTCGATTACCTCACGTAGTTTGTTTGAATTAAAGCCAGTAAATATGGTACGGACACTAAAGTAGGGATATATTTATCTTTCGCAAAAGTTTAGGTTATATTTTTATGTATGTAGGATGCAGATTTATTATTGAATTTTTTATATTAATCTAAGTTTTTATTTTAACTAAATTTTATATCAATTTGATCTTTTATATTATATAGACTTTTTGTTAATGGAGTCTTTCATATTAATTAAATTCATTAGATAATGGATAAATAGTTATATGAGTCGTCCCATAAATTGAAAAAAAAACGATTGTCATGCAAAGTGTGAGGAAATTCGTGAGTTGCATATTTATAAAGGGGAATGGGGGAAATAGCTCTAGTTTTTGTGAGATAAGTAAGGTAAAAGATCAACCATTAAAGAAAGAATTATGTGAATCAAGTTGTGTTTTGTTACAAAGAGTGATCGAGAATCAAACTAGGAGAGTGATGAAGAAACTTTGGACCAATAATAGTTAGGAGTATGTGAGCAATGAGTTCATTGGTTATTTTCCAAATATTTACATTGCTAGACACTGAACCGTAAGTAAGACTCTCTTATACAACAGAATTGCTAAGATAATGAATAGAAACTTGCTAAAATGGGTACGATGTATACTTCATATAACTTGTATGGGTCAAAGGTTTTGGAGAGAAGCCATGACAACGACTTCATATATCATCAATATTGCACGTAAGTTTATTTTTCCGCAAGAGGCCTCAGTAGGAAAAAACATTAAATTGGAACGTTTGTAATTGTACAGATAGGTTGCCTACGCACATGTGAAGTAACATAAGCTTAGGCAAAGAACACTGAACTGTTGTTTGATCAGATATCTCGAATGAGTAAAATGGTATAGTTTATGGTGCATCAAACTTGGACGTGAGAAACTTTGATAACTATGGACGTGGTTTTCATGAAGATGCAATACTATGAAAGAAGACAATGAAGACTCAACCTAGTACTATCGGGAATAGATATGGAGGTGATGATAGATCCGATCTAAAAATGAAGATAAATACGTTTCTATGAAAGAAGATTTTAGGCTTGGTCCTACTTTGGTATCTACACATGAAATTTAATAACAACGTGAGTAAAAGCTAACTGGGGGGGTAGTGTTCTATGGCATTTGAATGTTCGCATGAGAGAGCAACATGATTTTGATAATTATGAGCTTGTAAGAGATAAAGCACGAAGACCAAGTAAATAGCTACAGAGGTATGGTTTTTTTAATATAACTAATTATGTTTATCTATTGAAATAAAAAGAGATGTTCTTGAAATCAAAATGTATCACGATGCTATCAAGAATAACGATAAAGAAAAATGGCTGACAACCAAGAAAGAAGAACTAAGATTTCTTAAGAAGATGAACACTTGAAATCTTGTGAAGCAATCCAAGGGTTAAAAGCTGGTTTAGAGTGAACGAATATTCAAGAGGAAGATAGGTATTACTCGTGTTGAGTTATCAAGATAAAAAGCTATCTCGTGGCCAAGGAATTTCTGCAAAGAGGTTGTTGATTTCAATGAGATATTTTCATTATTTATGTAACAAACCTCTAACAGGGTTCTAATGTCAATTTTTGCTAGATTTGGTCTTACACTAGATCAAATGGATGTTACTACTATCTTCATGCATGATGAATTGAATGAGAGAATTTATATCTGTGAACCGAAGTGGTTTTAAAAAGAGAATGTATGTTATGTTGTTTGTTGAAGAGAATCATATATGGGTTGAAACAATCATCGATGGAATAGAATATATGATTAATTAGATATGCCCCTTTCCGCTATGACAACTATGTCTATTGGATAGGAAGACACACGTGAAGAAACGAGTCATATTTTTTTTTGTATGTTGATAACATACTAATAGCTGAAAACAATACGAGGAAGATTAAAGCAATAAAGACTCTATTGAAGTGAGAGTTTGAGATGAAGGATATTAGAGAGGCTAAGGGGATACTTGGTAATGAAATAAAAAAGTACATGAAGAATAGGCATTTATTCTTATCTCAACAAGAATATATACAGAAAGTCCTAAAGAAATTCTCGAAGTTTGAAGTATAAGTGGTTTAAATTCCTATTGGTTTCCAATTCAAACTTGGTGCCACTCAAGCACCAACCAAAGCATTAGATAAGAAGTATGTACTGGGGATACCTTATGTCAATATTATTGGTAGCATTGTGTATGATATTACTTTCACGAGATCTGATATTGGCTAAGCTGTAAGTGTTTTGAGTTGATTCGTGTTAAATACAGGAAAGCCACTTTGGCATGCACTCAAGTGGCTCATTGGATATTTCAAGGGTTTGGTTGTTATAGGGTTTTTACAATCAAAATAATACGATTAATATATTGTTGAAATGGTATGTGGACTCTTATTATATAGGCTACCTCGACAGAAGAAAGTCTACAGAAGGTCATTGTGTTGTCATCTAGAGAACCCAAATATATGGCTACTATGGAAGCCATAAAGGAAGCAATTTGGCTTAAGAGATTATTGAGTAAACTCACTAGTGTAATGCACGATGTGATTATATTTACTAACAATATTAATGTCCTTAATTTGATGAAAAATCTGAAGTTTCATGAGTGAACTAAACATGTAGATATTAAGGTGCACTTTCATTTAAGACATGGTTAAAAAAGAGAAAGTGAATCTGGATAAGATTGTTGGCGAAGAAAATTCTTCAAATGTTATGGTCAATGTAATACGGATTTTGAAGCTCACAAACTACATGAATTTGGTGCAAGTCTGGGATACATGTGACCTGATCTCTAAAGAGTATAATATTGGATACAACGGATACTTGAATTACTATAAGTTTAGATGCAGAATTATGAAATGTATGCTAAAAGTAACTCAGAGCATAATCTTCTATTTTAAACAATATTTTATAACAATTGGGATTATATGTTAATTAGATCTATATCAATTATATCTTCTATATTAATTATATTTTCTATTGATTCATATTCGATTCCTTAATTAAGGGATTATGAGTTATTGCGAGAGTCTTCTAAATAGAAGAACATATTGTTATTCAAAGTGTGAGGACAATCGTGAGCTGCATATTTTCATAGAGATAAACACTGAAGACAAGGTTTTGTGAATCACGTTATCTTTTGTTATAAAGAGTGATTAAATTCTCTAAATTTGAGAGTCTTTGTGTAACCTACTTATTAATAACTACTTATTAATAAAAAGAGTGTTCGTTTCTTGTGGATGTGTGATTATTTTCCCAGTCTGAACCACATTAATCTGTCTTTCGTACATAGTTTTATTTGTTCTTTTCTTTATTTTTCGCTCGTCTTGAACATGGTTAGTTTTTTTCTCCGAAGGATCATTAATCAATACATCGGTTCTTACATCGGCTGAATGGTCGTTTTAGCCAAACAATTTCATTGAGCAAAAGTTTGATTTTTTTAGTTAAACAAGCTAAAATTTGAGGGAAGCATAATAGTAGCAGACTGGGTTAGCGGATGAGAAGATTTACATTATATATATTATAGCCAAGACTAAGTTATTGAGAATGATATTATTATTAGATATTTTTTAGAAACAAATCGACATGTTATTGTTTTCCATATGCTACGAGTTTGTTTGTTTGTTTTATTGATTATTGTATTTCTTCTTTTTTCACTCTTTTTGATGGAATAAAGAAGATACATAAGAGTCTAGGTATAAATATTATAATTAATAGAGCGATAGATTTAATGTATTTACGGGATCAAATGAATAGTACAGACGACGACGGCGGCGTATGACACTAAATATCGACATAATACATTGATATGAGTTACGTTTTATAAACAACCAATATAATGTAACCCAGTACATCGACAATACAAAAACGCATATAGTAATTTAAAACTAGTATAAGTTAAATAAAAAAAGAGTGCATAGTATAATTTAATGGAAATATTTTTTATATTTTTTAGTATGTTTATATTTTTGTTACGATCCTCAACAACTTTGGATAAAGGTTCATATTTACATTCCATGTAGGAAGTGTGTAAATATAAGTGGACTTGAATTAATTAAATTAAGTCCAATGAGAAGTATTCTTGGACCGACAATGATACTGATATTTGTCTAATTATTGACCCAAATATATAAAACCTTTTTTAGGCTAAAAAATCTGGTTAATCACTAGAATTTGTCATGTGTATAAAAAATGTCACTCATTCTTTTTTTTATCAAAACAATCATTTTTGTTGGTTTCATTTTGCATATGTAGTTACTTTTGTTTGTTTTGATTTGCATATGTGGTTATCCGTGAGTGACTACGGATGAAAAACAAAGCCACAAAAATGACCATTTTGATACAAAAGAACATCATTGGTATTTTTTATACAGATGACAAATTCTAGTGACTAACCAAGGTTCTTGACCTTTTTTTACTTAGACAAGTCACAAGACTAGATATAGTACACTTTTCCTTCATACCATAACCACAATCTAACCACCGTCTTCTCTTTCTCATCACTATGGATTTTGGTATCACGCGTCTTGTTCGACTGCTTTAATTTCCCGATTACAACACTCGTTTGAGATTGATTCTTAACTATAAGCCAATTTATATTGAAATATCAAATCCAATTTTAAAATCAGATTATGCAAAACAAAATTGAGACCTAACTTTATATACAAAATGCAGTAATACACTTTGTTACATTAAATTTCAAAATTAAATCACAAACCGAAAAATAAATACATTAAAATTTATAAAGGTACATAAACACATCTAATACAAATTCACACAATAAACATTTATAAACCTATTTTTTTATTTGTACACTAAAAATTTACTTATATGAAAAAATAGAAAAATGAAAAGATATGTAATACCATATTTGAATATTGCTACTAATAATGAGCTTATATAGATTCATAAAAGGTTCTATACAGATCATAGTATGTAATATCAATGATCTGGTTAATAACCTAATTGATAAGGAGATGCATTAAAATATAAAAAATAAAATAAAATAGAGTTTCCAAAAATCTTAATCTCTCCGAAGATCAACAACCGCGACATTCGAGACGTCAAGTCCTCTGGTTGTCTTCAGACGACATGAAAAGTTTCATTATTTCCCACCATCACGTTACAACTACCTCCACCTTCAATCTTAATATAAGATCAAATCTCTACATTTATACAATTATCCTTTGTTTTAAGAAACACATAAAGGAAGCAAAAATAATCCTCAAGAAATATAATCCTCAGCAAGAATCCTGATAATTTTCCACCTCTACCACAAAAATAAGTAACTCAAAGTCAACTCAGAGCCAACCGTACTCCCGCCTTAGGGTCCAACTTAATATTCCATTAGACGTCTCTTGAACATTACAATCAAAATTTTATGTAGTATAACCAAAATTTCAATACTTTATCAAAATCTTACGTAGAAGTAAGAAAAACGAAAGCAAATGTATCTCAACATATCAAAGAAATGGTACAAGATAAGAGAGATCATTTAGCTATACAATTTATTTCTCAAGATAAGGAAAATATTTTATATAACTCTAAATATACCATTATTGGTAAATTATCTAATGGAAGGCCTCAAATGACAATAATCTAGAAGTTTTTGAAAATTTTTAGTTTTAGGGGAGAATTTAATCTCTTAGTATGGACTGATAGCTATGTCTTAATGGAATTTGATCAAATTGAATATCTAAAGAAAATATGAAAAAGAAACGTTTGCACATTTAGACAACACACTATGACGATCTTATAATGGAATCATCAATTTAGTCTTATGAAAGAATCTCCTATAACCCGGACTAGATCACTTTTCCTAATCTTTTCCTTAGTTCATATATAATGATACACAATTTAAGCTATAACAAAATCTATTGGAAATCCTTTATCTATATGCATTACGACCAATAATATAACTAGATTCAATTGTAATAAATCATGGATTGAATTAGATGTATCGAAAAACTTTTATCTAAAGTCTAGATTGGCTTTCTGGATAATGCTGAATACTAACATGTCATTCTACTGCACGAAATGCTTTCACTTGGGCCATAAATATGCAAAGTGTAAGAACTCAAGGTCATCTAATGAAGGACGAATCTCAATGTAAAAATAGTATCAATCAAGTTCTATTAATAACACCCTAGAAAAATATAAATATGGATTCCAAAGATAAAGTATATCATCATAAAATAAACTGATTCAACCATGCTAATTAACAATCAAGTGGAATCTACATATAAAAAGAAATAATACTACCTTAAATATAATTATTATACTTGCGTTTCAATTGGTGAAAAGTCTCTATCATTCACAACAAACAAAAACATTCAGCAAAAATAAGTCTTAAAAGATATAGAACATAAAAAACAATGAAAATGAAAATGATAATTCAGAGATAAGAGCATCAAATATTATAAAATATTTATTCAATTAAAACAAGAACTATATTTATATCAATCAATGATTTTAATAATTTCGAATTAGAAATAGATTCACCTAAATAAAAGTAAACATGAAGTTTACCTATATATAATATTGGTAATTTAGATGGAGAAAATGATTTTAGGAATGTGATAAGTAAGAAATTTAAGAAGTATAAAGCCAAATATAGTAAAGGTCTATCTTCTACTAAATTTATACTTTTAAAGAGTCATGCATGCCTTTTATTGAAAAATATAAATCATTATCACAATCTTTAGTTCGAATGTGAGAAGCGTTGGTAGCAAAGCTACAATCAAAAGACGTAAATAAAAAAGTTTAAAAAAATGGATTTCATGACTATCCAATAGCGTATAATCTCTATGGATAATCTAGATAAGGTAACAAAAATACTTGGTTTTGAAGATAATGCTGCTAACATGAACAATAAGGTTTGGTTAATATGGATGGAATAATTTATAGTTTCGGTTATTGCTAACCATGATCAATTTATACGCTTTAAAGTTAAACATTCTTCATTAGATAAGGATTTTCTAGTTAAAAACATCTACGTCAAATTCATAAAGGAGCAAAGGTTAGTTATATGAGATAGATTAAGAGGCCGTGTCATAACTCAAAAGAATGGATAATAATGGGGGGTTTCAATGTAATAAAAAATTCTAAAAAACAACGTTCATATTCTACCCTATGCTTAAGAAGAATTGATGACTTCAATAATATTATCCTAGATTTTCAATTTGAATATGCCAATTATTCTGGTTTTAAGTTAACTTGGATAACAAATAAAAAATGGAGACGACTTGATCAAATTTTATCTAAGTCTGCTTGGACGGACAACTTTCATAATACTAAAGTAAAGCTAGAACAGGATCAAACCACTATCGTTTGAGTATCTCAATTCCAGCTGACCAAAATAAAATTAAATCCTCATTTAAGTTTTAAAACATCTTTACTATGCACCCTGATTTCTTAAAAATAGTAGATAAAAACTGGAATAAAGAAATGATTAGACATCTTATTCAAGTATTCTGGAATAAGCTCAACATATTAAAATGGAAGCTTAAAAGGTGGAACTGGGAAGTCTTTGTTAATGATTTTGATATTACTTTTCAATTAGAAGAGGAAGTTAAGTTCCTAAAAATATGTCTAGAGGAAACCAAGAGTATATACGACAAAATAAAACTTGTTAAAGCTCAAACTATATACCTTCAACTTATGGCTACAAAAGAATCATTATGGGACTAGAAAAGCAACACTAACTGTTTAATTCCTAAGGTTGATGCTCCTCAAACCTCTAATGATTTCAGACTTATTATCTTAAATACAATTCTAAATAGAATTATCTCTAAGATCTTGATTGATTAAGTATCTAATTTACTCCCTGAATTATATCTAAAGAGCAAGCTGGATTTGTCCAAGGTAGTAATATACATGATACTATTCTACTGGCTCAAACGTTAGCTCGAGACTTAAATAGAAAAGTCAGATGAGGTAATGTGTTGATTAAAATTGACATGTCCAAAGTATTTGAGAGACATTTCTTTAACTTTATTTATAAGAATCATTGAATCATTTTGTTTTGAGAAAAGTTTTATGGATAGAATTATGAAGAGTATCAATTCAGCTTGGTTTTCAATAATAGTAAATGGTAAGCTTTATGGTTTTTGACAACCTACCAAAAGAGTTAGACCGGAGGATCATATATGTCATACTATATTTATTATTTTTGAATAATACCCAATTATGGGTCTTAAAAATCTATTTGAAGAAAAGAGAGAAATACGATATAAATTTAGAAGTTTTTGGGACATACCTTGTCTAGCATTTGCTGATGATTTCATCATCTTTGCAAATGAGTTTTCTCCAAACATAAATATAATTAGTAAGTTCATGCATAAATATCAAAATAATAAATAAATACAAAACCAAAATATTGACATCTACAAGAATGACTAAAGCTAAGGTGAGAGAAAATCAAACTCATTTTAAACGTGGATACCTCCCTTTCAAATATCTTGGCCTAACTATTCATACAAGTAATAAATCTTGTATCTTTGATGAGTTGGTGACTAAAATCAGAGAAATAATCCTTGAATGGGATGATAAACTCCTATCATTTGGTCGTAGACTAATACTTATTCAAACGGTATTGACCACCGTCCCTTTTTACCTTCAACAAAGTTGTTTCATTCCTAAAAATGTAATACACAGAATAAAGAGAATGTGCAACAAATTTTTATAGGAATCCACGTAATCTAACCAAACAATTAACTGGACAACGTGGTTGAATCTATGTAAACCCTGCAAATAACGAGGATTACACATTAAAAGACTAGAAGACTTGTAGATCTCGTACTTTTGTATATCATGGTTTAAATTCAGAGATCAATAGTCATAGTAGGAAAAATACATGAAGTCAAAATGTTGCACTAACAATCATCATCTTTAAGTCCAAGCTACAAGTGAAGACTCTAAAATTTGGAAAAGGTTAATAAATATAAGATATTTGGAAGAACGTTTTATTTTCTGGAATAGTCACAAGGGTGATATTGTTATGTGGAGTGATATATGGCGTAATTCTCACTCTTTCATTCTACTCTCGGAGAAAGTAAATAATTACTGGTATTCTATGGATAAATTCCATATTTTATGTAGTGAATGATGTTGGAACTTGGAGAAATTAAAGCAAGTTTATACTACATCTTATATAAAGAAAATTAAGAAAATTACTCTAAACAAATCAGAAGAAGACTCTGTTAAATGGAAAATATCAAGCAGTGGAGAATTTAGTACAAAAGACACTTGGGACAAATTAAGCCATAAAGGAAAAAAATCAAACCTTTAAAAAAAATTGAAACAATATTACACCTAAAAAGTGTTCTTTTCCGCTTTGGAGACTTCTAAATAATTGTATACCAGTTGACACAATCTTAAAAAGAGGAAATTCTCTCTTCTTTCTAAATGTCAGTTCTGTAATGGAATAGATTCAATAAACCACTTATTTTTTTAATGTAATATAGCATGAGAAGTCTAGAAATACTTTAGAGGCTTATATGACATCCTAATAGGTAATAACATAACATTACGACACCTTATTCGAAGCTGGTTTTGGTCTACCAAAAACGATTTTGATATAAGAACTATTATTCCACCTCTAATTTGCTGGGTCATTTGGAACTCAAGGTATAAAGCAGAGCACCAAGAGAAATATACTACAGTTAATTATATCCTAGATCATAGTAAGTATATTATCTCAAGTCTATAGAGTGTGAGTCTTATAAAGAGATCACGTTGGCTCATAGATAAAGAGAATGATTTTTAGTTAGGTTGTTTTAAACACATAAAAAAGCCTAAAATGAGTTATTCACTCATTGGCTCAGGTGGATCTTGTTGCATGTCTGGTGAATCTAGCGGAGGTGGTCTAGTTCGAGATAACAGATGAGATATAATTACAGCCTTTGGTAGAATCTATGGAAAGAAATCCCATATTGTTGCTAAATTCATGGCTCTTCTAGATGATATTCTTGTATGTATGAAAACAGATATAAAATTCCTAGACACTGAGACTGATTATATGGTACTTATCAAAATGTTATTGAAAGAAAAATATCATTTGGTACTTGGCTCATATCATTGATTATTGCATGAGACTTACCACTTCTAGTATAAACATGATCCACATCAGCAGAAAATGGAATAAAGCTACAGATTGGTTGGCCAAATGGACTTAAATACAAAAATAAACTGGACTATTATCAAAACCAAGCCCTTGCTCAACTATGTACAATTCTCCTTTTACAAATCCTAGAAGTAAGGTTTGTAAAAACAGACGATTGATAATTCATCTTGGAATTATTTGTCAAAGCCAAAAAGGATATATTAAATTTATTCTAGATAGCTTACCTACAGGCTATCAAATGAAATGGATACTCTTAAGCTATCTCTCAATATCACTAACTTCTAAAATCATCGTACTGAAAACCCTTCACTCAAATCATCGGGATTAATACATCATACTTATAATCTTTAATTATTAAACATATATTACAAGATAATTCACTACTAACATTTGCTAAGGAGGTATCCATACCTGACTTTTTTCTTGATTGTAAAAAATATTTTAGCACGAAATTAAAGTCCAACAGTGACAAGTCCAAGGTGGATCCAGGTGTGTTAGAAGTGGTGTGTGAACCGATGATTTTTTTTCTCTCGAGATATATAGGCTGTTTTTTAGGTTTATATAAAGGGAAGAACGAGAGATCAGTGAGGAGGTAGCTCGAGTGCTTTACTTTGAAAGGAACTGATGAGTGACTTTTGAATGTTATAGTGCATATGGCATAGGATCTGATAAGAAGGATGATACATTGGGCTAGGCATGGTAACTTATTTATTGCTGGCAGTTTCGGTAAAACATAGTCAGGAGTGAAATTGCAGCAGAATGAAAGTTATTAAACCTACAACGATTTGAGATTCAGATTGACTCCAGCATATTAGCTAGTATTTGTAATGGGCAAGGTAATGCGTCGTGGATAATGGGTTTGTGAATCAATAATTTGTTGGTTTTTTCCTATATGGGAGTCCAATTATCAAATGGGCTTAGGCTAAATGATGATAACATATAGGACTTTGGTTTCTGTATAAATATAAATTTATACAGTGTTTTTTGAGATAAGCATCATATTCTACGCTACAATTTTGAGAGAAAAACAATTCAAGGTGGAACTTTGTGTTTTCAATCAGACTTTCTTCCGTGGCTGATCGGCTTCAATGTTGGTGACCTGGTTTGCCTATTTGTCCTCTACAATCTGACCAAATGAATTTTGATTTGGAGTCTTCTAAGTATTGGTTAACATCCGCTTTTTCTAATTGCGTTTTTGGGGATATTTCAATAAGTTTTCTGATTTCGGTTTACTATCTTGGGTATTGGGATTGTGTATGAAGTTGTCATACTTTGTGTGGTGTATACCCTAGTTTTATCTAGAGAATAGTTGTGTAACCCGTCTCTTGATAGTGAATATTTGGTTGGACTCCGAAATCAGTTCTGTGGTTTTTCCTTCGTATATTGGGAAGGTTTTTCCACGTAAAAAGTGTTATGTGTTATTTGCGTTAATTTCATTCATACTTGGTATTTTGTTTGGGATCATTATCTCTAATCATATTTGATACAAGAAGGAAGATTTTGTTTATGCATCTATTCCTAATAAAGTGGTATAAGAGCTATTGGTTGTGTATTTGTCTTGTATCGGATATGGAGGTGGTGGCGATGAATAGTTCAAATTTTTATATATGGAAATCAAAGATGGAAGATCTTCTCTATGTTAAAGGTTTTCATTTACCAGTGTTCGGTGATGGAAAACCTACATATAAGTCTCATGCAAAATGGATAACTATTCATCGACAGGTTTGTGGCTTTATTCATGTTGTAGACGAAAAAATGCAAGGACTTTGTGGAGTAAACTTGAGGAGTTATATGCTCGGAAAACAGAAAACCATAAGTTATTTTTGTTCAAACAGTTGATGTATTTGAGGTATAAAGATGGATCGCCTCTTACAGATCACTCGAATACCTTTCAAGGCTTGATTAATTAGTTGGCTGCTATGGGTATCAAATTTAATAATGAGGTTTTGGCGTTATGGTTGCTTGGTTCGCTGCCAGACTCATAGGATAGTTCAGAATGTCTCTTGCTAATTTAGCTCTTGAAGGTAATATTTCAATGGGATTGGCTAAAAGTAGTGTGCTAAATAAAGATATGCAAAGAAAAACAATTGGCTTCTTTTCACATTCAAAAAAACCCTAGCCGTTGAGAAACGTGGTAGAAATGAAAATCGTGGTTGGAAAACTAGAGGTAAAAGTAGAAGCAAGAGTCAGAACAAGTGTAATAAATTTGCAGATTGGGAGTGCTACTACTGTCATGAGATTGGGCACACTACGAAATTTTGTCCTAATTTGAGAAAAAAGAATAATTTTGGGAAATCCAACAATGGTAAGGAAGAAAAGAAAAATTATGATGAAAGTGGTGACAAGAAAAATATTGCTGCGATTTCAGAAAGTTACTTTATTTTTATTGATGATTTTGTTGTGAATTCTGTGTCTGATGAAAGTGGTTGGGTAGTTAACAACGGTGCTACAATTGATGCCACTCCTCGTAGAGAATTTTTCTCATTTTACACCTTTGGTGACTTTGGTTCTGCAAAGATGTTAAATAATGATTCGTCTAAGGTGGTTGGTATTGGTGATGTTTATCTAGAAACAAGCATGGATGCAAGATTGATTTTGAAGGGTGTTAAACATATACCGATCTTCGAATGGATTTGATCTCTACGGGAAAGCTAGATGATAAAGGCTATTGCAGTGTTTTTTTCAAATTCGCAGTGAAAACTTACCAAGGGCTCGTTGGTAGTAAAGAGGGCATAAATGTTATGCCCTCTACATCATGTCTGCAAGGGTTCATGATGAGAAAATCAATGTTGTTAATGATGAAGCAATTGTTGATTTGTGCCATAAAAGACTCAGCCACATTAGCGAAAAAAGGATTAGATTTTTTTGACCAATAAAAATACATTCGCGGGATACATAAAGCTCAGTTAAAGCATTGCGTACATTGTTTGGTTGGAAAAGCAGAATAAAGTGTCTTTCAAGAGCTCGGCTCCTTCAAAAAAACCAAATTTGTTTGGCTTGGTACATACTGATGTTTGTGGTCCTTTCAAAACCATAATATTTAGTGGTTATCTGTACTTGGTTACTTTTGTTGATGATCATTCCAGGAAATTTTGGGCTTACACATTGAAAACAAAAGATCCACTGTTAGATGTCTTTAAGTAGTTTCAAGCTTCAGTTGAGAGACAGACTGGGAAACAATTGAAGTGTGTTAGAAGTGATAATACGAGAGAATACATTGGTCCTTTTGTTGATTATTATATACATCAAGGTGTTCGACATCAAAGGACACCTCCCAAGACCCCTCAGTTGAATGTCATAACTGAGAGACTAAACCGAACATTAATTAAAAATGTGAGATGTCTTCTTTCACAATCACAACTACCTAAATACTTTTGGGGTGAAGCTTTGAATACAGTGGTACATGTCTTGAATCTTAGTCCTTCTGTACCTTTAGATGAGAGATCTAAACTTAATTCGAAGACAAGACAATGTGAATTCATTAGTTATGGCCTTGATGAGTTCGGCTACACATTTCATGATCCATTTAATAAAAAACTTATTAGGAGCAGAGATGTTGTGTTTATAGAAGATGAGATAGTTCATGATATTGATAATAGTTAGAATTCAGTGCTTATGTCTAAGAATGACTTGATAGATTTGGGGCATATTCCGCTTGCACATACTCCTATAGAAGTTGAAAAAAATTCAGATGGTGGCTCAGCTGCTTTAAGAGGTTCGCTTTTTTTATACTGGTAATCATGATAATGAAAAAGAGAATAGACACCCGTCTACTAGAGAATGAAAAAGAGAATGAAAAAGAGAATGAAAAAGAGGTTGCACAACCTGAAGTTCCAACTAAAAGATTTACTAGAGATAGACACCCCTCTACTAGATATCCTTCGGATCAATATATTTTGTTAACTAATGCAGGTGAGCCTGAGTGTTATAATGAGGCTGTTAGTGGTGTGTGTAAAAATTAGTGGACTGAAGGAACGAATGAAGAGATGTAAAGTGGTTAGCTCACCACTTTCTAGTCATTTCAAGTTACGCAAGAAACAATTCTTCAACTAATGAAGAAAATAGAGATATGGCTAATGCTCCATATGCATCTACAGTTGAAGTCTCATGTATGCATGGTATGTACTCGTCCTGACTTAGCTCATAGTGTTTGTGTTGTGAGCAGATTTTTGTCAAACCCGGGTAGAGAGCATTGAGAAGTTGTGAAATGGATTATGAGGTATATACGAGGAACCTCTAATTTAAAGCTCAGCTTTGGGATGGAGAAACTTGAGTTGTTGGCTTATTCTGATTCAGACTTGGCTGGAGATGTTGACACTCGAAAGTCTACTTCTGGATATTTGATTAACTTTTGTGGTGGCGATGTTTCATGGAAATCAAGACTATAAAAGTGTGTTTCCCTTTTAACAACAGAAACTGAATTTATTTCAATGACAGAAGCGAGTAAAGAGCTACAATGGATGAAGAAGTTCTTGAGATAACTTGGATTTAAGCAACACAATATGTACTGATATGTGATAATCAGAGTGTTATTCATCTCGTGAAGAATTCGTCGTTTCACTCAAATTTGAAACATATTGATGTGAGATATCATTGGATTCGGAGATTCTCAATGCTAAACTTACGAAGGTTGATAAAGTACACACAGATGATAATGGGTCTGACATGATGACAAATGCATTGCGTAGGGGAAATCTTAAACATTGAAGATTGATCGCGAATCCTCCCACATATTCGTGAGGGGGATATATGTTGAGTTCTTTGTTTGCCGGATTCCAATTATCATATGGGCTTAGGCCAAATAAGGATAACACATAGGATTTTGGTTTCTGTATAAATATATATTTATACCGTGTCTTTTGAGATGAACACCATATTCTATAGAGCAGTTTTAGAAAAAGCAATTCAAAGGCGGAACTTTGTGCTTTCAATCAGATTGTCTTTTGTGGTCTGATCGGCTTCAATTTTGGAGAGAAGGCTCGTCTATTTGTCCTCTACAATCAGATCAGAGGGATTTTGATCTGGAGCCTTCTAAGTATATTTTCGATCAGCTTCTTCTAACTGCGTTTTTGGGATATTTTAGTGAGATTTCTGATTCCGGTTTACTAGCTTGTGTATTGGGATTGTTTTTGAAATTGTCATACTTTGTGTGGTGTATGCTCTAGTTTTATCTAGAGAATAGTTTTGTAACTCGTCTTCTGACAGTGAATATTTGGTTGGACTCCGTAACGAGTCCCGTGATTTTTACTTTTCACGTAAAAAACGTTACGTGTTATTTGCGTTAATTTTATTCATACTTTATATTTTATTTGAGATATATCGCTAATCATATTTGATACAAGAAGGAAGATTTCGTCTGTGCCTTTATTCTTTGATATAATCCTGAAGTCTAATCTTGCTTTGGTAGAGGTTGCGTAGAAATATTACACGAGGTTAGAAAATACAACGGGGAATTATGCAGCTGAACAAAAGGGTTATGGGTTAATGTGAGTAGAAGCCTCGAAGGGTGTCTTTCCTTCCCTTTTTGCTTGTCTCGATTTCTACTGGTATTTTGTACAGTATATTTGGAATTGGCGGATCATATGTTTGGACTGCTAACAAGTTAGTGGAGCTGGCCGCTTGCAGTATTTCTAGTGCAGTTCATGGGGTTGACTAGGGCCGTGTGTGCAGGTATTTTATTTACACTACAAGAATAATTGTTATATACAACCATATTTTTTGCAACAAAAAAAAATTATTGTAAAAAATGATAATTTGGAACGACAATAAATATTCGTTGCAAGATAATTACAAAAGAAATTTACAATAAAATATTCGTTGTTAAGAAGCTATTTTTCTGTAACGACTCTAACATTTTGTTGTAAAATGAATTTGCAGCGAATTTGATATTGCCAAACCATTAGTATAAATAGCAACAAATTAGATTTGCTGCAAATAAAAAAAAATGTTGATAAAATATTTTTATTGACTAAGTATTTATTGTAAATAACAATTTTACTAATTTAAAATTACTGTGCTGAAAAGATTTGGATATATATATATATATACACGTAAAAGATATTAAAATTATATTTAAAATATTGGTTTGAAAAGATTTTTAGTCAAATATAAAAAAAAATCCAAAATATTTTCTGTTTTCGTATATTTTAAGAATATATAAAATATTCAATTCTAAAAATTTATTGATTTAGAAAAAGTATCTAAAAAAATCCGTTTAAATTTTAAAATATTTTTTATATATTTTTTTGAAAAATATTATATATTGAACAATTTTTATATTTGATATTATCCACATATTACTTTTCTCTCACCTAAAAAATATATATATTTAGTATTTAATTTAAAAGTATGTTATATATATACACGATTTCGTGTCTCTTACCTCACATGTTAACACCCGAGTGACCCCACTCATCATCACCACTAACTAATTAACGATTTCTTTCTTTTGTCTTTTGGATCTTGGCGATCCAACCACCAGAAAGCACTTCTCGACACCCTCATAATGAAACACAAGAAGAAAAACAACTTCTCAATCTCTCTATGGAAATATACATATACACAGAATATGTAAAATCAATGGCGGAATTTTCAAAAATATTTCAACCACCTAGAAATGATGTCATATATATATATATATACTAAAATATCTAACAAAAATATTTTTGAAATATACCAAAAATATTCAATAAAAATATCTTTTATCGAAATATAGATTAAAATATAAATTATAAAACATATTTAAAACATTCAGTCGAATAGATTTTTGGTCAATGTATACTAGAAGATCTGCTAGACTGAAAACTATTTAATTAAAAACATTTTCTTTTTTATATATATATAATATGACTATTTTAATTATTTCATTTTAATAATATAACCTTTATAAGTTATATAAATGTATATATTTTTTTAAAATCGAATATTTTAAATATCTTTAATAGATGTTGCATTACAACATTTATATTATAAAATAAATTATTAATATTTTAACACTAAACATTAAAAAATAAAATTATATAGTTTTTATTAAATACGAACATGTGTTAAATTTGAACTAAGAATTAAAGGTTGACTCCAAATTGTGGATAATTGGTTGAATGCAAATCGTGAACGATTGATTAAATGCGAATCATGGGTTAAATTAGAACTAAGAATTAACAAAAATCGTGTGTTAAATCAAAACTAAAAATCAAGAGTTGAATGCGAATTGAGAATCATATATTAAATTCGTACTCAGAATGATTGAGTAAATCTGAACTAAGAGTCAATGGTTAAATATGAAATGTGAACCATGTGTTAAATCTAAATTGCAAATCATGGGTTAAATCTGAACTAAAAATCCAAGGTTAAATACGAACTGAGAATCGTATATGTAATTCAAACTGAGAATCATAATTTAAATGTGAACTAAGAATCAAGCATCAAATGCAAATTGAGAATCATTAGTTAAATATAGCCCATGAGTGTGAGATACCAAAATCGTTGAGAAAACCGTGCAACCACTTCAATTCACAAGTCAATTATACTTTGCTTCAGTGGAAGACGATGCAACAACACTTTGTTTCTTAGTCTTCTAAGAAATAGGGGAATCACCTAAGAACACCATACAACCACTCACACCGCGCTGAGTCTTATGATATCTAGCCCAATGGTAATCACACCAGCCTGTCAGAATGAGATTACGACTGCTCGATATAAGAATTTCCTGACCCTGACTCTCAAATAACGAATAACTCGTAATGCAGCCTGCCAATGATCCTCCTTTAGTTTCTTTAGAAACTGAGATAAAATATGTACCAAAAAAACAGATATATGACTGTGTAAACGCCAGATAAATCATTATGCCCACTAACTTACGGTACGCGGACCCGTCAATGAGTAGCGTTGACTCGCTCTTGCCAAGCTGGTGGTTTTGATCAATGAGAAATGGTGCAGTCTTGTTGCCAAGTAAACATGTCTCTGAAATAATGTCCAAAGTAAATTTATGTTGGCAAATATTTGTGATAACCTAAGTCCTTCATATAAAAGCAGGTGCTCAAGTATTTCTTAAACTTCACCAATGCACTAGGGTCATTCCCATTTTCAATAACATCATCAACATGCACCAAAATATGCACACGACAACCACTCATGGAATAAGAGAGTAAAGAATAATCGGAATAGGACTGAACGAACCCGTACGTCTTCTGCGCAACCGCTAATTCGTAAAACCAACACCGAGGTTCCTGTTTCAGGTTATACAACGATTTACGAAGATGACAGACTTGTTCTTCGCGCCTTTTTTTCATAACCTAGACGGATTTTCATGTAAACCTCCTCATCCAGATTACTGTGCTAAAGGTATTATGTACATCTATCTGATGTAACTCCCAATTATGAGCGGTTGCAACCGCAAAAAAAAAGTATAGTAACAATCTTGGCAACAGGGGTAAAGGTCTTTGTATAATCAACCCCTAAACATGATCAAACGAGCTTATAGGCGCTCTACTCTTCCATCAGCAATATATTTAATGTTATAAATCAACTGATTCCCGAAAGCTTTCTTCCATTGAGGTGGATGCGCCCAAGTCCAAGTATGATTATCCTCTAGTCCCTTAATCTTATGTTGCATTTGTTCTCTTCAACTAGGGTGTCACATAGCCTCTCGAAATGACTTAGGCTCATCCCTAGAGGTAATCGATGCAAGAAAAGAGCGGTGTGCAAGGGAGAAATGAGAACTATTTATATAATAAGTGAGAGGATAAGGCATACCGTGATCAGAAGATGGACTAGAACCGAGAGCAGGATGGGCAGATGACATTAAATGTACTACTAGAGTCATCACAAAATCCTTCAAACGAGTAGAAGGAATTTTACTACGCTTGTCTCGTCCAAGATCTGAAGAAATACCTGGAGTATCTGAAACAATATCCAAAACTACTAGCAGACCTGAGACATCGCTGTCACCAACCAGAGGAGGAGATTGCGCATCACCAACCTCGATAACCTCCACGAGTGGCGCTACCACAGGGATGCCGCCATGTTGACTCCCTCTCTTCAATCGGTGAAGCCTTCTCAACTTCCTCCCAAATATGAACAAAGTCATTTGTTAAATATAAACAAATAATTTGGAAGCTACTTGTGGTTAACGTGTAACCCATTATTAGTGATTCACATGCTACCGTTGATTTTAGTTCGTATTTAACCAATTGTTCGTGATACACATTCAAATCTTGATTCTCAGATTGGATTTAACACATAATTCTCAGTTCGTATTTAACATATTACTCTCAGCTTATATTTAACCTTTGATTCTCAATTCGGATTTAATATATAATTCATGATTCATATTTAACTAATGATTCTCAATTTGGATTTAGGACATATTTCTCAGTTCATATTTAAAACATTATTCTCAATTCGCATTTGACCTATGATGCTTAGTTGACATTTAGCTCATGATTATTAGCTAATAATTTCATACACGATCCTCATTTTGTAATTAACATTTGGGTCTCAGTTCAGGTTTGACACTCGATATGTGATTCATGTTTAATCCATAATACTCATCTTATGATTAACACATGATTTTTGATTCAGATTTAACCCATGATTCTTAGTTTATTGATAACTCATTATTCGTAATTCACAACTTATCATTAATTATTAGTTCAGATTTAACACATGATTCTCAACTTGTATTTAACATTTGATCCTTAGTTCTACTTTAACACATGATTTTATTCACGTTTAACCTTATGATACTCCGTTCAAATTCAACACATGATTCTTAGTTTGTATTTAACCCATGTCATATTATGTGCTAAATTTTGTAGGTATTCTTCATGACATATTTTTATTTACGTGACATTAATGCTCTTTATCACGTTGCTTAGATAAATGTTATATTAAAGTTTTGAGGCGTCATGTAAGCTTACTATCCCTTGCGTCTCACTCGAAAATTGGAAGATGTTCAAAAGGTACATGGTTTATTAAGATGTGCTTTGATAAGTGGCGGTAAAATTAGATGTGCAAACATGCGTTATTTATGATATGCATCTATTTATACAACATGACAGTCCCACACTACTGTGAGGTGCTCTATATTAACTTGATCATGATGGTACGATGTCGTTATACACTGTATGAATAACGAACAACCTATGATATGCATATGATCTCATCTGAGTCTCGTCATGCAAATACATATATTAAGGTAAACCACTCCACGACCATTAATCATGTGAGCTTACATAACTTGACATATTGGTTACTCGAGATGGATGCGATGTACCATGTCTTGACTATGTATGAGAGATGTAATTGTTTACTTAAGTGCTTCAGACTTGTGCACTGCTACGCAAGTTGATTTTACTACATGTTTTGTTTGTTTTGTTATAACTCTTTTGTTATATAGGACTTTGATGTTTACCTTTTGTTATTTATTAGTTTTATGAATTTTATAGAGCTAAAAGTTATTTTATAGTTACATATATACGAAATATAGTAAGATTGAATTAGGTGATAGTTAATTAAGGTATACACAACTTACACGTATAAGATATTGATAAGTATATTTAGATTACCTTATATAGTGAAATTTAAGGCAATACTCATACTCATCACATAGGTTTATCTTAACATACCTCGAGGGTTGCATTAATCTTATCCAATAAGTGTCCTAAACATATTGGTTAATTTGATTACACTATCTACGGCTTAGACATGACGAACATTAATAGGTCTATTTGGATTATACTATATTTGGCTAAAGCTCAAGAAATATACATTTCACTCATAAATCATGTGTTAAATAGAAATAATATATTGAATTCGAACGGAGAATCATGTGTTAAATCCGAATTAAGAATTAAAGATTATATATGAATAAAAATAGCGGGTTAAATACAATTTATCGTTCATTTGTTATATCTAAACTGAGAAACATATATTAAATGCGAATCACAAGTAAGATGTTAAATTTGAGCAAAGAATCAATGGTTAAATCTGATCTGAGTATCATTTGTTATAATTAAATTGAAAATCATAGGTTAAACATAAATACAAAAAAAGAATCATATGTTAAATATGAATTGAGAATCAAGTATTAAATCTGAAGTAAGAATCAAAGTTAAGTTGTGAATCATGAATAATGTGTTATATGTGAACTGATAAACACTCATTAAATACGAATAAATAATCAACACTTAAATGCGAATTGATAATTGTGTATTAAATTCAAATTGAGAATTATGAGTTAAATGCAAACAGAGAATCATAGGTCAAATGTCAACTGAAAATCATTTGTTATATATGAACTATAAATTATATGTTAGATGCGAATTGAGAATTATTGGTGAAATACGAATCATAAATCATTTATTAAATCTGAATTGAGAATTAACGGTTAAATTCGAAATGAGAGTCAAGTTGTTTAATTCCAAACTGAGAATCGTAGGTTAAATGTGAACTAAAAATCACATGTTAAACATGAGCTGAGAATCAAATGTTAAAGACGAATGACAAATAATTGGTTAAATGTGAACCGGTAATCAATGGTAGAATGCGAATCATGAAAACGTGAATTATGAATCAAACGTTAAATCTGTAGTGAGATCAAGGGTTAAATGCGAACTTAGAATCGTACGTAAAATCCGAACCGAGAATCATAAATTAAATGCAAATTAAAGATCATGAGCTAAATTCAAAATGATACTCGTGTGTTATATTTGTATTGAGAATTATGTGTTAAATCTAAACTAAGAACGTTGGGTTGAACGTGAATCATGAATCATTTATTAAATCCAAATTGAGAATTCATGGTTAAATATGAACTAAGAAAGATGTGGTAAATATAAAATGATAAACGATAGTGAAATCGTAGGTGAGAATCATGTGTTAAATCTAAATTAAAAAAATGATTAAACGTGCAATAATAACCGTGTGTTAAATCTAATTTAAGAATCAATGGTAGAATTTGAATCACAAATAATTGGTTAAATTATAACTAAGAATTATGTGTTAAATCCGACTTCAGAATCAGATATTGAATCTGAACTAAACATCAAGGGTTAAACATGAAAAATAAATCACGTGTTAAATCTGAATTGAGAATTATGGGTTAAATACGAACTAAGTATAAAGGGTTAAAAACGAATTGAAAATCGTGTATGAAACTTAAACGAACAATCATGAGTTAAATGTGAAATGAATCATGTGCCAAATGTGAATTGAGAATCATGTGAAACTAAAAATCTATGATTAGATGCAAACTCAGAACCACGGGTTAAATCTAAACTAATAATAATGGGTCAAATGCGAATTAAGAATTATTGGATAAAAACAAACTTGTAATTATGGGTTAAACACGAACCATGTGCTAAGTCCAAATCAAGAAGTGAGTGTTAAATGCAAAGTAAGAATCATTTATTAAATCCAAACTAAGAATATGAATTGAAAATCATAAGTCAAACACGATATGAGAATCAATAGCTAAATGCGAACTGGAAATCATGTGCTAAATCCAAACTAAGAATTAGGGTAAAGTGTAAATCATAAATAATAAGTTAAATATGAAATAAGAATTATTTGTTAAATCCAAATTAATAGTCGTGGTTTGAAAAGGTGAATCACAAATCATGTGTTAAATACAAATTGAGAATTATTAGTCAAACTTGACTTAATAATCATACATTAAATACGAAATGAGAATCATGTGTTAAGTGTCAATTGAGAATCTAAAGTTACCTACAAAGTGAGAATCACATGTTACATTTGAACTTGGAATCATATAGTAAATATAAACTAAACATAATCGTGAATCATTTATTAAACCCAAGTTGAGAATATTAGGTTAGACGTGAATCATGAATCATGCTTTTTATGCGAACTAATAAGCATGTGTTAAACTCAAACCAAGAATCATGTGTTAAACCGAACTCAGAATATGGGGTTAACGACAATTCCTGAATATTGTGTCAAACCTAAACTTAGATGCAATGGTTAAATTTAAATCACAAATCATGTGTCAAATTTAAACTTAAAATCATGGATTAAATTTGAATTGAGAATCATATGTTAAAACGAATTGAAAATAAAAGCCTAAAAGTGAATCACGACTAATGGTCTGTCGGTGAGAAGATGGCCTGGAAGGACACAAGGTATAGGGAAAAACACTACTAGGTTGCACTTCGAAGGTTTTGAGTCTGGCTGAAATGGTCCAAAGGCTAGTGGTATACAGAGGAACCTTTCCGGCTTGAGGTCTAAGAACAGACGTGCGGAGATTCAGACCTTAAAAGAGTGCGAACAATAGCAGGTTTCTCGCTTCGAGACAACCAACCTTGACGTAGGATTTATCTTTAACGAGACTGCGGGACGAGTATCTTCGAGACTACGAATGAACGATCTTTGACTTTCTTATAGCTTTGAACGATGACCAGGGCCCGATGATTAGAGAGGACGACATAAGAGAATAGCTCCACATATTGAGATTTCCAGACCACCACAGTGTTTGGGTGATTACTTGGAGATAACCGACATGCATAGATCTGACGAAGGTGGCAGAACGGTTATATGGAGCAATATACTTGCTTTACACATAAGAACACAAAAACAAAAAGAAGTTGAACAAAAATGATAACTTCATCTTTGGACATATTGAACCAACCATTGAAGAACAACTTGAGATGGTTATTTGCGAGAAGAGACCTACATGCCAGAAAGCCTGTAGTTCCAAATATAACCAGCAAAATCGAAATTGAAAAAATGAAAACTTTGAAGAAATATTACCGTTATTCTAGTGAGAGATGAGATTTTCTCTTAGTCTATGATGAACAATCTTATAATCAACTATTTTTAAAAACAATTAATTATATAGGTTGCACTCAAATCTCATTTTTTTTAAATTGATTTTTTTGATGTTTAATAAATCTACGACTTTAATATTTTTTGTTTTTTTACATTAGGTTATTCTTAATGTTTTTAAATGTTTTGAATTTTAAAGTTTAAATTTTTTAACTCTAAGAATAATTGAATTGACTATGATTTAATTAGTTAGTAATTAAAAAAAAAATTAAAAAAAGAAAAAAATATAAAATTGAAAAACAATAAAAAGTTAAGAGTTAAAATTATGTATTGATTTTATTTTTATTTAATAAAAATATAACATTTCCAATCACAATAATAATTGTTTTAAATATTATTTAACTATTTTTATGACCATTTTTCTTTGTACTGAAATAATAAAATTAATTTTTTAATTTTTCAAAATTCCATTCCGTTATTTGCTAAAAACAAAATTATCTGAAATTCATATAAAATTTACTTGCAGCTGATATATAATCTGAATTATTATTTATTTTAAACTATATTAAGTTTTCATACATAAAAAACTAACTTATTAACTCTCCTTCTCTATTTAGAACAAATTCAACAAATTTAGTACTAGTTGAGTTATTTTAACAAAACCCGCTCTTATTTTCAAAGAATTTCAAAACCCCGCCTCAATCCCTAATTCACCATTTCTAATTTCCATCAACGCGTTATTTTGCAAATCGCTGAAGATTCGGCAAAGGGCGAAGACGTGTGCCGAAGCTGATAGACTTCAAAAACTGGTATGGGTGCTGCTTTTCGAAAGCCACGAGGTGTGTGTTCTAGGGTGGCTATTGGACAGGTTCTTCTATCTGTTCGAGGATGGTAGCAGTGCACATGCTCGAGAGGCTCTTCGTCGTGCGAAGTTCAAATTTCCTGGTGGCCAAAAGAATATCATCAGCAGAAAATGGGTACTCACCAAGTTTAGCCGTGCTGACTATCTGAGGTAAAAATCAGAGGGCAGGATGCAAAATGATGGTGTGAATGCTAAGCTTCTTGGATGCCATGGACCATTGAGCCGACGTTAACCTGGAGAAGCTTTCCCACAGCCTACCGTGACGGCTTAAAGGAAGGATGTTTTGCTGTTTTGTTTTTTTGGCATTTGCATCTTCTCCCTTCATTAGTTGGAATACATCGTTTGCTTTGAGTCATATAGAAGGTATTTCAGATTCCAGATTAGCATATGAAAGATGGCAGTTTTTGTTATTATCATTTTGATTGGGTTATATATATATATTGTCTGTTTTTGTTTTAAATTCCCACCAAACTCAAACTTCTTAATTATTATCTTGCATCCAGTTGAATCTAATCTTTTATCAGTTACTATCTCATTTTAGTCTCTTATCAATTGTTCTGTTTTCTTCTACAAAATTATACTAGTTCTAGTTTCTATATAACGAAGCTGAAATGAAGTTATATAAAATGATCCTGATTTACTTTAGGTAGTTGTATTCTCTTCACTAATTTCCTAGATTGAGATCAAATATTTGAAAAAATTCAAAATATACTCTTTTTAAGAGGACGCTTGTGCGGTTACGTGGTATTAAGAATGATCTCAAAGGTAGGTTGATGTGCTACAAGCAAGATTGGGCTAGTGGTATCTGAGCCGGTTTCAGGCATGTTTGTAATTAATGTATATTCATTACTTTATTAGCTTACGAGTCTTTTATGGTGATTTTTAATTTAGAATTCTGGCACCAACTGCATATATTTTACTTTGCTTCTACAATCCCGGTCGTTTCATTTAGTGAACAATTTGAGAGAGATACTTGTATAGCTTTTAAACTTTTGTTGATTACTAATCTTCATAAAAATTGTATTTGTTGTTTTTGTTTTTTTTATTGATGTTAACTTGTTTATGAATATTTTCGTTCCTGCATCGGAAATCATGAAACTGCTTCTTCGTTCCTAAATTTACCAAAAACAAACAACCCTATAAAATTGAATACAACTCGCAGTCAGATAGACGGATACTAGTTCTATCTCTCCTTTTAGATTCTCGTTGCTTAAAGCAGACCTATCTTTCTATTATTGATTAGATTCATGGCTGCAGCAGCCCAGTCACATACTCCAAATCGTACTACTACTGGTATCATAATTCCAGAAGAGTAACCTCTTAATACTGATAGCATGAAGGATCAGCAGCCTCTTTCAGCAAAAAATGAGACCTCTGTTTCACCTAATTCCTATCAGGAACCAGCTGCTTTAGGTCACCCAAGAGATGGTGCAGCTCACTCCGGATCGATTGGTTCTGGAGGAGATTTTACTTGCTACTCACCAACGACGTATGCCCCTCAGCCATAGACTACTGTAGAGGTCAGTCTTTCATAGTTTTTAGCCGCACTCTAGCATATGTGTCATTTTGCTGTTTCTTATATTAATTTTATTATATCCTGTAATAATTTTATAATCTGCTGCTGGTGCACAAACTTTTCAGCATATGTGGTTTTGTAAGCTGATTTCATGCTTGTCCTTGGCCTAAGGTTGAAGATGACCATGAGAATAAGTTCTGTTGTAGGATAAATGTAAATCATGGGGAGTTTAGGTCCGTCTTTCATCTATTGATAGAAATAATTTGTTGAACTATAGATGGAGTTTGTACAGCTGTTCAGACTCTAACATCAATTGCTTTTTGTGGTATTATACACTCAATAATTGGTGGTCAACCATTGCTGATTATAGGAGTTGCTGAACCAACTGTGATTATGTATACCTTTATGTTTACCTTTGTCGAGAGAGCTGATTTGGGCCGGGATATGTTTCTTGCATGGACTTAATGTTCAGCTTGATCTTGAACTTCTGGTTTTGTTATATTGGTTCTTTTTTTGTTATTGATTGATATAAAAAAATGACCATTTGATTTTTCTGGGTTTGTGTTTGGACAGGAACCCTTCTGCTCGTACTGGCTGTTTTAGGAGTTTGTTTGATTATTAATAGGTGCACTCGTGTAGCTGGAGAATAGTTTGGACTGCTTATTGCTATGCTTTTCTTGCAGCAAGCCATCAAGGTAAGAAGCATGGAACTGAATTTGAATTGTATAAAATGAAATGTTTGTCAGTTCATCTAATGAACCTTTACCTGATATATCAACTTTTCAGGGTCTAGTGGATGAATTTTGTATTCTACAGAGACAAGATGCTAAATTAGTTGAGTTTATACCATCTTTGAGGTTTTCCAGTGGGATGTTTTCTTTAGTTCTATCATTCGGTCTAAGAAGCAGAAAAGCAAGAACAGTGTTACGGACGGGTTAGTAATTTCACTGTTTTTACATGTTTTAGATCTCAGATCTCTTTCATCGGGGATATTTTTTTTCTATTTTGAAGGAAAATAAACGTTAGTGTTTAAAGCAACTAAATATGAGAGGATCAATAAATCTTAGCATATTCTAAAATGGTAACAGCTTTTGGGTTTAGTTTATTGTTTATTTTGTCACATATCTATTTCTTATTATAATATAAGAAACTATTAGTCAGCAACTAAAACATAGGTTAGTAAGAAAAAAAAGATGAAGACTTATGCTAATATATACAAATAATAGAAAAACTCACATTGATGAGGAATTTGGTAATTTCATATATTATGGCAAGTGGAAAATACTAAAATAGAATAGAATAAGTTTAGTTCTTACCATTGTTTACATTTCCCTTGGTTATTTCAAAGTTGGATCTATCGGTCACATTTCATTATTTAGTAATGGAAAACTTAGAATGAGGTTGGTTCTCTTTGACAGGTTGTCTTCAAAGCTTCATATCAGACTACGGTGTACCTTTAATGATAGTTGTATGGACAGTTGTTTCCTACATACCTAGATAATAAAAGAGATTCAAGGAGAAATTGAAGACAAAAAGGAAGAAGGGGCTACCACCAAAAGTGACGAGACTCACTGGACAAAATGATGTCAACAAAGAGTAAAAAGGCAAAAAAAACAAAGAGGAAGTGACGAGTGAGAAAATTGAAGGCAAAGCAAAATCCCGGGGGACTAAAAACATGGGCTTGAAAGTTAAGGGAATGCCTCTCAGCCATCCTAGTACAAAACTCCCAAGAGCAGGTATTGTTCCAGGACAAGTGAGATATCAAGCAGTGGGTGTCAGGTCTCTTCTCCATCAAGAATTGTCCAGTCAATAAAATCGTATTAAGCTGGTAAGGGGTACTTATATATGTTTTATTTTTTATTTTTTAACTCTTGATTTTCTTAACCATTTTATTTTTTACTTCTTTATTTCTGATTTGTGTCACAGAAACAAGTGCCCCAATGACTCCTTTAATTGATCCAGATCCAGGCTTCTCAATAAATATTTTCAAGAATTTGATCGATACGAAATGGGTAGGGTTTTTTTATCTTGGTATATCTTATTCTCGATCAAGTAATTCTCAGTCTACTGCATCTTCTCGGCCAGATTTGAAGAGGTTATTCATTTAAGATGATGAAGATACATATAGGAGACACCACTATGTATAGAAAGTGTTATAGCTCTTTGTAACAACGGAAATTCATAGTTAATTATGAAACTAAATTAGGGGAGAAGGGTAAATAGATTTGTTGTAATAACATGTTACACTTTGTCAAAGGTTAAATTTAGCTCTTGTTTTTATAAGTCATACTTGATTCTTGTTTTTATCCGTATATTTTTTTCTTTCAATATTTATCTATTTATTTATAATTTAAATTTGGCACAAAAAACAAAAATTAATGCTTTTGATATATAAAATTTTATATTTTAATTGATTAATAATAAATGTCAAGCTTATAATTAAAAATAAAATTAACCAATAAAAAATTTTGGTTGCTAGATAATATTTATTTTGATATTTAAAAATAAAAAGTAATTTTAGCTAATATTATTTTTTGTTGCATGAAGTTGCGTATAACAAAACACATCTTTTGTTGTATATAGTTATATTTACACCAAAAAAATAAAATTATTGCCGTTACATGTTTTTTACAACGAAAAATTAAATTATTGTAGTTACGTATCTTTTACAGCGGAATATAAAATTATTGCAATTACATATTTTTTACAGCGAAAAATAAAATTATTGTTTTTGTACGTTTCTTACAGCGATTTTATTTTTATTGCAATTACAAGTTTTTACAACGATAAATATTTCAGTCGTTTCTAAAAACTTTAAGCGTCCAACCTATTGCAACAATTTTTTTGAAACCAATATTTCGTTGGTAAAAGCTTTTAACAACGAATAAAAACCTTTTGCAATAAATATTTTTCATTGCATATAACAAATATTTTTGTAGTGTTAGCAGGTGAATTTGCTGCCGGAACTACATATTGAGTGTTGTTTGGTGGATCGGAAATGGAAGGTGTGGGTCGTCTGTGCAGGTGGGTCTTGGAGGTTCGCAGGCTGGAGTTAGGAAAGACGTAGTAAGTTAGACATCAAGAAAGGTTTAAATTTTCCATGGGTTTGGTACTGGATTTTTGGCGCACCCTTATTAGTGCAAAACATATGGCATGTTTCAACACGGGATAAGGGAATGGTACGCAAAGTGAGGTGCCATTTCCAGGGCTGGCCATTGCTACTGCTATGTGCAATTCAGTGCAGGTCACGACCGCAGCTTTCTGCATCTGTCGGGATGTGAAAAAGGATGGACGAGCTGATTGATTGCGGCTTGTATATTACTACAGTTTGGTCTAGACTGTAGCATGTGCAAGTTTTGCTTCTGATGTCTTTTCTTTGCAGGTTACAAAATGGTGTGCATGGGACTCCGGTTAGAAATTGCATCAACATGATATGCTCCATTTGCCGCCAAAAAATGATCACAATGCATCAAGATGTCTTTACAAGCCCTCCGCACCCGAATCTGAATCGGAATCTATGCTTCTCCTGAGCTCATGCGGCATACAGAATAACCATTATCCAACAAGATGTCCTTAGAAACCCATTACTGATGCTGTATGCACAATTTGCGACAAAAGAATTACCACTTTGCAGCTTGTCCTTACACGCCCTCCATTCTGAATACATGCCCTATCCTGTTGGTAGGATATGCCGAACGTGAAGCCAGAAAAATTATCAGAATGCATCAACATTTTCTTATAAATGCGACATCTAACCAACCCAAAACGGAAAAAGGACATAATAATCGTTGCACAACTTTATTCACATGATACAAAACATCTATTATGTAGGGTCGAACCTAAATCTCAACACTTAAACTTAACTAATAAGTGAGAAAATAAATTGATTTTATCGGTTTACTCGGTTGGTTTCTCCGATGACAAGGCAATACATGTTAATGGGCTCGTGCAACTTAAATTCCAACTTAGAATCTGCTTATTCATTCAAACCTGTCTTCGTCTTTGTGGTTGGAAACACTAACATCCTTCTGCGGGTATCTTTAGAACATGATTTGAAGTCTAGCAACAACATGATTCAAAGTCTAGCAAAGAACGGTAGAATACCGAAAATTTAAATAAGAGATAGTAGTAGCAAGTGGTAAATGCCTTCTAGTTTATTCTGTAGTAGAAATCACAAAGGGGCTAATTATTTTTTTCTTTTATTATGAACAATTATGATGTGATTCAATAAGTTTAATCGATTGATACGAGAGCCATGAAATCCTCTTATGATTCATAGGCTAAACAATGGTATGTTTATTTTTGAATCGTGTACGTTTTTTTAACGTAAAAAACCCATGTCGGAATTAAATGTTTAAATGACTTGGTTATGACATAAATTTAGGATTGGTATGAAAGTATGACTACAATGATTCGTTTTTGTTCATTCTTTAATAAATTATTGTATGCGATAGTATTTGGGTTTTCCGATTAATTTACGGTTTGTTTGATTGTTGAATTTTTCTTCTAAAATTAGCATAAAACAATCCATGATTTAAACACTGCGGCTTGCAAGCTAATTCACAAACCCACTACTCTATCGATGACAACAGCGCGGGCTACTTGTTGGGCAAACATTCAGTGACAACAACCACTGCAATGATGAACCTCAAACCTTTTACTTTTAGTCAAGAAAGTACACTTAAGGAAACTAAAGAGCATGAGAAGTGGAAAACTCTAATAGATTGTGTATGGCCATAATGTTAAAAAGAATAGCAGTTGCATTACGTGGGATTGTTTGAACAAATGCTACCAAAGCTACGATTATTTTTGCAGAAATAAAGAGAACATTTGCTAAAAATGACAACGTAGATATATAAAATTTAGGGGATGTCTATGTTTTCCCAAACGTTAAAAGCATTCGGTGTTAACATACCTGAGGAGTGTGTGGTAGGGTTTACTTTTCAATGATTACCATATAAGTTTAAACATTTCTAGTCCACCTATAATTACATGCGGAAAAAATAGAGTATCAATCAGTTGATTATCCATGCTGAATAGAAATATGAAAGGCTTAAAGAGTAATACATGAAGTGAACATGATAGCATCCAAGAAGGTGATGAGGCCTAAGAGGAAAGTTGATTGTCAAGGATCCGGTCAAGTTCCGACTATGTAGAAAAATTATGAAGAAACAATGGTTGGTTGATGCTTTTTCTGCAAGGATAAATGACATCTTAAGAAGGATTGCGAGAAATGTTGGGCTTACATGTTAAGTAAAGTTACTCTCATATGGTGGGGTGATTTGGGTGCAACAAATCATGTATATATGTTTTTTTCAGGTTACGTCAATAAATAAGATGCTAACTGAGGATACGAGCTTAGCTAAATATTGAGAATATCAATTTGCGAGCGACTATTCTAAAAGCTAAAGCATACAAGGAGCAGATCCATTATCACCACAAACGGGAGCTCATACCATGTATTGGTAATTTTTGATTTACATTTAGAACTTTCTACTCGGCATGTTTCCTTTATAGAGAAAGTAATATTTGTTTTTTATTTTTCAAAGGAACTTAATTTCCTTTCCGATTTTAGACTTATATGGATATTCTTGTCTTATGGAAAACACAATTTTTCTCTATTTTTAAATGATGTGATTGTTGGAAATGAAAGTTTGATAAAGCATTTTTTTATTAGTTAAATCATTTTAAAAATCACAAATTTTCGATCAATACACAACGTATACCAAATAAAATTACTAAATCTAAAAACTTAAAATTATTACATAAACAGTTAGGTCATATATCCAAAGTTAAGATAAACAAACTTGTAACATAAGGTTTTATGTGGTCCCTTAGATTATTCTGATTTCAGTACGTGTATCGAGTGTCTCAAAAGGAAACAAACAAAAACCAAAAGAGTAAGGGCACATCGACCGACCAAAGTCTTAAAATTGATACATACCAATATATGTTGATTGTATCCATAAGAGTCACAGAACAGGAAGTGGTACTTTATATCATTTATTGATGACTTCTCTCGAGTCAGGTACCTCTGTTTCATTCATAATTTTTTTTGAGGCCCTAGACAAGTTCAAAGATTTTAGAACCGAAGTTGAAAAACAACATGATAAGAACATTAAGAGAATTAAATCTAACGGTGGGGTAGATATCACAGATCAAAAGAATAACGTCAATGGCCATTTTAAAATATCTAAAATAGTATGGCATAGTCTCTTAATACACAATATCGAGTTCACCTCACAAGAATAGTGTATTTGAGAGACATATTCACACTAAAAGATATGTTAGAAATATGATAAATAACTCATCTCTACCATTATCTTTCTGGAGGAAATCTATAAAATGTGCCGCTTATATACTCAATACTAAGTGATTTTGGTGATAGTGTTAAGGGAAATAACAAAGAATTTACCAAGTAGAAAAACTATTATTGCGAGAAAAGAGAAGTTACATCTATTTAGGGTTTCTTCCCTATTTATATCTTTCTTCCCATTCATGGGCGTTATAATGACCATTATTTCCACTAAATACACTCGTAACTCCATTTACATCATGGAGCTTAAATTTATGACTAAGTTGTTTAGTGGTTTGACTAATATTTATAGTGGCATTAAATCATGGCTTAAACTGTTTCTTTGTTAGGATGCATTCGATTTGTTTTGACCGCATGCCCGGCCGAGCATAGTTCAGTAGCTTCCTCGCTCGGTTTTTTTGCTCGGATTTAGGAGCGCGCTAGTTCGAGCGATACCTACTAAGCTCGTCTTGCACAATTTTTCTTTCACTTGCTCGGATCGTCAATGTGATCATCCAACTTGCTTATTGTTGACTTCCTTTATCGATTTGGCTTCGCATTCCAGCTCTGATCTTTATTAAACTTGGCCACTTCTTTGTTATGCATCTATGTTATTTTCTAGCTCCTACTCGTCCTTCACTCTCTCAACATATTCATCTGTTTGGTGCTTCTTTTATCCTCTCCAGGGGACACCCATTCATCAAATAGTATTTATCAGATGGAAAATAGAAGAATAAAGTGATAATATCTTATTATTTGATTAGAAAAACCTTACATAGATTTAGAGTCTATATCCTTGATATAATACCTTTATCAATACGCTACCTCACTATCTCCTCATAATTTTCTATTTCTAGTAGGTTTGATGATGGGTCCAGGCCTGATTTCCACGTCATGTGTACTGCTCTTAGTGGCATTGTTTTTGGGTGCTACTATTTAAGTCTGTCCTAGAAACGGTATGATCTTCATACGAGTTCTTGTTTAGTGTTTGTTGGGGTACTGGTCTACTATCACGCAGGATGACGATCCTGTTTTACTTTGGGCTTAGCCTAGATCTTCTACTCATGTCTTTGTCTTTATGTTGTTTCGCCAAGTGAACCTTGTTCTATCATTCCATGGTTCTGCTTCGCCTAATATCCTTCGACTTTGATTTATCATGACATACTACCCTCCGGTTATTATTTTCTTACCGGGGTACCTGAGTATAGCTAATGGGTATAACTTAACGGTAGTGTTATGCATTATCAGAGCTCCCTAAAGTCCTTTTAAAGGTAGCATTTATAAAACTTTTTTCCTTTTAGAAGGATTAAACTTACGATTCCAGTCGAGGTGTATGATGCTTCATTAACTACATTGTTAACACGTGGGTATTTTAACTTTCCTTATCTATCATGCATGTTATCATTACTATCAGTCTCTTTCCGCAACATGTCTCAATTCTCTTTCCAATGTTTAACAAACGCCATCATTGGTTGTGTGTCTGTAGAGATGACGCTTCCCATTTCTCTCACTTATCGAAGCGTTGTGACCTTCCCACTTCTCCTTGATCTCTGACTAGTAAATTGGCCTATTAAACGACCGTTGATTTACTATAAATTAGGATAATGTACCTTATCTTTCCTTTTTTTGTCTCCCTTATTCCATCTTTATAGGCACATTCTTTTCCTTATTCAAGTTCTTATCAGTTAGTTGTTCGCGAACTCAAAATATCAAAAGTTAAATATTGTAATGCTTTTATCTTCTCTTATTTCCTCGTAATTTGTCATTTATGTTTTTGTTATTAGTTACTTCTACCCTTTTCCTGGAAACCCTAGAATTTTGCATAATAGGTTTCGAATCTTCTAGCATTAAATTCTGTCTTCCCTAATAATGACTCGCAAAGGATCTGTGAAGAAGTCTAACATTGCCGGTATAATCTTTTTGGCGTCTCACTGACGGACACGGTGGAAGGCATAACAGTTTTAGATGTTACTTTGACCATCGATCACACTCTTATACGAACTTGAGCCCATAAGGGTTTGATAGATTTAGATTAGTATATAATTTTCGTGACTCTATAATTAATAGGCTTCTCAAGCTTGACCAACATCCCCGACACGTTAGAGAGGGTGAAAATTGTCTATACACGACTTTATTCGACTGAGAACTTTGATTAACTTTACCCAAGTTCATAAACAGGTTTTTAGGTATATTCGAATATGCCCCACATAATTGACTGCTAATGGATGACGATTTTTGCTTAGTGTTGTATAGAGCTCGAGATTATTAGATAAGGATATTCGTATAAGTGAAATGTTTGCTATTATATAATTATAAGCTTCTAAAGACCTATTTTTATTGCATATCCACCCGTAGTAAGATTGTCACGTTGCCAGTTCTGATAAAAACTGGAAACACGCTTTTATTCGTTTATAGGAATTGGGAACATCTTGTTTCCAAAACAAATCTTCAGTTAGAGAGACGATGGATGAGTACAGGTAAGGGTTGGATTGGTTCACCCTTCTTTTATGTACATATATATAAAATATTTGTTGTTATTGATATATTATACCCTTTTCATGTTAAAGGTACACACTCTAAGAAGTACCAGGAGTTATGAAAGAAGGTATACGATAATCAGGAAGCTAGTCCTTTGGAACAATCATCTGGTGTTGCGTATGCAGTGGGAGTTGGAGTATCATTGCTTGTTTACTCCTATCAATTTTATTACAAGTGGTTTGTGGTCTCTAGTAGAGATGAAAATACCAATGGACGGAGATGTGACGGTACCTCTACCGGGGCGCCCATTACCATAGATGTTGTGGGGGCTATCTTAGCAGAGAGGGTGTATATCGATAAGTCGAGGGGTATCGTACTGGAGTTTCCACCCATGGAGCCTAAAGATAAGGAACCTGGTGCTAACGCTACTGCTTGACAAAAGAGTTCCATTGGGGATGGTAAAACGTGACGCTAGTGATTGCATTGTGATATCTCCACTACGTATGCGTATAAAAATTAGGACCGATATTACCTTTGAAAACCGTGACTCTAGTGATTGTATTGTGATATCTTCACTAGTTAAAGAAAATGAGAGCACAAGGCAAAGCATTCATTTGATCGGATGTCTTGTGAGAAAGAAGATGATGCTTAGGAAGAATGGTGTCCCTGTGAATCATAGCTATGATGGGCTTGAGGACCAGTCCCTTATTGATCTAGAAAATATGGCTATGGTGGTTAGCGTGACCCCTCTTTCTGTGTATACAGAATCCAAGAAAGGTGGATTTGGGGGTTCTTCCGCTAGTGGTAGTAAAGAGCATTCCCTCCTCGAGACTTGACTAACCATAGTCGAGTCGTATCGGGTATCTCTCCCTTAAAAAAGAAGATCACTTCACCTTTAGTTCCATTGCAAACGGGTTTAAATGATAGGAAACCTTCTACTGGTCTCCTCACAGCTGACCCTTTACATTATGTTTGGTGGTCCAAGTACTCTGAAGCCTGCCCTGCAAAATGATCTTCCTAACCGACCTCATACTGTAAGCATGCCAAAACAATCTACTTTGATGCTTCAACAGTTGAAATACTGTCTTGATATGACATGTCAGATCTCCTACAATTTTAGTTTGAACTATCAGTGGAGGTATACTATTATTCTTTTGATTTACGTTATTTCATTGTGGTTTCTTCTAATTTCTTATCATTAAATATCATGCAGAACTACCATAACTCGATGGTCCTTGGCTATCGTAGAAGGAACCCCACGGATGCAAAGATTGTGGATGATTTCCGACCCAAGCCTCTACCGTTTGGATATTTGAAGACTCTTTATGTCGACTTGGCCTGCTATAAAAATGGTATGGTTCCTCAAAGTCCTTTTGTGAAATTTTTTTGAAGGAGAGGTCGATCACACTAGTCATCTAGCAACCACTATCTCTGCCAAAGAAGAACATGCTAAGATTTTTGATGGTCTATTGAGTCAGAACGAGATCCTCTTAAAGCATATAACTGAGCTGATTGATCAGAATTCAAGATATCTTATCAAAGTCGACGAGTCCTCTACTAACAATAATAAAGTGTTGTTTGAGAATAATATTATTCGGTTGGAGGAGACTTAAGTGAGTCTAGAGCTCGATCATACGAAAATGTGGCAGAATGAACTCATTTCAAAGGCTTGTGCTGACGGCCAAAAAGAGGCGTTAGAGAGACTGAAGCCACATCTGGAGCGGGCTCAGAAATAGACCATTATCAAGTTGTGAAGAGTAAATTTAAACATAGAGTTGGGACAGTTTAAGGCATTTGTGTCTGATTAAGAGAGGTCATGGGTTACCCACGATGAAGGAGAGAAAGAAGAAGAGCCTTTCGAGAAGGCAACAGAGATTGTCGGTCCCCTTATTATAGAAATTCCCCAATTGTCTTAAGTGTTAGCAGTTGACCCCCTTACCACTTGTCCCAACGCAGTGCCTGCCAAGACCGAGCTACCAGATGTACCCCCAAAAATGAAGGCGGTACTATTGAACAAAATTCTTAATTTGTATTGTATCTCCAAACCACTGTTTGCATTTCCTTTGATATATGGTTTATAATTGTTGTTATCTAAACTGTTATGTCTCCCATTTAATATGCAGTATGACTTATGTTTCTTGTTGCTTTTGATATTAGTGTTGGTAATATATTTAGAATTGTCTTGGGGTGGGAATGTTTTTTAATTAAGCATGTTGTTGCTTATTGCGTAGCTATTGTAAGTTCTTATAACCTTTATCTCTCTAGTGGTTTTATTTACTTGGGCTCAGTGTGGCCCATAGTCTTGTCTTATAGACTATAACTTTGTAGTCGATTCGCTTTACTGAGCTATATAGCTCGAGCTTAGTATGGCCCATAGCATAGCCTTCAAGTCTTGTGATATACATTATCTCACTTTTATTGACTATACTTATCCAGAGCTCAGTGCGATCCATTGCGTAGCCTAATACGTGTGGCTAATTTTAGCCATTTTGCTATTATTTTATCTCCTCTCCCCTCTTGTTGTTGAATAATTAAGAATTCTTAAACCTTATTCTTCTAGTACTTAAAAAAGAATAAAATATGACGAACCAAAATATGGTAAAATAAAAATGACTTCATTATTAATTTTGTCTTATAGTATGCCTCGTTAGAAACATTTAAGAGCTAACAAAAGGGAAAAGAATGCACCACCGTTCTTAAGTAGCACAATAATACATTTTCATATGATTTACATTCCAATGGTGTTTCAATGCATTAACTTTTATGTCTTCCAATCTATAGGCCCCATGATGTCCTTTAGAAATAACTCGATATGGTCTGTCCCAGTCCGGACCTAACTTGCCCACATTTCTATCATGCACTCGTTGGAAAAAGAAATCATTACTAAGTCACCTATATTGAATCTTGGATGCTTAAGATTAGATTTAAATCTGCTTCTCATTAAGCTTTTATAATGCTCTGATTGTACCCTCGCTTGATCTTTTCTTTCCTCTATCATATTTGGTGAGGTTTATTTTCGTTTAAGGGTATTTTGAAGGTATTTAATGTTTGGATAGAGTGTAGAGGGAGAATCGAGCTTCCTGGTTGTATTTAATTTTCATTACCCTCATTAAATGAAAGTGGTTGGGTATTTATACCCTTAATTGTGGGCCACATGGGATTTCGGGTTGACTTATGGATTCGGGTGGAGTTCAAAGATCTATTAGTTTTAAGCAGGTAGATAATTAGCTTAGTCATGAAATGATTAAATTTTTAGTACATTAGTTCTGTCCGGACGGTTTAGTGGGTGGATGTTGTCCGAATTGCCCTTGTCCGGTTCTCATAAAGAGTGACAACAAATTCCGGACTTATCAATATTGATTCATGTTTGTCGCTCTAGATTCTTCACCTCCTCTGAATAAATAGCCACTTTATGGTTTGGTATTATGACTTCAGTCGGTACTACTGCTTCTATTCCATGTACCAGCGAGAAATGTGTATCTTTTGGTGGTTGACCGGGGTGTAGTTCGATAAGCCCACAATACCTTGTCTGACCATTTTCCTTTCGATCCTTCCAACTTCTTTTTTATTGCCAGGATAGTTTTGTTTGTCACCTCAACTTGTGCATTCGCTTGGGGGTAGTAGGACATGGAAAAATGTTGAGTGATACCATGTTTGCGGTAGAATGACTTCATTGCCTCATTCTACAATTGTGGTACGTTTTCAGTCATAAGAATCCTAAGAATTCCAAATCTTGAGAGATCTGACTTTGTGAGAAGTCGCATATTTCTTGGGACCTTATCTTTGCTAAAGCCTTAGCCTCTACCCATTTAGACAAATAGTCAAGTGTAGCCACCAAGGATTTTTGCTTACCCATAACCATTGGGAGAGGTCCTACTAAGTCTATTTACCACATTATCAAAAGGGAATGATGCCGACACGATAGTCACTGGTTCGCTTGGCATATGCCGCTTGTTAGCAAATTGTTGACAAAAGTGACATTTTTACTAAAGTCTGAGCCTCCACTACCCACATGAGCCAGTAGTATCTTGCTAGTAAAAAAAATCTTATTAGGCTCTTATAGCCACAATGAATATCGGTCACCCATTCATGCTTGTCCCAAACTATTATCTCTTCTTCTTCTTTGCTCACACAGTGCAGCAGGGGTCAGGTGGTACTTTTCATGTATAGCACGTCATCTGCTTTATTCGATGGAAGGGTGGGTCCTTTCAATACACTGGGTATGCGTCCCTTCAGTCCGTTATTGTTTTTAAAGCATGCACTTCAATTTTTGGCTTCCTATTACCACCGTTGGTGACTCCTAGACAATAATTGTACACTTTTCTCATGTGTTGCTTCTTTAGCCACGACATCAGCCATTGAATTTTCCAACCGGGGATCTTATCATATTCTATGTTGTCAAATTTGCTCTCTCATTCCATTAAAGATTCCAAGTACCATTGCGTACTCGCTTGTTTGGCCTCGAATGAGCCTATTGCCTAACCTACTACTAAGGAGTCCAACCAGAGCAATAACCATCGAGCCTCGCAAATACGAGCCCTGCAAATGAGAGCCAAGTTGATTTCTACCAGTACTGCTTCATATTCAGATGCATTGTTTGCAACTTCGAAAGAAAATAATATTTCTTGTTCTATCTGCTCTCCCATTGGTGTTTGAATAATTACTCCAGCGCCCTTCCCCCCTAGTAGCATTTTACACATCATCTAATTTTACTATCCACGTGTGGTGTTCTCATCATCCAAAGTGGAGCTACTTTCCACCCCCCCTAGCATTCTACAAATTTGTTAATAAAATTGGTCACTGCTTGGCCCTTTATCGTTACCTTCGGCTCCAAGCTCTATTAACCACCTTGTTAGTCTTCCAGAGACATCTAGCTTATGAAGTATGTTATGCAATGGGAATAAGGTTCATAGCACGATGGTATGACTTTGGAAGTATGGGCGTACTTTTTGAGAAGCGATCACCAAACCGAGGGCTAATTTTTCTTGGTTTAAGTAGCGGCTTTCTGCATCAACGAGCCCTTGCTAAAATAGTACACTAGCCTTTGGACCCCAATTATCTCTCCCACTAAAACCCGCTCACAGCATAAATTGATATCTAAAAATAAATATGGAGTTGTTCTACATGGTATGGTGTCGTTAGCACCTCTCGAATGGTTAAATAGTCTTTTAATGCTTGAAAGTCCTCGTCACTCTCACTCTTCTAAGTAAATTTTTTTGGCATCGTTCAGGATTTTTAAAAAGGGTTGACACTTGTCTGACAATCTATAAATGGTTGTTAAGTGGTGTTCTCCTTGTCCAATGGGTTCATATATATCTGATTATACCCTGAATACACATCCATTAGTGACAGCTACTCGTTTCCTCAAGTGGCGCCCACCAATTGATCTATTCTCGGTAAGGGGAAAACATCCTCTAGGCAGGCTCGGTTGAGATCTGTGAAATCAATGCACATCCGCCATTGCCCATTCTTTTTTTACCAACATTGGATTTCCGTCTGCCTCTTTGAATATCGCTTATGATTTCTTTTGGAGAAAAAGCCCGTCGTTTTTGCTTGACTGGTCGAAAGTTGTTATCGATGGCTAACGAATGAGATATTACAGTTGGGTCTACACCAGTCATTTTCTTGGCATCCCATGCAAATAAATCCTCATTTTCTTGCAACACAACTATTAGATTTCTCTTAAAGTTTTGTTCGAGTTTATTTCCTATTTTGACGATCTTTCCCTGTTCCAACGTTTTGATTTTTTCTTCAAACGAGGTGTCCTCCTCCTCTTCATTCTCTCTGGGTCTTCTACCTCTGAATATTTTCCTTCAATTGATTTTTGGCGTCCCCATTCCGCAAAGTTCATTAATTTCTATTTGGCTTTGTTGGAAGTTTTATGCATTATCGCGTAACATTGCCTCATCTATATTTGATTGCCTCAAATTATTGCCACCATATTTCCCATCAGGTATTTGATGCACTGACTAAACGAGCATTATGTGGCCTCAAGCTTATGAAGCCATGGTCTCCCCATAATTTCATGGAAAGAGCTGGGATCATCAGCAATCATAAACAGGGTATGGATCATCTTCTTGGTATTGTTCTACCCGACCATCACCGGAAGCTCAATATCACCAATGCATTTTGTTTATTTTCTATTGTAGCTGACCAGTTTCCTGTCTGTTGTTTATAAGGGGAACCCTAACATTTTTCGTACTTTTCCTTGAAGATAACATTGGCCAAACTAGTATTATCGTTTAGTATCCTTGTTATCATGACTCCCAAAAATGTTGGCACTTATCGTCAGCTTATCCTCTTGAGGTGTGATAATTCCCTTCATATCTTCATTGTTGAATGTCAAATGTGCAATTGGCTCCCGAACATTATGATATGAAGAATCACCAACCGGGTGAATGTCGAGGTCCTTACGGTGCCACTTTCGCGCCGCGGGGTCTGTAACAAACAAAGTGTTGCCTCCAAAAGTTGTGCACAACCATTGCTATTTTTCCATGGGTTTATCTCATGCCTTGGTTGTTTCCGCATTGGGGACCCATTCGTCTTACTGCATTCCCTCTTTGTTTTATAAACTAGACGAGGTCGTCACTCTCGATAAATCTCTAGATCTCCTCTTTCAGCTGCGAGCACTATTTTCTCGGGTGTCCATGGTCATTGTGATAGGCGTAGAAGTATCGAGGGGATCGTTTGTATGGTGTTACCAACATACCCCTCGGTGACTGTTATTTAGCCCTCATTTTAATCTTTTCGTATATAATGGTTATGTTCACCGTCTAGATGGTGAAATTTCTGGCTGTGTTCTCATAGTAAAAAGGGTGTGTCTCTCTAGTTTGGGAGCGTGGAACGTTTCTTCTCAATAGATGTTGGTTTCAACTCCAGACTCTTGTGTTGATAGTTGGGCGCGTGGTTCAGATTCTTAGGATCGTCGACTCAGATGAACTGGTCTGACCGGGCGAGGATATCACCTATTGTTTTGTCTAGTAACCTAATGAGGTCGATAAAGAGGAGGTCGTCGTGATCCAATCCTCTCTTAAATGATACTACTGTTACTGCATCAACACAGCATGATAGGAAGTTTATCTCTCCCACAAATCATTGCACATAAAGCTTTGGTCTTTCCCCAATTCGCTTATACAAATCCATGATGGCATCATCTTTGGGTGTGTGCTCATTGTTTCCCATGAAGCAGTTTTGGAATGTAACCTATAGTCCTTCGAATTCCTTAATTGATCCATTCTAAGGCCCATCAAACTAGTCTAGCGAATTTCCTTTGAACGTCATTGAAAACGCCTTGTAAAGCAGCACGTCCTCGAGGTTGGACGCCATCATCATGTTTCTGAATGTCTCGAGGTGGTGCTAGGGGTCTCCTGAGCCATTGTATGAATCCATCTTATATGGATTAAATTTCCGTGGACAAATCATATGCAGCCATAGTAGGTTTTACCTCGTCATATTCGGCGACCTCGACTATTTCATTTTCCCTATGTGCTCCATTTATTGACAAATCATCCTGATAAACATGACTATTTATTTTTTGTGTGAGGTCATCCTCACCATTCCCCATCATGCAATTTTATCTACTAGCGTTCCCTAGGTGTACCTTCTCACTCAAGAATTGGAGAGTTTCAACAATTTAATCAAAACGCACCATGGCCACGCGGTCTCTCTCCTGCTGCCACTGGGCGATTTGTTGCTGCTCACGCTTGATTCCCTCAATCCGAGTTTCCAAGATCTGCATACTAGAAGGGCTAGAATACATACCAATATTTACGTGATTTTCTCCATGTGCAGGCCCACCGGAGTTTGCCTTAGTGTTAACATGAGACCGATCGTTGGTGTGGTTTGTCGTTACACAAGCCTCTCGATAGTCTGTTTGCTCAGCTCCTATGATGGCCTCGACGTCAGGTGGATTCTCCTAGACGCTTTGATTGCCTTGTCATTCTTGCCCGTATGGGGAAGCCATATTCTCTATTTTAATTCATGACCTAGTTATTACCATCACTTACCCTAGTACAAACTTTGTGTAACGATTCCAACAAACAACGCCAAAATCTGATAAGGTATTTTGGTGATAGTATATATTAGATGAAAAGAAGAAAGAATAAAATTCTAATATCTTATTATTTTATTATTAAAACCTCACATATTTATAGATTCTCTATCCCTTATATAATATATTTATCAATACACTACCTCATTATCTTTTCATAATTCTCTAATTCATATTAGGTTTAATCATGGGTCCAATCCTGATTTGCACGTCATGATTACTGCTCTTAGTGGCCTTATTTTTTTATGCCATTGTTCAAATCTATCCTAGGTATTACACGATATTCACGCGGGTCCTTGTTCAGTGATGGTTGGGGTACCGATCTGCTATCACGTGGGATGACGGTCCTATTTTTCTTCGGGCTTTGACTAGCTTTTTTGCCTGTGTCTTTATATTTGTGTTGTTTAACCGATGGAACCTTGTTATATCATTCCATGGTTCTGCTTCGCTTAATATCCTTCAACTTTGACTTCTCTTGACGTAGTAGCCTCCGGATATTACTTTCTTACGACAGGTACCTTGGTCTAGCTGATGGGTATAACCTAAAGGTAGTGTTATGCCTTACCACTCAATAGAGTAACCTAGTAAGCGAAGTTTTAGAACCCAATATGAGATTTGGAATGGTCTCATGCCCAATTTGACGAATGTGCATATATGAATATGTTCAGGTGAGGCAAGGGCTTAGAAACCTCAGGAAAAGAAACTAGAGGAAAAAATGTGTAGTTTATTCTTCATTGGTTATTCTAAATACTCTTAGGGTTTAAGTTTTATAATCCTCTCATTGGTAATATATAAAACAATAGAGGATATTGAGTTTGAGGGAAAGAATAAAGGAACATGTGTTATTTTGAGGAATAAATTTTAAATATTAATTAAGGTTTAACAGAGATACTCATGTATCACAATATTGGGCTTTAATTCCAATCATTTTGGTCACATTAGATCAAGATAATACTTAGAATAACATTGATGTTCCAATTGAGAATTTTAACCATTATACAGTTATGGTCCAGTTAAAGCAATATGAACCTCAATGCAATATTTCAAAAAGAGATCACGATGACATTGTTCATGAAGATCAAACTCTACCTCCTCAAGAAATGCAACAAGAGGTAATAGTGCCCTTAAGAAGGTCCCTGAGGATAATAATCTTCTACGTCCAAATTTTATAGTATATCTTCGGGATCATGACGAGCGATGTGTTGGAACTATAGATGATCCATCCTCTAATAAATAAGCCATATAAAATTCTGACTCTTGGACGTGGAATGAGGATGTGAACGATGAGTATAAATTGATGCTAGACAATAAGGTATGAGACCTTGTCCCATTGCTTAAATGGGAAAAGACAATCAGTTGTAAGTGGGTTTACAAAACCAAACAAATTATCTTGGTAATATGGAAAGATATAAAGTGCACTTTGTAGTGAAAGGTTATACTCAACATGAATGGATTGATTTTAAATAAAATTTCTCCCTAATTCCGACAAAGGATTCCCTTAGAACAATCATTGCATTAGTTGCACACTTTGATCTTAAGCTTCATCAAATGGATAGAAAGACAATATTTATCAATTGTAATATTAAAGAAACTATCTATAGGGTGCACCTGAAACACTTTGATGTAGATAACTCAAATAATCTCGTATGCATGCTTAAGATATCCATTTATGAGCACAAAAAGTCTTCTTACAAATGGTACATAAATTTCTTCAAATGATAGTCTCTTTTGACTTTGAGGTCAACTCGATTAAGGATTGAGTGTATCACATGTTTAGTGGGAGTAATTTAAAATTTATGGTATTATAAGTTGATGTATAGTGCTTTCTTTCAAAAATAAGGAATTATTGTACTATACAAAGAGATTATTGTCAAACAAGTTTGATATGAAGGATCTCGGTGATGCCAATTTTCTATTAGGAATCCAAATATATCGGATCGCTCTGAGAGTATTATTGGATTATCATAAAAGGCATACATTAAATTTGTTTTACAACGTTACAGATTGGTAAACTGCAAACCTCTGAGTATCCATACAGTAAGGGTGATAGACTAAGTTTGGGTTAATGACCAAAGATAAAATTTGAGACTCATAAAATAAATATGATCCATTATGCTTCGCCAGTTGGGAGTTTAATGTATGCCTAAGTTTTGTACTAGGGCGAACATTACTTTTGTTGTAAATAGGTTGGGGCAGTATGTAAGTAACCTAAATGTGGATCACTAGAATGTAGTTAAAAGCATACTCAATATCTGCAAAGAACAAAGGGATGCATGTTGACATATAATAAGTCGGAAAGGTTGGAGATCATTGGTTATTCCTAATCAGATTTTGGTGGATATGTATACACACTCAAAAACACTTAAGAAAACATATTATTATTGGTTGGAGGTGTAATATCTTGTAAAATTGTAAATCAAACACTTGTTGCATCATCACCATGACATCAAAATTTCTTGTGTGCTTTGAGGCATCAAACTAGGTGTTATGGCTGCCAAAAAATTTCATTGGGTTGTATATTGTACAAGGGATAAAAGGTCACATGAAGTTGTATTACGATAATAATTTTGTGGTCTAGTAAACTAACAGACAGAAGAGCTTCTCAAAATTCAAACACATAGACATAAAATTCATGTTTGTTAAAGAGAGAGTTCAAATGGATCAAATAAGTATAAAGCACATCGACACAAACCTCATGATAGCAGATCCTCTTACAAAGACGGTTTTTCTTAAGGTGTTCGAGGGACACACCCTTAGTATGTATGTAGTTGATTTAGAGGATTGTTAGTTTCAATTGGAGCATTTGTAAGGTGATCAAGTAATATTTGCAATATTGTATACATAGAGGTTTATTACATTATATATGTTTGGTTATATTCATTGATATTTGTTCTTTATTGGATCTCCAAATGTACGACCATTTCAGAGTAAATATGTACGATTAAAATTCATATTACTCAACTGCACATCATAATTTACTTGAGTAATTAATTGATGGTAATAACGTGGTTATTGTTACACCATATTGTTAACATTACGAGAAATAGGTTTTAGTCATTTTTTTGTTATTGATCATGTACGGGGTTGTATCGTCTATTGAAGTAGCATATGCCGTTTCAAATGAGAGATTATTGGAATATTTATGGACCGATATACTAAATATATATTTAGTCATTGTCATAAAATAGTCTAATAATAAAATTAATCGAATTAATTTTATTATATAATTAATTATGTATTTTCCATATACCTAAAAAAACGTTATGAACTTATAAATGTTGTAATGAGGTTGAATTTGATTACTTTAAAAGATTGAACACAAATCATTATACTTATACTTTGAAACATAATTCACGACGTAAATTGATGGTATCAATTTATTGGTTGTGATTGCCTGTCATAAAGCGGTATATGTAATATGTATGTGCAACATAAAATCCAAGTTATACAATCTACGTAAAAATGATTTAGAATCTGTTTATTCTTTCGATTTTAATTTTAATAAAAAAATCAATGTTTTGGGACCGGAAGCACTAGCCTTCTGAGGAAAATAATTTGAAATCTAACATGTTTTGACTTTAAAACCTTAATGATTTTGAAATATCGAAGATTTAATTAGTAGATGTTAGAGTGTCAATGTTAGAATCAATAATATATGGGCAGTGTTAAAATGTATAAAGGCTATTTAATATTAGTCTGTATATGGGCTAGTGTTTCTAGGGTTTACTTATGTGTTAAATTTTGGAGGGAGTGTATTTTGACTGTCGGGCATTTCATTAATAGAACTTCTACTCAATTTTTATGTTCTAAGACTCCATTTGAGATTCTTTTTGGTGTGCCTTCCGTCTTCTCTGAGCTTCTTGTGTTTGGGTCTCTATGTTATGTGCATGATCAGAGGTCTAAGGGTGACAAGTTTTCGAGTCGTAGTCGTCGATGTGTTTTTGTGGGCTACCCATATGGAAAGAAAGGCTGGAAAGTATATGATTTGGAGAGTCAAGATTATTTTGTTTCCCGAGATGTGAAATGTTTTGAACATATATTTCCATTTGCATCTACATCACTGTTCTCCGAGTTGGGTTCTCATGAGACTGAAGTCGCTGTACCTCCTCCTACTGCTTCTGAGTTTTGGGAGAAGGTTGAGAAGACCTCGACGATTGACGATGAAGTGTCACCGGATAGCGGCGTCCACTCGCGGAGGTCGCCGAGGTTGGTGATGTGCAACCTCCGCCTCAGGTTGGTGACAGCGGTGTCTCAGATTCGCCAATAGTTTCTGATATTATTTCAGATACTTCGGGTATTTCTTCAGACCTTGGACGGGGAAAGCGTAGTAAAATCCCCATCCTATAATTACAATAATAGTGTATATATAGTGTGGCAGAAAGTAAACCCTAGTCATTTTCATGGCATCCCAAGCAAATAAATCCTCATTTTTTTGCAACACAACTATTAGATTTCTCTTAAAGTTTTGTTCGAGTTTATTTACTATTTTGTCAATCTTTCCCTATTCCAACGTTATGATTTTTTCTTCAAACGAGGTGTCCTCCTCCTCTTCATTCTCTTTGGGTCTTCTACCTCTGAATATTTTCCTTCAATTGATTTTTGGCGTCCCCATCCCGCAAAGTTCATTAATTTCTATTTGGCTTTGTTGGAAGTTTTATGCATTATCGCGTAACATTGCCTCATTTATCTTTGATTGCCTCAAATTATTGCCACCATATTTCCCATCAGGTATTTGATGCACTGACTAAACGAGCATTATGTGGCCTCAAGCTTATGAAGCCATGGTCTCCCCATAATTTTATGGAAAGAGCTGAGATCATCAGCAATCATAAACAGGTTATGGATCATCTTCTTGGTATTGTTCTACCCGACCATCACCGGAAGCTCAATCTCACCAATGCATTTTGTTTATTTTCCATTGTAGCTGACCAGTTTCATGTCTTTTGTTTATAAGGGGGACACCTAACATTTTCTCGTACTTTTCTTTGAAGATAACATTCGCCAAACTACCATTATCGATTAGTATCCTTATTATCATGACTCCCAAAATGTTGGCACTTATCGTCAACCTATCCTCTTGAGGTGTGATAATTTCATTCATATCTTCATCGTTGAAGGTCAAATGTGCAATTGGCTCCCGAACATTATGATATGAAGAATCACTAACCTGGTGAATGTCGAGGTCCTTACGGTGCCACTTTCGTGCCGCGGGGTCTGTAACAAACAAAGTGTTGCCTCCAAATATTGTGCACAACCATTGCTATTTTTCCATGGGTTTATCTCATACCTTGGTTGTTTCCGCATTGGGGACCCATTCGTCTTACTGCATTCCCTCTTTGTTTTATAAACTAGACGAGGTCGTCACTCTCGATAAATCTCTAGATCTCCTCTTTCAGCTGCGAGCACTATTTTCTCGGGTGTCCATGGTCATTGTGATAGGCGTAGAAGTATCGAGGGGATCGTTTGTATGGTGTTACCAACATACCCCTCGGTGACTGTCATTTAGACCTCATTTTAATCTTTTCGTATATAATGGTTATATTCACCGTCTAGATGGTGAAATTTCTGGTTGTGTTCTCATAGTAAAAAGGGTGCATCTGTCTAGTTTGGGAGCGTGGAGCGTTTCTTCTCAATAGATGTTGGTTTCAACTCCAGACTCTTGTGTTGATAGTTGGGCGCGTGGTTCGCCTTCTTAGAATCGTCGACTCAGATGAACTGGTCTGACCGAGCGAGGATATCACCTATTGTTTTGTCTAGTAACCTAATGAGATCGATAAAGAGGAGGTCGTCGTGATCCAATCCTCTCTTAAACGATACTACTGCTACTGCATCAACACAGCATGATAGGAAGTTTATCTCTCCCACAAATTATTGCACATAAATCTTCGGTCTTTCCCCAATTTGCTGATACAAATCCATGATGGCATCATCTTTCGGCGTGTGCTCATTGTTTCCCATGAAGCGGTTTTGGAATGTAACCTATAGTCCTTCGAATTCCTTAATTGATCCATTCTAAGGTCCATCGAACTAGTCTAGCGAATTTCCTTTGAACGTCATTGAAAACGCCTTGTAAAGCAGCACGTCCTCGAGGTTGGATGCCATCATCATGTTTCTGAATGTCTCGAGGTGCTGTTAGGGGTCTCCTGAGCCATCGTATGAATCCATCTTATGTGGATTGAATTTCCGTGGACAAATCATATGCAGCCATAGTAGGTTTTACCTGGTCATATTCGGCGACCTCGACTATTTCATTTTCCCTAGGTACTCCATTTATTGACAAATCATCCTGATAAACATGACTATTTTTTTTTGTGAGGTCATCCTCACCATTCCCCATCATGCAATTTTATCTACCAGCGCCCCCTAGGTGTACCTTCTCACTCAAGAATTGGAGAGTTTCAACAATTTAATCAAAACGCACCATGGCCTCGCATTCTCTCTCATGCTGCCACTGGGAGATTTCTTGCTGCTCACGCTTGATTCCCTCAATCCGAGTTTCCAAGATCTGCTTGCTAGAAGGGCTAGAATACATACCAAGATTTACGTGATTTTCTCCATGTGCAGGCCCACCGGCGTTTTCCTTAGTGTTAACATGAGACTGATCGTTGGTGTGGTTTGTCGTTACATAAGCCTATCGATAGTCTGTTTGCTCAGCTCCTATGATGGCCTCGATGTCAGGTGGATTCTCCTAGACGCTTTGATTGCCTTGTCATTCTTGCCCGTATGGGGAAGCCATATTCTCTATTTTAATTCATGGCCTAGTTATTACCATCACTTACCCTAGTACAAACTTTGTGTAACGATTCCAACAAACAACGCCAAAATCTGATAAGGTATTTTGGTGATAGTATATATTAGATGAAAAGTAGAAAGAATAAAATTCTAATATCTTATTATTTTATTATTAAAACCTCACATATTTTTATATTCTCTATCCCTTATATAATATATTTATCAATACACTACCTCATTATCTTTTCATAATTCTCTAATTCATATTAGGTTTGATCATGGGTCCAATCCTGATTTGCACGTCATGATTACTGCTCTTAGTGGCCTTATTTTTTTATGCCATTGTTCAAATCTATCCTAGGTATTACACGATATTCACGCGGGTCCTTGTTCAGTGATGGTTGGGGTACCGATCTGCTATCACGTGGGATGACGGTCCTATTTTTCTTCGGGCTTTGACTAGCTTTTTTGCCCGTGTCTTTATATTTGTGTTGTTTAACCGATGGAACCTTGTTATATCATTCCATGGTTCTGCTTCGCTTAATATCCTTCAACTTTGACTTCTCTTGACGTAGTAGCCTCTGGTTATTACTTTCTTACGACAGGTACCTTGGTCTAGCTGATGGGTATAACCTAAAGGTAGTGTTATGCCTTACCACTCAATAGAGTAACCTAGTAAGCCAAGTTTTAGAACCCAATATGAGATTCGGAATGGTCTCATGCCCAATTTGACGAATGTGCATATATGAATATGTTCAGGTGAGGCAAGGGCTTAGAAACCTCAGGAATAGAAACTAGAGGAAAAAATGTGTAGTTTATTCTTCATTGGTTATTATGAATACTCTTAGGGTTTAAGTTTTATAATCCTCTCATTGGTATTATATTTAAAACAATAACGGTAAAGTTTCTAGAGGATGTTGAGTTTGAGGGAAAGAATAAATGAACATATGTTATTTTGAGGAATAAATTTTAAATATTAATTAAGGTTTAACAGAGATACTCACGTATCACAATATTGGGCTTTAATTCCAATCATTTTGGTCACATTAGATCAAGATAATACTTAGAATAACATTGATGTTCCAATCGAGAATTTTAACCATTATACGGTTATGGTCGAGTTAAAGCAATATGAACCTTAATGCAATATTCAAAAGGAGATCACGATGATATTGTTTATGAAGATCAAACTCTACATCTTCAAGAAATGCAACAAGAGGTAATAGTGCCCTTAAGAAGGTCCACTGAGGATAATAATCTTATACGTCCAAATTGTATAGTATATCTTCAGGATCATGACGAGCCATGTGTTGGAACTATAGATAATGCATCCTCTAACAAATAAGCCATATAAAATTCTGACTCTCGGACGTGGAATGATGATGCGAAGGAAGAGTATAAATTGATTCAAGACAATAGGGTGTGAGAGCTTGTCTCATTGCTTAAATGAGAAAAGACAATCAGTTGTAAGTGGGTTTACTAAACTAAAAACATTCTCTCGGTAATATGGAAAGATATAAAGTGCACTTTGTAGTGAAAGGTTATACTTAACATGAATGGATTGATTTTAAATAAACTTTCTCCCTAATTATGACAAATAATTCCCTTAGAACAATCATTGCATTAGTTGCACACTTTGATCTTAAGCTTCATCAAATGGATATAAAGACAATATTTCTCAATGGTAATATTAAAGAAACTTTCTATATGGTGCACCTGAAACACTTTGATGTAGATAACTCAAATAATCTCGTATGCATGCTTAATATATCCATTTATGAGGACAAAAAGGCTTCTTACAAATGGTACATAAGTTTCTTCAAATTATACTCTCTTTTGACTTTGAGGTCAACTCGATTAAGGATTGAGTGTATCACGGGTTTAGTGGGAGTAATTTAAAATTTATGGTATTATAATTTGATGTATAGTGCTTTCCTTGAAAAATAAGGAATTATTGTACTATACAAAGAGATTATTGTCAGACAAGTTCGATATGAAGGATCTCGGTGTTGCTAATTTTGTATTAGGAATCATAATATATCGGAATCGCTCTAAGAGTATTATTGGATTATCATAAAACGCATACATTGAATGTGCTTTACAACGTTACAGATTGGTAAAATGCAGACCTCTGAGTATCCATATAGTAAAGGGTGATAGACTAAGTTTGGGTTAATGACCAAAGATAAAATTTGAGACTCAGAAAATAAATATGATCCATTATGCTTCGCCAGTTGGGAGTTTCATGTATGCCTAAGTTTTGTACTATGACGAACATTACTTTTGTTGTAAATAGGTTGGGGCGTTATGTAAGTAACCCAAATGTGGATCACTGGAATGTACTTAAAAGCATACTCAATATCTGTAAAGAACAAAGGGCTGCATGCTGACATATAATAAGTCGGAAAGGTTGGAGATCATTCGTTATTCCTAATCAGATTTTGGTGGATGTGTATACACACTAAAAACACTTAAGAAAACATATTATTATTGGTTTGAGGTGTAATATCTTGTAAAATTTTACAATCAAACACTTGTTGCATCATTACCATGACATCAAAATTTGTTGTATGCTTTGAGGCATCAAACTAGGCGTTGTGGCTGCCGAAATTTTTCATTGGGTTGCATATTGTACAAGAGAAAAAGGTCCCATGAAGTTGTATTACGATAATAATTTTGTGGTCCAGTAAACTAATAGATAGAAGAGCTTCTCAAAATTCAAACACATAGACATAAAGTTCATGTTTGTTAAAGAAAGAGTTCAAATAGATCAAATAAGTATAAAGCACATCGACACAAACTCTATGATAGCAGATCCTCTTAAAAATACGGTTTTTCTTAAGGTGTTCGAGGGACACACCCTTAGTATGGATGTAGTTGATTTAGAGGACTGTTAGTTTCAATTGGAGCGTTTGTAATATAATCAAATGATACTTGCAATATTATATACATAAAAGTTTATTACATTATATATGTTTGGTTATATTCATTGATATTTGTTCTTTATTGGATCTCCAAATGTATGACCATTTAAGAGTAAATATGTACGATTAAAATTCATATTACTCATAACTGCACATCATAATTTACTTGAGTAATTAATTGATGGTAATAACGTGATTATTGTTACACCATATTGTTCACATTACGAGAAATGAGTTTTTAGTCATTTTTTTGTTATTTATCATGTACGGGTTGTATCGTTTACTGAAGTAGCATATGACGTTCCAAATGAGAGATTATTGAAATATTTATAGACCGATATGCTAAATATATATTTAGTCATTGTCATAAAATAGTCTAATAATAAAATTAATCGAATTAATTTTATTATATAATTAATTATGTATTTTCCATATACCTAAAAAAACGTTATGAACTTATAAATGTTGTAACGAGGTTGAATTTGATTACTTTAAAAGATTGAACACAAATCATTATACAAACATAATTCACGAGGTAAATTAATTGTATCGATTTATTGGTTGCGATCCAGGATTTAATAGGTCTGTGCAACATAAAATCAAAGTTGTAAAATCTACATAAAAATGACTTAAGAATCTGTTTATTTTTTTGATTTTAATTTTAATAAAAAAAACCGATGTTTTTTGTGATCACTAACCTTCTAGGCTATTTCTATAAAATAGTTTAAAATCTAACAACATGTTTTGACTTTGAAATCTAAATGAATTTAAAATATCGAAGATTTAATAAACGGCTAATATTAAGTTACATCAAATTTAGCTACCTTTTTAAATTTCTAACTAATTTAATGATCGGTCCGTTCATGTTCTTAATCAATTCTAAAATATAAATAGAAGTTCCGATTGGAGAAAGAAAAAGATTAGGAAAACAAACCTTGAGTATTAAAATAGTCAATGGAATTATGTATGGCAACACAAAGTACTTATCGACAAAGTAGACCTCATGGATAATTGTAAAACTTATTATCACTTTAAAATTGTGGCGAAACTCTCGCTAACCATTGATATTAAGAGTAATTTGTTGGCTGTAGTATTTACGAATTTTAAGAAAGAAATGGAAAGGAATGTCTCTTCTCAAAACATGCTAAGCCATAAACTCTGTTTATCTCTTCATTGTTGATAAGCTACCGTTCCAGAAATTTCAGTTTTTCTAGCGACTAAAACAAGAGAATAGATAGAGTAGATCATATAATTACTTTGGTAAATAAAAAGTAAATAAATGGCAACACAAGAGATATCTATCTCCAAGATCGAAGAAGGTAATTGTAGCTCGTCATCACCTAGAAGAAGCGACCAGTCATCGTCATGGGTAGTTCAAACCCTGCAAAAGGTTATCATTCTTTCTTTTTCTTCATGAAATTTTATTCTTTTAAAAAAACAATATTTTTAAGTATTGGAAAATATATATTCTGGTAAATAAAATTGATGAAATTAGTATATTGTCTTCTCTATCATTCAACCATAAAATTGTGCTTTTTCAAAGAATATCTGTAGCTTATGGATTCGGATAGTGTTCCATTTACACAAAGGTATCGTGTGTTCGGACACAAGCGTCTTATCATTATGACCGTGATAAATTTGTCCGTTTTGCCTCGTAGGAGAACATAAGTCTAAAAAAATTTGAAAGACGTCCGAAGAGAAAAAGGTGCACCGGTATAAAATAATCTTTCAATAACCTATATATAAGAATTGTGTCATAAAAAAACATGGGTTATGACACGGTTAGATTGCTTAATGAATGTATATACTCGTTTATTATAGTATACTTTGTATTGATCAGGTGATTGCAGAGACTATAGGAACATATATATTGATATTCGCAGGATGTGGTTCGGTAGCTATAAATTCGATATATGGATCAATTACATTTCCAGGCATAGCTGTAGTTTGGGGTCTTACTGTAATGGTGATGGTCTATGCGGTCGGTCATATATCCGGTGCTCATTTCAATCCAGCAGTTACGATTTCGTTCGCCATCTTTCGTCAGTTCCCTTGCCTAGAGGTAAGCCTATAAACTATATGATAAATATGAGTTTAGTGTTTGAAAATAAAAAATTTAACAAGTATTTTTCTTCTAACTACACAGGTTCCACTGTACATAATAGCACAACTATTAGGATCGATTCTGGGAAGCTACACGTTATGCCTTATGTTCATAGTAAATGAGAAGGCTTACTTTGGGACAGTACCTGTTGGATCCGACGTTCAATCTTTGGTGATGGAGATTATTATATCTTTTATTTTGATGTTCGTCATTTCTGGTGTTGCAACTGATAATAGAGCTGTAAGCAACCTAGTCTCTTTCGAATGATTCTATTTGTTCGCTCGACGATTTCATCAGATTATTAATAGACTCATGCTTATTATTTTGTATTGTAGGTAGGAGAGTTGGCGGGAATAGCGATAGGAATGACAATTATGTTATGTGTTTTCGTTGCCGGGTAACTCTTTTCGATCCATCATATATCTAAAGAAAAAATATTTCAAAACGCGACTAAAATATTTTGTTAAATTGTGATTATTTGTGGCAGGCCGGTTTCGGGGGCATCAATGAACCCAGCAAGGAGCATTGGACCGGCAGTGGTAATGTGGAGATTTAAAAGTCTATGGGTTTACATAGTAGGGCCATTAGCAGGGACAATATTGGGAGGTTTCGCATATAACTTGATAAGAATCACTCATAAACCTCTACGCGAGTTAACCAGGACCAGCTCTTTTCTCAAGAGCATCTCTAAAAGCACCTCAAACCGGTAGAGTCGATCAGGATTAAAATTAAAATTAAAATTTGTCATTTGGATGTTTCGTGAATTTTTCGTGCTTGTAGTTTCTTGTTGTATATAGATGAGCGAGTAATTGTAAAGAATGTACAAATACTACTTTAACAGCAACAAAACATGTGTATATGGACAGGCTTTAATTCGTGTTCATAGGTTATGCAGTTGAGTTCATTCTAGGATTCACTTTTTATTTTCTGCTAATATAATTTGAATCACAATTAACATTATTTACAAAAGAATAATTTCTTTATTGTTTGACACTCAAAACAACATTAGGAGTATGACATTTAGACCTCCAAAACGATCATAGCTCCTCTATTTCAACATCGCAAGACAAAAACATATGTATTGCTCATTTTTCATGCCCATTACTTTAGCATTGATCAACGAACCAGAATTTGCAATTAGGTGGAAATTTGGCATTTTTTATACATCCATTAATTAAGAGCCATCTTATTTCGTGCGGAATAAATACTTAATAGGATGAAATCATAGTTCTAAAATTTCGAAATTGATAACAGATTAATTATGGTTGTTACAGATATTAATTTTTTTTTACCTATTATAGGTCTTACGTTGGAGATACCAGATATATGACTCTATAAATAGTTTTTTTATACTATTTTTAAACCCACAATTCCGATTAATAAAATCTTAATCATTTAGTTTTCCTATTTTATGTATTGCATTAGTATTAGCGTTGGTTTCATAAACAAAAAAAATATTAATGTATAAATCTTAATCTCTTATTTAAACTGAAAGTGACGATATAAAGTTTAAATAAACACTCGAGTAGACAAACTCTTAAAAACACTCCAACAAACTTGAGTAAACTAACTTATGGAAAGACTCCAACAATCCTAGAAAGACTTCAATAAACTTGAATAAACAAACTCTTAAAAGACTCCAACAAACAAACTCCTGAAAAGATTCTAAAAAACTTGAATAAACAAACTCCTAGAAAGACTTTAACAAACTTTCGACAACTAGCAACTAAGCTAAATGATCCCGACAAAATAGAAAGAATCAATCTTCTACTTGACTCGTTCAAAATAAACATCAAACGTGGCTAAAGACTTAGTCTTAGCTTTTATTCTTCAATCCCTCCCCTAAACTGGATACGCTCGGCTTTAGTTTACTCTTCCTTCAGCCCAACGCCCAAGTAAGATTTTCTTCTATCAATCTCATCTCAGCTCCCATTGCATTCTTTCATTTTTCATATCTCACAACGTCTTTAAATATTTCAAGATCATCTTGACCAACGAATATTGCTATTATTTCTTCTTTGTCTTCTCCTCTAAATACACCCATTTCATTAGGTTCATAATCTTTCATCCAAATTGGGCTTTGAATAACTCTCGTAGTTCTGCTTTGTTTTATACCCGCACTAGATTCCCGTAATTCTCTGTTCACGACTGCAACCTCATTTGACTATGCTTTGTATGTTTGTGAACTCTTATGTTCCGTTTTTTCTCCTTGATCTCGATTGTTTCCTTCTTATTCTGGATTTATTTGATCGGTCTCTAGCTCTTGTTGCGAATTTTCACTGGTATATTCCTCCTCTTCATCACAAGAAACGTGATTTAAATGGCCAAACCTTCTATGACAAATTTCATTTTTACTATCAGCCATACTTTTTGAATTATGTAACTCCATCTTACTTCTATCTTCTTTCACATTTGCGAGAATCACAAACATCTTGTTTGTGGACATTGTTAATTGCATGATCACCCTTTGTTGTTTTTTATGGCACACTTCACACAAATCGTTGTCAATAATTATTTTCAATCCTTTTTGCTGAAGTTGACCAACACTAAACAAATTTTTCTTTAGTCCATGAACATAGTAGACAGATAGAATAACTTGTGTTAAACCATTAATTTTTATCCTCAAATTTCCCTTTCCCTCTACTTGTATTCTTTTATCATTTCCCAGCTTAGGATGATGCCTAAACTTTTTCAAACTCATTAAACTAGTCCTTTGTTCCACACATATGGTTGCTGCAATCGGTGTCAAGGCACCATAGTTGTTCATCTTCTTTTTGGCAAGTGTTACGTGTGCCATAAGTAGTATATCTTACTCCAGCCGTGCTTAATTTATTGTTTTCTCCCAACTAGGGCACTCATTCTTGAAGTGCCCTAACTTGTGACATTTGTAGCACTCAACATTTTATTTACTAAACGTCGTGTATCCTCTTCCTCGGTTTTCTCTTCCACCTCGATATGCACCTCTTCCTCGGTTTTGTACACCAGTTTCACGTCCTCTTACTGCTCATTTCCCTGCTTCCATATTAAAAGCATGTTCTTCTCCATAATTCTTTGAAATATTCTGCTCATGAACCAACAATGAGCTTTGTAATTCATCAACTCATAATTCTTTAATATCGTTACAATCTTTTATTGTGCATACAATGAAGGTGAATTTCTCAACAAGCGTTCACAGTATCTTCTCCACCACTTTGGCGTCAGGCATGTCTTCTCCAAGGTTTCTCAAATCATTTGCTACAACCATAATTCTTGAGAAGTACTCAGTGATCGTTTCTCCTTCCTTCATCTAAAGTATTTCAAAGTTTCTTCTCAATCTCTAAATTTGAGCGCTTTGAACTCTTTTATTCCCCTGAAATTTTGTTTTCATCGACATCCATATTTCATTTGATGTCTCCTTTTTTGCAATCGTTTTGAGTATTGTCTTATCCAACGATGCAAACAGAGTTTAAATAAAGACTCTGATGAGAGAATAAATGACTAAGGAATATTTCGGATCTTGAATCCGATGTGACTAGAGAGAGAGAGTGTGTAGAGAGAGAAAGTGCAAAGAGAATAGAATAATATGGAATGTCCCACCTACCAAGAATAAAGAATCCCCCTTTTATAGTGTTGGAAGGTGGACCCATTTATGTCATTGATGGGCTTACTTTATTTTCTCTTTAGTCCCTGTTTATATACATTGTTTACAAATTTCTCTCTAATTAATGATAAATATTCTAATAGGTATTTTAATCTCCTTCTATTCACAATTGCCCCCTTGCTCTTATTATCGGCGAATTGTTCCCTTATCAGTAGCCCCCCAGTCTTCGGGAGCGGAGGGAGTGAAGACTTCGGCAGTTTAGCTCAACATGCCCCTGTACTTTGGCCTCTGGATCAATCTGGGTTTCCTCTGCGGGACTAATCTTCCGTTCCATTTGACGCCCGACCTGTCTAGTTTGTTCAGAGGTGGTTGGGAACGTTTCGTCCCGCAGGTTATTCCTGAGTCGTTTTGGTTCTGCCTTCGTTCACCTTCATGGGCCTCGGTCGATCACACCATTTCAGGTTGGTGAAGCCCATACTAGCATCTCTGTCTGACTCAGCTAGCCTACGCTTGCTGTGTTTTTCTGACCAAAAGCGACACGTGTTGGTCGACTACTCGAGGCGTGCTTGTTTGCACAACTTCTCACGAAACCCTTTCGACTTCCCGCTGCTTTCTATCGTTTGGGCTTCCCCGTACGTGCAACGGCTAGAAAGAGTTGCCTATAAATCCCTCATAAACGAACATTTCTCTCAGAAGTGTTCTAGAGAGAGAAATTGCTGCTCAGATTTTTCTAGAGAGAGAAAGTTCGTTTTATGAGACGTAGCCACCCGAAGCGGAAATCAAAACCCAAAAAGAAACAACCAGTGTTCGGATTTGAGGATTGGGCTAGCATCGGTCATCATGCTGAAGAATACCGACGTGCGGGGTTAATTTGGAGTCATAATACCAAACCATTCACACCCATACCGCAGCCTCACGACCCTGTTATTTCTCATCCGATCCCTTCTGAGGCCTTCTTTTTGCCCGAATCATCTGGAGGTCAGACCTCAGAGCCTATTGTCTTATCTTCCAGCAGCAGCTCTCTGCACTCCACCATTGCCCAAACAAACCTTTTGACGCCTTCGTCGGTCAATTCTTACGCAACCACACCTCTTTTCACTTCCCGACGTCGCGGCCGAGGTCAATTTCTTCCTATGGGTGAAACCAGTCCTCCAACTTCTCCGATGAGAGGTAATTTCCTTGGGATGGTTCAGCTTACTCCCTCCATACTGGGATACCGAACCGGTACTACACAGCTGTGACTTTTTTAGGTCTTAACAAACGGCCCTTGAATCCTGCCGAAATGGATCCCGAACGCGCCCGTTGAGAACAAAACGAGGCCAATCCGACCCAAACTGGCAGCTCTTCGAATAATGCCGACCATGTAGTGCGAGAAACCGATCCGGGCGCGGCCATAGCCCTTAGTTCTGATAAGATTCCGGTAGCGAATACCGAGGAGTCGGATGCAGATACTCTGCCTGTCGGCGCTCCGTCTGTTGGACACGGTGCCGCTGCTGGGACCGCTGCTGCCCCTCACGCGGAGCCACTTCCCGAGGAAATAGAAGCGATTGTTACCACTACCTATCATTGCTGGTTGCCCGCGGACTATGTCATTTCTCTGTTCGAAGGCAAGTATCTCTATTTCACTGCTGAGGAACAGCCATAGCTGCTGGTCCGATGGGGCATCCCTGAGTGCGTCACTGTCAGGTTTCCAGTTCCCGGGGAGACCCCCGTACATGTTTGGTCGCGAGAAATCGTGGTCTTTACCGAACTATTCAACTGGGGCCTTAGATTCCCCCTGGATCCCGAGATCGTTCTGTATTTCAGAACTCTGCAGATCTGTCCCTCTCAACTGACGCCCAATGCCTGGTACACACTGATGTCCTGCATAATGGCCTCGCGCCTTTCTGGTTGGGTCATGCCCATGGAGCAGTACATTGCCATGCCCGGGCTATCTAAATCCCCGATGTCGGCTTTCTTCTATTCTTCCCTTGCCAACACCTGGAAGATACTGAATGATTTCCTTGAGGGCGACAAGGGTTGGAAACACCGCTTCGTCTTCTTAAGTGGCTGCTGGGAAAATGGTCGCCCTTATAGCCGAGAGATCCGAGGTTGCTGCTGCGGACATGGGTTCCTGATGGTAAGCCTTCCCGCATATTTTTTTTTAATATTAGTAATCCCGAACGTTTGTGCAGTGTCGAAGGAGTTTATCCAGGGGCTGAAAAAAGGATTACTTTAAAGCTGGAAAGGCTACCTTCCAAGTGTTGAAGGATTATGCTAAAACGCACTGAGGTCGGGCGATGCATCGGGCATTCAAGAATACGAATCTGATCATGAGCAACCTGTGGTGTTGCTCATCAGAAGTGCTAACAATTGAGCAGTTGCGTCAGCCCCCAAGGATGGAGGACTTGATCGCAAAGACCGAAGCACCTGACGCACACCTGTTTCTACCGAAGGGTAACTAATCGCCTAGCAAGCGTCCAAAATCTGACGACGAGGTCGAACTAGGTGCTACTGGTGCTGAAGAAGCTGATGCTCGAGGGCCTCAGGATGAAGCTGCCGCTGAGGGTGATGAGGCGCCACCGACCCAGGAACTGGCGTTGAAGCGGAAAGGAAAAGCCAGTGCAGATGGAACTCGGGCTAAAAAACCCAAACGCTCAAAGAAGGAAAGCGGTTCGATCCCCAATGCTGAGAATGCCACTGTCCTGGAGCTCTTCGACCAGTACGAGAGGGTCGATGGTGGTTCAAAGATAGCCCCCGTGGTGGTAATCTCTGACGATGCTAGCCCATCAAAAACCTCGGACCTTGTCGCGGCGTCATTGAGTGGTACGAAGTACCCAGTGCTGACTATGCTTGGAAGTCCGCATATTTTCCAGCTGCAGGGGACCGATGGATTGGCCCTTTCTCTATACAATTTGCTTGTACCAGCGGCTATGAAGGAGCGCCGGGCGATTGAGCTGGGCCAGAAGCTAGAGGGCGCGGAGGCAAGGATTGATAGTCTGGAAGAGCAAGTGCGGAAGGCTGAAGCGGCTCAGGTACTGGCGGAAGGGCGGGTTGTAGAGGCCGAACGGGTCATCGAACAAACAAAGAAGGTCGGGGAAGATCGTGCCGCTGTCTTGACGCGGGAGATCCAAGAGCTGAAAGCTGCGAACGCCATCTTTGTTGACAAGTGCAAGAAGTGGGCGGGCAAAGAGACAACTGAAGCCAAGGTCGCATATGTGCTGTCATTTCATAATCGCTTCCCGGACCTTCATCTCGGGTTAATGTGGCTGGACGTGCCGGAGGGTGACCGCCCTTCTGGTGTTGTCTGCGAAGATGAATTGGATGACACTGGGTCGGAGGAGGATGAAGATGACGCATGATCACGACGCCCTTTTTTGTTTTGTTGTTTTGTTGTCTTCTTTTTTTTACTTTTTGGGGGCTGCGGAGTCCCCTATTAATTTCCCTCTGTGAACAAAATTCTCAAACAATCAATATTTCTTTTATGTTGACATATTATCGGGTGTTTTTTCTATAATTTTTTAATAGATGTTGAAAATTTTGCGTAAGGTCTGTGATGTAAACTGCGGATTAGTTGAAAACTAAAAACCCCATAAAGGTTATGTCGATTGATACAATATCGAAAATTTTCCAATAGGTCGGGAATTATGAAATGTAGATCAGTTTGAATACTGAAAGACCAAAGAAGGTCCTGTAGATCAATGTAATATTGAAAATTTCCCATAGGATCGGGAATCGTAATATGTAGATCAGTTCGAAAACCGAAAAACCAAAGAAGGTTCTGTAAATCAATGTAACATTGAAAATGTCCCATAGGATCGGGAATCGTAAAATATAGATCAGTTCAAAAACCGAAAAACCAAAGAAGGTTATGTAGATCAATGTAGAATTAAAAATTTCCCATAGGATCGGGAATCGTAAAATGTAGATCAGTTCGAAAACCGAAAAACCAAATAAGGTTCTGTAGATCAATGTAGCATTGAAAATTTCCCATAGGATCGGGAATCATAAAATTTAGATCAGTTCGAAAACCTAAAAACCAAAGAATATTCTGTAGAGCAATCAAGATTAGCAGGGACAAACGTGGACCAGCTCGTCAGCTGACCAAGTTTGTAGTACTTCACAGATTGGAAGGAAATTTTTTTTAATTAACTCAATCAATAGGGTTGGGTGTTAATGATGCCTCATTAAAACCTTCTCGCGCCACCGAGGTAGGAAAGAGTACATCCCTGACCAATAAGTTCTTAGAGATGGCATTTAACGAATTACAGGTAAGTAAAATTATTCTAAATACAATTTCAGTTGTTCGATGTTCCATGGTAGTCTTAACGAGTGCCCGAGCTTGTTTCGCAAATGATATGTCATGCTCTTGATTTTTTCTATGACTTCGTATGGCCCTTCCCAATTCGGGGCGAGCTTGCCGAGGCTTTTGTCTTTGGTGTGCAGAAAAACGCGTCTCAAAACCTTGTCACCGACTTTAAACTCCCGACGGCGTACCTTGGATGCGTACCGACCTCTCATCAGGGCCTGATAATGTGAAGAGTTCAACTGAGCGCGACTTCGTTTTTCTTTTATGAGATCGAGAGCGAGCCTTCTGTCATCTTCGTTTGTGTTTTTGTCGTAATTACTGATTTTAAAAGATGGAAAAATAGACTCTGGCGGGGTGACCGCGTCCATACCATACACCAGAGCATAAGGTGATTCCTGGGACGTCGTCCGAGGGGTGGTTCGGTAAGCCCATAACACTTCTTGTAGGTAGTCCGGCCACTTACCGGCATTTCCTTTGAGGTTCTTTTTGAGTCCATCCAGAATGGTTCGGTTCGTAACTTCAACTTGCCAGTTCGCTTGGGGATGGAATGAAGCCGAGAAAGATTATCTGATCCTATGAGTTGTGCAAAGTCTTCATTTCCCCGCTATCGAACTGCGGCCCGTTATCCATGGTTAGCCTCTGGGCTACCCCGAACCGACAACAGATGTTGGACCAGATAAATTTGGTGATGTCTTTGGTCTTAGTGGCGGATAACGGCTCAGCTTCAACCCATTTGGAAAAATAGTCCACCGCTACCATGATCGTCCGTCTCCCTCCATATGCCATCGGTAGCGGTCCTACAAGGTCGATTCCCCATCGGTCAAAGGGCAGTCCTTCTGATATGGATTCTAAAGGAGCTGCGGGCACGTTGATTACGTTCGCGAACCTTTGACAAGTGTCACAAGTCTTTACTATTTGTCGCATGTCCGCTGTAACCGTCGGCCAATAAAATCCTGCGAGAAAAATTCTCCTAATCAAGGCCTTGATACCACAATGAGCCGCACCCTCGCCGTCTTGTAGTTCGAATACAATTATCTGCGACTCGTGGACTCCCAGACATCTTAGCAATGGTCGGCTGAATGACTTTTTTATAGTATGTCGCCCAATAACGTGTAGCCTCGGGCCTTGTTACGAACCTTCCGAGCCAACGCGCTATCGCTGGGTAGTCTACCTTCGGCTAGAAAGGCTATGATATCATGCCACCAATCTGAAATCGTCACCGAGGAAACCTGGCAGGAGATTCCAGGTCGGTTATCAAGCTCATGTCGTTTGATGATGGATGGATTCTCTTGCTCGGTTACCCATGGATAATTGCTGCAGCAGGAGGCCGCTGCTAAGGAGTCCGCCATCATGTTCTCGCTCCTCGGGACATGCTCGTACGTGATTTTGTCAAACGAAGCAGATAGCACTCTTAGCGCTGCTAAGTATTGGACCAGATGCTCTTTCTTGGCTTCCGCAACTCCCGAGGCTTGATTTATCAAGAGTTGGGAATCACTAACGAGACGTACTCGTCTTGCTCCACACACTTGTGCTAGCCGTAGTCCGGCCACGGCAGCTTCGTATTCAGCTTCATTGTTTGAAGTAGGAAAACCAAATCGGATGGCTTGATATATACTGATGCCTGTCGGGGTGACTATCTGTACGCCCGCTCCGCAACCATTGACATTAGCCCCTCCATCGGTACGGATGGTCCACTCACTTGGTTCGGTCTCTTTAGATTGTGTGTCCTGATCCGGACGCTCGGAATGGAATTCCACTAAAACATCAGCCAGAACTTTGTCTTTGACTGCTGTCCGTGGTTCAAAGTTGATGTCGTAATCGCCTAATTCGACCGACCATTTGGACATTCTCCCGGAAATGTCTGGTCGCTGGAGGACGTATTTGAGCGAGAATGATGTGCGGACGATGATAGGGTGTGCTTGAAAATAAGGACGCATTTTCCGTGCTGCGGTCACTAAGGCTAAAGCCATTTTCTCCAGCCGCAGATACCGTGTCTCTGCATCCAGTAAGCTTTTGCTTACAAAGTAAACTGTTGTAGGGGCTGGTCCTGACTCACTGATCAGGGCGGCACTAACTGCAAAATCAGTAACCGCGATGTAAAGGAAAAGGGTTTCACCTGTCAGTGGCTTCGTTAAGAGATTCGGGGACGATAGATATCGCTTAATCCCTAAGAATGCTTCGTTACATTCAAGTGTCCACACAAAATTCTTGGACTGTCTCAAGACCTGAAAAAAGGGAGCGCATTTGTCAGATGAACGAGAGATAAAACGATTTAAAGCAGCCAATCGCCCAGTTAGGATCTGGACTTCCTTGATGCTTTTAGGCGGGGTCATGTCGGTAAGAGCTCGAAGTTGGATGGGATCGGCTTCAATTCCTTCCTCGCCAACAAAGAAACCTAGAAACTTGTCTGACCTAACCCCGAAGGAGCATTTCTCTGGGTTGAGCTTGAGGTTTATACCCCTGAGGTTATCGAAAGTTTCTCGCAAATCGGTAAGGTGGTCTTCGTCCGCGCCGGTTTTGACTAATATGTCATCAATGTACACCTCCATATTTCTCCCAATTTGGCCCTCAAATGTTTTATTAACAAGCCTCTGGTATGTTGCCCCTGCATTTTTCAGTCCGAACGGCATGACCTTGTAGCAATATAGTCCTCGGCCCGTTATAAACGTGGTGTTTTCCTGATCTGTTGGGTGCAACTTGATCTGATTATAGCCGACGTATGCATCCATGAATGACAGTAGTCTATTTCCCGAAGTCGAATCGACCAATTGGTCAATCCTTGGCATTGGGAAAGGGTCCTTCGGGCACGCCCGATTGAGGTCGGTGAAGTCCACGCACATCCTCCACTTCCCGTTTTTCTTCTTTACCAGAACGGGATTGGAAGTCCACAGCGGGTAACTTGCTTCCTTTATGTGCCCGACGCTGATCATTCTTTCGACTTCGTGTAAAATAATATCTGCCTTTTCCGGGGAAAAAGTCCGGCGTTTTTGAGAGACAGGTCTGACGTTTTTGTTGACAGTTAGTCTGTGAATAACACAAGACTCCGGGACTCCGGTTACGTCTCCCGAGCACCATGCGAATAAGTCTAAATTCTCCCGAAGTAAAGACAATAATTGTTCCCTGAAGGTCGGTGACAAACAAACCCCGATCTGCAGAACCTTTCCCTTGACAAATGGGTGTTGTTTACATTCTTCGTCGGTAGTCAGATAGGTAGGAGCCTCCCTAGGATCATCAACGGGTAACGACCCGGGGGGGGGGGGGGGAGCCCCTTTAATTGCTATTCCCGCGCCTGATCCATCTCTTGATCCTTCTTGGGTGCTAAAGCGGCCCGGTAACACTCTCGCGCCGCCTTCTGGCTACTTCGTATTATCCCTACGTTGTTTCCGACTACGTATTTCAAACACTGATGAATTGTAGATGACACCGCATGCATTCACGATATCCATGATCTGCCAAAAATTGCGTTATGGGAAGCCAGAGCGTCTACTACCACGAATAGAACGGTGACTTCCTTCTTAAATGGGTCGCGGCCTAGCTGAACGATGCCCTCGAATTCTCCGATAACGTCAGATGCCGAACCCGTAAATCCCACTATGGTACGGTCTGACCGTGAGATGACCGGAGGTGTCTTGAATTTAGCGAAAGTGGACGCGAAGATTATGTTGGCCGAACTACCTGTATCCACCAAGATGCGTCGAACTTCCTCCCCCGCAATGGTCGCCCCGATCATAATGGCATCCTCATGAGGGCCGGCTATATCTCTCATGTCGTCGTCGTCGAAATAGAGGATCGGTGAGGGGACGCTTTTGGAGTGGGGGTAAGCCCGAGCCTCTAGTTGAGTGGTTAGATTCACAGTATGCCTTTTTCTGGAAGAGTGTGTGGTACCTGCCATAGAATCTCCACCGAAGATAGTCAGAGATTCAAAGAATTCACATAGGTTTCTCACATTACCGCCGCTTTCCTCAGCTTCCTCTTCGATGATCCCGATGATGTTGCGATTTTCCTCGGGGTCAAGTTACTCAACAGATACATCAAAAGGGTCGGTTATCTCGGAAATGGTCATGGTGGTTTCAGGATTACCACGACTTCTTTCGAAATTGCATTCTGCTAGGCTTTCTTGACATATTCCAGGAGGTTATCGTGCTCTATGAGCATCTGTATTTCTTTCTTAAGGGCAATGCAATCCTTGGTATCGTGCCCCACGTCTTCGTGATAACGACAATAACGATTGTTCCTCTGTTCCCGAGGTGTTGGTATTGGGAAAGGCCTTCGATACATCCCACTTTTCATAGTTTTTTCGTAGATTGATGATACACATTCTGTTAGGTCGGCGAAATAAGTAGGTCGGACCCACTTGTTAGATATGGGTAGGTGGCGCCGAAGGTTTGGTAGGTAAGGATTGGGTTGGATGTATAGTGCTAACCGGCTGAGCTGTCTGGGCGTAGCTAGATCGAGTCCCCAACCTTATCACTACCGCCGCTTGCGCGCTCTGCTGAATTTGTGCAGCCAGTTCGGATGCCTCGGTTTCCTCGATCAATATCTGGTTTTTTACTTGAGCCAGAAGGGCGGAAAAAGTGAATGCTTGCTTCTTAGTTACTGATTGTTTCATCGGTCCCGGGAGCAAGCCCAACCGATATGCGGTCAGCGCCACGTTTTCCTCACAATGGTCCAGGTCAGTTTTGGCGTCGATAAAACGCCTGGTATAATCCGTGAGGCTTTCTCCCAACCTCTGCTTACAATTTATGATAGTGTTTCGGTTGGCCCGGAAGCTCTTGCTCCCGGCGAAATGTTGCCTGAACATTGTCCAGAACATCCCGAAGTTTTTGATGTAGCCTTGTGGTAATCGGTTGTACCACTTGGACGCCCGATCCTGGAAAGTCATCGAAAAAACCATGCATAGCAGTTTATCGTCGTTGTCGAAACTCAACATGAAGTTTTTGAAAGCTTCCAGGTGGTTGTCCGGATCCTTCTTTCCGTCGTACTTCTCCAATTTGGAAATATCGGAACGCTTCGGGAGATGCCCTGCCAATATCTCGTCGGACAATGGGGAAGCTCTCCAATTCATCCCGTACCCGAAAGCTCCTGGATTGAACTCCGTAGAGTCCTTCATCCCCTGGATTGATGAACTGGCTGCTGGTTCGGTACCCCTGGTTCTGGCTGTTCGAAGGTTGCCATTGCACTTGAGGAAGTGCTACTTGCTTTTCCCGACTGGACGCGGGCATTTCTTCTTTCTCAAACGACACTGGAGTCCGTTTTTTGGTGCTACCTTTTTTATACTTCGGAGAGTCTGACCGAGGTCCTTGGTGTCGACAGGAAAGATTTTTATGTGCGCGTTTGTTTAGCCTTTCCAGCCGTCCATACTCCCTTTCTCGATGAGTCATCCGAGGTGTAATCGGTGCAAAGGCCGCGGTGGTCCTCCGGGTACCGCTGCTTTCTGGTATTTCGACCCTACTCGGGACGAGGCTCCTGATAATACCTTACAGGCTGGGCCTCGATGCGATGCCCCATAGCCGGATTGCCTCCACTGTGGTCATCCACGAGCGGTTCTTTGCCTTTTCCTTCCCGAACATTTTTCTCGTCTAGTTCCTGTTCTCTTTCAGCGTTCAGCCTGGAAATATCTTCCAGAAGCTGTCTTCGGGTCATAATAAGGGTCGATCGTTTGTCCCGGCCTTGGTCGTAGCGTTCTCGACCCGGGGCTCCTTCACCCTCGGATAACGATACGGCTCAGGCTTCCTCTCTCCCGAACCTCTCTTCAAAAGCCGCGTCATTCATCTTTTCAATCGTGATTTTCAAAGAAAAAGATTCATTTTTGGTATCACGTGTTCCCACAGACGGCGCCAATGATGAGAGAATAAATGACTAAGGAATATTTCAGATCTTGAATCTGATGTGACTAGAGAGAGTGTAGAGAGAGAAAGTGCAAAGAGAATAGAATAATATGGAATGTCCCACCTACCAAGAATAAAGAATCCCCCTTTTATAGTGTTGGAAGGTGTACCCATTTATGTCATTGGTGAGCTTACTTTATTTCCTATTTAGTCCCTGTTTATATACATTGTTTACAAATTGCTCTCTAATTAGTGATAAATATTCTAATAGGTATTTTAATCTCCTTCTATTCACAATTGGCCCCTTGCTCTTATTATCGGCGAATTGTTCCCTTATCAGACTCCAGTAAACAAACTCCTAAAAAGACTCCAACAAACTTGAGTAAACTAACTCCTAGAAAGGCTCCAACAAACTTGAATAAATAAAATCCTAAAAGACTCCACCAAACTTGAATAAACAAACTCCTAGAAAGAATCCAACACACTTGAATAAACAAACTCCTAGAAAGAATCCAATAAACTTTCAAAAAATTAGCACCTAAGCTAAACGATCCCTACAAAATAGAAATAATTAATCCTTTACTTGACTCATTTAAAACAAACATCAATCATGGCTAAAGACCATGTCTTAGCTTTTATTCTTCAATTAGAGGGTAGGTTTAGATTATTTTTCTTTGTCTTTTATTCCAGCAGACATTACTTCTCGTGGTCCGTTAGGAACTTAGGAGGAATAAAATCAAAACCAAAATAACAAAAATAATAAGAATATTCAGTTCATATCTCTTGTGTGCAACCACAATTAAAAAGTATGATCGAAAAGCAAACAATGTCGGTTTTTACTAAATTTTAGACAACGTGTTTGCAACATATATGGATTCAATGTGATTAGTTTGATTGTAACTTGTCGCTAGAATAATTCAGTATTTCATTTTGTAAACTAATGGTTTTGATTTGGATTTTAGTTTGTATTTCAATTCTATTTTATTTTTGTTTATTTGGATTTCGATTGGGATTTGAATTTGGATTTAGTTTTGGTTTCGGTTTTTTCATTTTGTTAATGATTTGACTTTTGGATTTGGATTTGGATTTGATATTAGGTTTTGGTTTTTGATTTTATTTTGGTTTTGGATACGAATTTGGGTTTTAGATTTTATTTTGGATTTGAATTGGAATTGGTTAGATTTTTTTATGGGTTCGGTCTTGGTTTTAGATCTAAGAATTGAGAACTGAAAATTAAAAATTAGAATTTGGGACTTGAAAATTTTGAAATTCATAACTGGCAATCAAAAATTGTGAATTGAAAATTGTGAATTGAAAATTGGGAATTGGAGATGATAATTATAGATTGAACATTTTATATTTAATATTAAGATTTGATATTCGGGATTTGATATTTGATATTGGAAATGGCAGATTGGAGATTTAATTAAAGAAAATGTGAGAAGAATATGTGAAGAAGAGATATTTGGCGAAGAAGATAATGTGAGGAAGAATCATTTGGCGAAGAAGATGATGTGAAAAAGATGTGAAGAAGAAGTGAAGAAGAAGCCATTTGAAATATATAAAGAATATGAAGTTTAAAGACCGTGTGAAGAATATCGTTGAAGATTATTTGAGGATTGAAGGCAACTATCAGATTTTTTTATGAAGGCTCATTTGAAATCTCATATGTGTTTTTCTTGAGACAAACTTTCAATTCTTATAACTATTGCATTGTGAGTTTGAGGGAAGATGTTAGAGACATTAGAAATGTTAGAGATATCAAAGATATTACTCATTAGAGATATTAGACACATCTTAGAGATATTAAATATATTATTGTATATATAGTAGCTTAAGCTCTTTTTAAATACACTTCCAATTAAATAAAATCTTCATAAACCTTTTGCTTCTCTAACATTTTGTTACTTGATCCTTTGCGATGATTTTATTATAAGAGAATAATCGAATCTTATCTTTCCTTTATATTTTGTTTGCTGAATTGTCTGTTTTTGTGTCAAATGAAAAATCGTGGTTTCTAACAACAAAAATCCGTTAACTTATTTTTATACAACACGCATAAACTTACATATATATATATATATATATATATATAACGTCTGAAATTTGAATTTAGATTCCTATTTCAAGTATTATTCTAAATGAATAATAGTATCTGTTAAGTGGTCCTTTTATTACCATAACCTTGGAGTTCTTTCGTTCTTAAAAAATAATCTCAAATTTTTATGTTTTCCTCAAGTTATTTATTTATGAATCTAAGTCTTCATAGTATTCAAAATAAATTTGTTATCTATACAATCACCACAATAGTACATATTTTATCTATTAGTCTGCCGTTTCATACACAATTACTTTTAATGAAATAATATTAACGATAGTCAGATACGTCGATAAAACGTGTGACTGCCTATCTGAGATGATAAATTCCAACAATCTCCTACTTAGATAATCATATACTATTATAGGATGCATCCACCAAATGAACGTTCTTCATTTCTATCGTCACATAGATAAACTTATCAATATCGTACATGACATTATCGACATATGACTAAAGTCATCTTTAACAGACATGAACTTAATATTTATATGTTTGGAATTAACCAATCTCATATTATTATTTGGATACTGAACCACTGAATTTTTGTCACAATATATTATAAGCGGTCTTTCTACCTTTTCCATGATCTGTAGCCTCATGGAAAAATATTCACAACCAAAGTCCATAATTGGATTCCTCGGAACACGTAATAAATTCTACACCTGTAGGGGAATATGCAATGAGTGTTTGTTTTACACTATTCCATGATATTGCACCTTACATTAAAAGGAATATAATGTCAAAAATTGAACAACGAGAATTCTCATATATGGAAACATTTGAGTCAAATACTTTATGATTGAGTTTATCCAACTTTTTATACTTCAAATTGTAATATTTTATTTGTTCTAAATACCATAGAACTCTTTTGATTGTCTTCCAATGTTCCATCTACATGCATATCTTCCTAATACACCAAAAACAAATTCAAATTCGGTCATGTACAGCGTTGAGCATATATTGAGCTTTCAATAATATAACCATGTTAAATATTTTGCATTTATTCAATCTCTAATTTTGTTTTTAGACATTTCTTGAGACTAAGTTTTTAACTTTTGAGATAAGAGTTCCATTTTATTAGTTGTTTGTTATCCCATAACATTGGAATATACTCTCAATATACAGACTTTGTCATAAACTCAAATTTCACGGGATCTATTCCGTTAAATTTTAATTTCTAACACAAAAATGCATCACAAAGATCTTAAATATCGATTTTATACATAAATTGTTTTTGTTGTATGCAACAAATTATTATTGTTTGTGGCCAATAATATGTCATTAACATATAACGCTAAAAATGTGAATTTTCTTTTACTAAACTTTTGATATGCACAATCCCACATTAAATTAATCTCGAAAGCAAATGAGATCATAACTTTAAGAATTTTTTTGTACTATTTTTGAGTTGCTTGCTTAAATTCATAAACAAATTTCTTTAGTTTGCGTACTATCGACTTTGGGTTACTAGAGATAAAATTTTCAAGTTGTATCATGTAAACTATTTCCTAAATGTCTCGATTGATAAAAGCGGTCTTTACACCCATTTGATGGATCTCAGTATCAAAATGTGCAACTAATGTTATAATTATCTGAAAATGATCCTTCAATGAAACTAGAGATAAGGTTTCCTTAGAGCCAATCCATTCACGTTAAGTAAAATATCCACTAGTCGCACTCTATGCATTTCTACATTACCCTTAGAATCTTGTTTAGTTTTAAAAATCTATTTACAACCAATTAGTGTCTTTTTTTTTTTAGATAATGGCATAAGCTCCCCACCGTATTATCTTGCATTGATTTAAACCCTTTGTTTATTTCATTAATCCATAACGGAGAATAAAAACTTGTCATGGCTATAACAAAACTTAAAGGACCATTTGTATTACCCCATAAAATTCCTCGTGTTCGTGAAAATAAAGGTATATAATTTGAAGATACAACATTTTTCATTGTTCAACTAGATTTTCACAACACACAATTTCTTAAGCTTGCACTTGCATTTCTTGAGGAGGTAGAGTTTGATTTTCTTAAACAACTTAATTTTGTTCATTTTAGATGATGTCCCTTCATTGAAAATGAATATTATTTTGTGTAATTATATGTTCTAACAATTCTAAAATGACGATTAGCCTAACTATCGAATGATTTGATGTGAGAGTATCATTGTTATAACCTTCATAAATCTCTACATATTCTTCCTCGTCATAAATGTTTGTTAATATATTATCCCTTCTAAACTCAATATCCTCAACGAATTTTATTGTTCTCATCTAAAAAATATTCATGTTGGAAGAATCATAAAACTTAAAATGCATATTATGGTTAGGATATCTAGTGAAATATCTACTAATTTTTTGGATTCCAATTTCTTTTCATTCGAACTATAAAGCTTTGCTTCAGTTGGACATCCTCAAACATACAAAAAAAATTACTAGGTTTAACCTAGTCCAAAGTTCATACAATATTTTAATAGTTGATTTCTTCGAAGCTCTATTAAAAAGATAGGTCACATATATTATTACTTATCCGCATATTTATATAGGTAATGTTAAATGAATAACTATACTTGTTACTATATCCTTTACTGCACAATTTCATCTTTTAGATACATCGTTAATCCCAGGAAAACTCGACATCGTATACTGACGAACTATCATGCATTCCTCTGGAAATTTTACAAACCATCCATGACATTGGTCACCTGAACCGCTATATCTCTTGTTTTATTTAACATCACGATCCAATCTGATGCATTTAATATCTCTACCAAGTTGTTTTTCAACCTCATCTTAAATACTTTTAGCTTTTCAATAATCTATAAATTTTACATGAATACGATATAAATATTCATCACACAAAAAGTCGTTAATGAACAATTTAAAAAATTGTTGATCGTTTCATAATGCAGTAGGAAACGAACCATAGATATCTGTATGTATCAAGTCCAACACCTTTATCGCTTTAAATGCATCTTATGTTTTCATATTGGCCTACTTGATCTTTTTACATTCTTACAAATATTGAAGTCTAAAAACCTGGCAAACTTAATAAAACTTTTGTAAATAAAGATTCAATTATATTTCTAGAAATATGATCTAATCATTTGTGCTAAAGTCTTGTTGAATTTTTAGTTTTACAGATTATTTTTCTCGTTACATTTACATTCATTACTTCTTTATGATATTTTATAATATTTAAAATTAAAAATTATCATTCGCTATTAATTTTCCATATCCAACAACATTGTTATGTAAATAAAGACATAAACCATCATTTCCAAATAAACACAATATCCAAATTGGTCCAATAATGGAAAATAATCAAATTCTATATAAAAGAATGTAAATACAATACCTCTTTTAAATACATAAAATATCCAATAGATAGGAAGAAACAAACATAAAAAATCATGAACTCATAAGTTAGATTACATTTATCTTTCATCGTAGCTCTTTACTTTTCAAATTTTCTTTATAATTCCTTCGCTTCTCATAATAGAAACAACCTTCTTTACCTGACAAACTCCCATAGCTGGATACATGTGCATATGAACAATCCTTCTGCCAAATATTTCTTTAATTAAATAGGCTAAACCTTATTTCTTCATAGGAGTATATTCTCTATGCATCTCCCAATATCTCAATATTATCGCACTATAGACCTTGTTCAAACAATATCTCTTACAGTTTTCTCATCCATCAAATAATTTGTTTTGTACAGTAATACCTTTTTTTAATTCTACAATTATTATTATTATTATGTGAATTTATCAAAAAAAATCCATTGAACTCATTTTCACGGATTGTTTCCCTTCTTCTTTCGTATTGATCGACATCAATCAATTTATTTTCAGAGACACGTTTAAATCTGGATGCTCACCGTACCACTTTTAGGAAATTAATCATCTCAGTTTGGACCAGAGGATGTGATGTACGATCTTCACTATTTGGTAAAAAACTCGATGTCTAGTCGCACAACAGCTTGAGAAATGTCTTCAACGATTGAATTTGGCAGTTTGGTTTATGTAAGTATAAAATTGTAACATAAATGAAATAGAAACAACATAAGATTTTTGTGAATCGGATTATGGAGTGATTTTACATCCACGGGAAATATATTAGATCTTATTGATAAAAAATTCAAATAATTATAATAATACAAAATATAAATATATACACATTATTCAAAACTTCTGAAAATAGAGTAAATAGTTCAGTGGTATCTCTGAGCTGATCGATAAGTTATTTTTTCCTATTAAGCATGACGTCGTCCAACTCTTATTTTTTTGTCATAGCATCTACTATTTTTATGTAGAAGTTCAAGTTGAGTGTCATTAAATGAGTAGAGATATGAAGAATATGATAAGAAGATGATGATATGAATAATAAAATACGATGATTACATATTTTTGATGATTTTCATATGATGTGCATTAGCCTATTTATAATCATGTTTTCTTTGGATTCCAACATTGTTTACCAATTACATTTAATTTCTAGCTAGTGGAAGATAGGGACATGCAAGACAAATTTTAGATTTTCGTGAAGTATGCTTTATTTGCAGAAGTTAGTGGGAAATATGGTGTAAATATTCAAACAAGCATGCTTTTATCATGCCAGAAGTTAGTGGGTGAGTTGTGTAATAATTCTAATCAAGCAGTTGTCTTATCTTATTATCTTCGGATTCCAAGGTAATTGATTAAATAAAATCATGTTGTATTTAATGGATGGTGGAAAGCAGTAAAAAAACAATCATATATTTTCATAAAGCATGATATGATCATGGGTAGAATTAGTGTGTAGGTTGTGTAATAATTCATACCAAACATTATCTTGTTCTCTCTGGTTTTCAAGACAGCTAATTAAATAAAACATGGTGTAAATATTCAAACAAAATAACTAAAACAACTTGTAAGTTCTATTAGTTTCTATTAGATGTTTTTCACTACTCAAAAGAACATATAGCAATGGATAACAAATATAAAAGTTATATCTTTGCATATCGAATTTTAAAAAATGCGGATATTTTAGCCTACTGGAAAATGAGGTCCAACTCAATATCGCAAAGTATATGTTCTCTAATTAGATTATTAACCCTCATACCATTTACTTTATGCACATCTTGCTAAACATCATGTGGAAGATCATGGACCTGAATATTTGGAATCAAAAAAATATATTGTAACATGATCACACATAAGTAAACATGTAAAAATGGACTCAAACAACATCAATCGAATATAAAACAATATTAAACGCGAACATAAAAACAAATAATATAACTTAAAGAACTAAAAAGAAATTCAAACAAATATATTTTTCTAAAGTGATCAAATGAACATAAAACAACATTAAACACGACAAAAAACAATAAAAACTTTAGTTAAAGTCATATCCTTCTTTGAAAGTGGAACTCCTCAATGCATCCTCTTTTTCAATGATTTATTCCTCCATGTAATATAACATATTGTTTTGTCAAAAATTATATAGTTTAGAATGGAACGAGTTATACGCCTCATTCCTAATTTCCCATAAAAGGTCGAAAACAGGATACATTAGTTCACTTTTCAGATAACAATACCTTATATATATTTTTTTCACGACTAAATGGACACAAAATGAGTTTTCCTCATGCATCACCAAGCATTATCTTATCTTGTTGTCTTCGGATTCCAAGATAATTGATAAAATAAAATCCTGTTATCGCTAGTGGATGGTGGAAACTAGAAAAATGAAAATATATTTTGTTATAAAGCATGGTCTTATCACGCCATAAGTTAGTGGGAAATATGGTGTAAATATTCGAATAAATATTATGAGGATTTAGTGGGAAATATTGTATAAATATTCAAACAATCATTGTCTTATCTTGTCAAAATTTAGTGGGAAATGTGTTGTAAATATTCAAACAAGCATTGCCTTGTATTGTTAAAATTTTGTGAGAAATGTGGTGTGAATATTTAAACAAGCATTGTATCCTCTTGTTGTCTCATGATTTCAATGTCATTGATTAAATAAAATCATATTTTAGCTACTTGAGGGTAGAAACAAGTAAGAATAAATCATATCGTGTCACACAATATGGTCCTATCTTGTTACAGGTTAGTGGGAAATGTGGTTTAAATACTCAAACAAAATAACTCAAACAACCTTTTCATTCAATCGAAATAAATGAAAACAACAAATATATAATAATCGAAAACAAAAAATTATAGAATAATTACAATGAGCACACACAACAAACATGCTACTTCAGAAATATAGTTTTTCACTAACTTCTGAGATTTGGCTCGTCATAAGGATCACGATCTGGATTATTATTCAACTTCATAAACAACTTCATAATCCCAAGTTCATTTTGGCATTGCAATACCACTGCTTATCCATCGAGAGTTTTATTTTGGTGTTGTAATGCTAGAAATTCTATATCTTTTGTAATCATGTTTAATTCTCGAGAAACTTGCCATTCCTTTAAATGATCTGTAATTACAACATTTTCACCTCTCTTTTTTATCCTTATATTCGGGACATAGAAATGGATTATATGAGGAATCAACCAAGTCAACATCACTCTTTCTCTTTGGTCCACTACTATTAGATTCAAGGGATACTGTTATATATTTCGATTGGTTACGAAATAACTTCCACTCTTCGAGTAGCTAAAATTTCTTACCATTCAAATTTTGGTACATATTTACAACCTCACAAATGTAGTCATCCTCATACCAACCGTTACACCCATCTTTGCGTGCAGCACCATAAAGACCAACAAAAATATTTATTGATTAATTTATAATGACTTTTCGCTTGTCCTCGGATTCTTGGAATTTTAATCTTATCATATACAAAGTCTGCGACTATTTGCCGGAAAGTTTCACATTTTGGTTCGTCCCAAATTCACTATCATTACTATATTACTATAGCGAAAAAACCACATAGGAAAGATTTACTCCTTTGTACTCCAAACCTCTTATTAATTTTTATCAGTGGATTATAGAGTATAAGCTACAAAACTAGTGGGATATCCCCTTCAATTCCTCCAAGAGATATCCCGGTAGAAATGTTAGGAATATCTAGGATATAAGTGTTTGAGTAGTGTATAGGAGCGCGAACATAAGTATTTCCAGACATATTTGGGTATCCAAAAAGCATGTAGGGATGGTTATAGGGATTTTGCTTGGAAAATTAGGAGGTTGCGATATTGCGAACCAATATTAGGATTCTACATGTTATTTTAAAAAAAAATCACGATGTTGAAATCTTGAGTACGGTTGTGGCATATTTGAATTTTGGGATTGGCTAGTTAAACCATATTGTATTGGGTAGAAATTGTAGTTTCCTAAAAGATCTAGGAAATAATTGAAGATGATAGGAATAAACTACTAAACAGTGAAATAATGGCTAAAAAACCCAAAATAAATTATATTGAACCAAATCTCTATTTATATAGCGCGAAAAATAAAGATATTGGTATAACTTTTTTTAATTGCGAAAAATATTCTAAAAATAAAATAAAAAAATATATATTAGGCAAAAAAGACGCCTAGATGATGGAGGTGGCTCATCCTTGAATTATAAAGTGTATTTTTTCATCCCAATTCATTTTCTAAATCAACGTTATAAAAAAGTTGGATGAGTATATTTTACTGATATGGTCTAAATGGCCTGTGCATTTGTTTTGTTAGCCGGTACGAAATACAAAAATAAATATATATATATATATATATATATATATATATATATATATATATATATATCAATCTAGAATCGAACTTATCTACAAAATAATTTTCTCATTTATTGAGAAAAATCGTTAATTTTCTCATTTATTGAGAAAAATCGTATGATTTGTATGATCTATATTTACGTAGACTGGAGACATAATTTAAAACCCAAAACTGAATCATACTAATCATTTTGTTAAGCTTTCCATATGGTCTGGTTACATATAAACACTTTATATAGTTCAGTTCAATTCAATTCACATACCCATGTTCAACTTATAAATGTAAACAATTGTATAAGTATAATTCGGTTTAAAAAAATACATCAAAACAAAGGATTAAATCCCACAGCCATCAAGTCGTTTCTTTTCATATGCACCTCTCTTTTTTTGTCCTTTTTTACCTCTCAATATATATAAACTTATATGAAAAACAAGGTCACAGCACGATCCTCATATCAGCTAATGATAACACAAAGACTCAACAATCCAAAAACAAATGCTAAAACCGCCAAATTCACTTGGCAACTCCTGCCCGAACCACTCCCGTATCCTTGGTCAATCGGGTACAAGTTGTTCGGTGGGCCCATCATATATATGTAAGAAGCTGGAGGTGTTGGTGTTGGTGGTGGTGGGCATTTTGGTCCCGACGGTGTTTTCTTGGGCGACGGCGGTGGCAACAAAGCTGGAGGCGGTGGTGGAGGAAGTAGCGGTGGAGGAATTTGCATACATGGTATGCACTTCACATCTTGACCGCCTGCTGGGTTGCTGTCATCAAGCTTCTTTGTTGTGTCAAGGCTGTTGATCGGGGAAGAGAGTGTGGCCATTATTAGAAAAAGTAAGATTGGCCATGTCTTTGTTGGCATTCTTCTTAGACCTTTGAAAGTGAGAACTCGATTGATGATGTATTGGGTTTGGGTGTTGGGTGTTGGGTGTTTAAAGCATAGAGGTGGAATGAGAGGGTGAGTTTGAAGAGAAGTGATGTGAAAGGTGCCATTATAAAGCGGAGTTCTTACGTTACTAGCTAGGCGCATGGGATCTATCAATGTTTAGAAAAGTAAGACCCTTTAGAAATATTTAATTATTTTTATTTTTCGATGATTATTTTATAATGTAGATTCATAACGCACTAAATTGTATTCTATGTACTAGTTCCGAACGAATTTCTTTGCGTCATTACTGGTAAATAATTTATTTAGCTGGATCATCGATAAAACTGATTGGCTAAAAGAATTGTTATTAGAGAACTGAAAAGATATAATTGGCTAGATTAACGCACAAGCTGGTTACAATTGTGCATGTGGACTGGTCTATATGAGAATGAGGTCCCACGTTGAACACTTTGAAACTTTGACTTTTAAAGGCGATTCAATATTTATATAAAATTGTTTGTAAAGACGATGTCGATAATGATATATTGCTTTCGAAACAATTTTTTGTTTTTTACGTAATTTGTTTACTTTTCTGGGCATTCTGCTGTATTTTCAATTAATTTTAATTCTATTAGTTTTAGTTAATTTTGATCAATTATTTCTTTTTTTTTATTGCCTGCCCCCTTTAATATACAATATAGAAAAATTAAATATTCAAAAATGTAAAATAAAAAAAATTAATAGATCTAAATTTTAAAAAAATAGAGAAAAGAAGATAAGAAATTGAATTGACTCGGAGGAGGGAGGGATGAGCAACGCTCTATGAATGTGATCTAAGAAGAGATTCAACCTCTTCTTCTTGTTGATAGTTCGTTTCTCCTTCCATATCCTTAAAGATACTCTGATTCAACAAACGAAAGTCACTCTGGTTGGAAAATTATTTATTGGTGTACCCAAAAATCAGTGTTGAATAATTTCATGAGCTCATTCAAGTTCAAAGGTCTTTATAGTGTGGACATTAGAGATTCGCATCACATTTTATTTGAATTTGATTTAAATAGAATGTATGCAAATTCTGTGTAAGAAAGTGTGGAACTTCGATAATCAGTTATGAGACTTCTTCGATGGACTCGTGAATTCAGTATAAAGAAATAAAGCTATAATGCTTTAATCTGGGTCAAGATTGAGAAAATCCCCGAGTATCTCTACAACTCAAATATCTTATATGATGTAATTGCGTCTCTTGGAGTTCCTTATAGAATTAACATACCTGACAAAAACAAAGCTTCTTCAAATGTTTGTTACGTTTTAATAGAGTTGGATGTTCTGCAAAAGCTTTATTATCGTATTTGAATCGGCTTTGGTAGAAATGAAGGTTGTTGGTTGAATGTTAGCTACAAAAATTTCCCTAATTATTGCGATTGTTGCTTTCACATGGGTCACGAACCCTCGGATTGCAAGAAGAATAATTTTGAGATGCCTATAGAAAAAGAAAACCGAGGAGCTCATCCTTTCTACAATACTGAAAAGAGAATTAAAAGTAAGAACAATGAAAGAAACAAACTCATATCTAAACCTGTTTACAGGCAAAAAATCCAATCCATTGTGATTCAACGGAATCACATGATAAAAAAGATGATGTCTCCAACAAAGAAACTCAAAACAATGTGGTATCTTACATTAATGATTCTTTTGATCTCACTAAATTTAAAGAAAATAATCAAGAATCCTCTACTCCAGAAGAATCGAAAATTATCGGGCTTTACAAATGTTAGATCAGGGTTACTCTCAACAAGAATTAAATGATAATGATAAGCTAAGCTCTAGAAAGAATTCTCTACATCAAGACAATATAGGAAGCATCCTAGCCACTTCAACGCCTGTGTTAAATGTTGCTTCTCCTGATCTTGATTTTGGTATCATCTTGAAAAACAAACTCAAATCAGTGAGAAAGAGGGAAAAACTAGTAAGGTTATAATCAAGTCTTTGAAATATTAGAGAACAACAAGCATTACAAATCATTATCTCATAATGATAAGGATACTCAATTGGAATGTGCGTGGTATCCATAATACTTTAATAGTCAGAGGTTAAAATCAGTAATCTACAAAGAGAAGATCAAAATTCTTTCAATTCAGGAACCAAAGGTCAACAAGGAGAAGATGAATGAGATTGTATCAAATTCTTCTTCTAATAATTCGAATAAGATTTGGCTTATCTGGGATGATGATATTAGTATTCATGTTCTTATAAATCATGATCAGTGCTTACACTGTGATGTTGCTTACCCTGATTCTAACAAAACAGTTGACCTAACTTTGATTTATGCAAAATGTCAGAGGATTAATAGGTTGGCATTATGAGACCAGCTCAAGAAAATTTCATCAACAGAGAATAGTTGGCTTACTGTAGGTGACTTCAATGTGATAGCATCAGCTGGCGAGAAAATTGGTTGCACTTCTCTTTTCCAAAACAGTATAGATGACTTTAATGCAATGATAAATGACTGCAACCTTGAAGACGCTGGTTACGTTGTCTCCAAATTTACCTGGAACGGAAACACCAAATGGAAACGCTTAGATCAAGCCATGTTCAACAACAAATGGACTGACATCTTCAATGAAACCCAGGTCAGAACATGGTCAGAACATATTCAGACCATGCTCCCCTTCTCATTATAGCTTACTCTAATAACTCTTATATTTTTAATAATAAAAACAAAAGTTTCAAATTTATAAACATGCAGACAAATGACGAAAAATTCCTAAGTGTTGTACAACAGAACTGGAATCTTAAGATTGTTGGCAGCCTAATAAATATTTTGGTTTAAGTTGAAGAGGCTCAAGAAGTGTCTCAAAGAATGGAACACTAGTCATTTTGGTAACATATTCAGCAAGGTTAAAGACACTAAAGAGGATGTGATGAGGCTGGAGAATATGCACTTTAACTCTAACAACCCTGAAACTAAATCGGACTTTGAGAAGGCCAACAACTTACTTATTCAGGCTTTAAGGAATGAAGAAGACTTTTGGAAGCAAAACTGCTACAATAATTGGCTTAGAGATGGAGATCAGAACACTAAGGTATACCAAGCTTATGTTTCTAAGAAGAGGAAAAACACTATCAAAGTCATCAAGGAGAATAAGAACTAGATTTTCAACCAGGATGAAATAGGCAAATCGACTAAGAACGTTTTCAATAATATTCTAATGAAAGAACTTTATAACAGTAAGGACGAAGATGTGGATTTGATGCACGATGATATATTTGATAACATTCCCAAAATTGTTATTAAATAGGATAATGTCATGCTTAAGCCTACAAATGAAGATAAATTGGCAAGTTATCAACAATATGAGCCCTTCAAGTGCAGTTGTTCTTGATGGGTATAATATTTTTTTTTACAAATGGTGTGGTTTATTTTCGTGTGAGGGTAAGTTTGTAATTTTTGTTTAAAGTTTTGTGGAAGTTTGTGAGTATTTAATGTTTGGGTAGAGTGTAGAGAGAGAATTAAGCAGCCTGGTTGTATTTAATTTTCATTACCCTCATTTAATGTTGGTGGTTGGATATTTATACCCTTATATTTGGGCCTTATGGGCTTTCGGGTTGTGTTTAATAGACCCGGGTCGAGTTTAAGGACCCATAAGTTCTAAGTAGGAGAACAGGCAGCTTAGTCAGGACGTGATTAGATTTTAAGTACTTTAGTTCTGTTCAAACAGTCCAATGGATGATGGTGCCCGAACTGCCCCTGTTCGGTTAGGTAGACATTGTCCGAACTGCCCCTGTCCGAAGTGGTGACGGAATCCGGACTCATCAACAAAGTTTGCTGAAATATCATAAAGTTTGATTTTTGTCTTGTTATAAACTCTTACCTAAATGGTCTGAACATTCCTAGTGGTATTTTTGCTACAAGCATCTGTTTAAGACATCTAACCGTACTTACTGGAACAACTATAGGCCTATTAGCCTTTGCTCCATGCTTAACAGAATTCTTTCTAAGCTCATAAACTCTAGACTTGCTCATATATTGCATAACATTTTTTCTAGCAATCAAACTGCTTTTGTGAAAGGAAGGTCTATCTATGAAAATATATTGATTGTAAAATAATTGATTTATAATATCAGTAAGAAGCCTAAGACTGGGAAAATTGTTATTCAGTTGGACATGTCAAAAGCTTTTGACAGAATGTCCAATTCATTTATAACTAAAGTTCTGTCTTTGTTTGGCTTCTCTAATGAGATTGTTACTTTAATAAATAAGTTGATAAAGATGTAAACATTTATATTTTGATAAATGGGGATGTATTAGGCTATTTTAACCCCAAAAAAAGTTTAAGGCACGGGGATCCTCTGTCCCCAAGCCTCTTCATTACTGGGGAAGAAGTTCTAACAAGGGGCCTTCACAAGCTATTCAGTTCTAACAATAAAATAAGATACTCTTCCAGATATAATTACTTGGTCCCTTATTTAGCTTTTTCTCTAGATATCTTTGTTTTCACCAACAGCTTACAGTTTTCAATTAAATTGTTAAGTAGTTTTTTGGACAGCTATCAACCAGTTTCAGGTCAGGTTATAAACAAGGAAAATAAGAAGATAATAACTTCAATTGAACCCTAGCAAACCAGAGTTCATTACCTTCAAAGTCAAAATAGATTTAGAGCTAAAAATATGCCTACCAATTACTTGGGTGTTATCCTCTGCAACAACAACTCAAAGAACTTTAATGTCATTCTTGTTATAGTTAATTCCAAAATCAATGATTGGAATAGCAACTTCTTATCTTTTGGGGGAAGGCTCACGCTTATTTCCTCTGTTTTAATGTCCATTCCTTGTTTTTGGATGGAAAACAGTTCTATCCCTTCTTGCATTATCAAAAGATTTGAGAAAATCTTTAATAAATTTCTATGGAGAGCTAATTAAAATGAGAAAAGTACTCATTGGAAAACCTGGTCTAATCTTTTTAGACCATTTGAGGAAGGTGGGCTTAACATCAATAAACTTTCTGATATCCAGCACACATTCTCTACAAAGCTCTGGTTTAACTTTAAAAAAAGATAAATTTTGGGCTAATATAATGCATAACATTTACTATAATCACGTTCATCCCTTAATGTCTAAGTACAATAAGAATTTCTCTTTGATTTGGAAAAAGCTTCCAGGTAAAAAAGCTTTTGCTGAAAGAAACATTAGATGGCTGCTTCGGAAGGGTGATATGGATTTCTGGAGGGATGACTGCATAATCATCCCCTTATATTGGATCAGGTCAGTAATGATGCCAACAACTGGTATTTGGAAGCTAAAGTTAACACATTCTGGAAGAATAATTGTCGGGATATGAGTTTAATGGAGAGTTTCCTGCCTGAGGACAAAATCAATCAAATTAAGAAGTTTAATATTGACAACAACAAGAAATGTTTGATGATTTGGAAGCTTTATCAGGACAACAATTTCAACACAAAGCAAACGTGGAACAACATAAGACACCATTTCAATCAATCAGGCTTGTATACAAAAATTTGGAATGCTCTGACCCCAAGAAGTACCTTTTTTTTCCTTTGGAGACTTCTAAAAACTATATTTATACAGATTTGGTAATGCGGAAAAGTAATGTTAATCTTGCATCAAAATTCCATTTTTGTTCAAATTATGAAGACATAAATCATTTGTTTGTTAACTGCATATACTCATTGGATATCTGGAAGCACTTTAGCAATTTATTTAATATTAAGATCTAAAAATACATGGTTTTAACTCATATTGTTAGAATTTGATTTTGGTTTTCTAAATCTAAAGTGCATATTACTTATATTGTTTTTTTCCTAATTTGTTCGATGATTAGGAAGAATCAAAATAACTCTAAATTCAATGAAGTTTATGATTCTGTTAACAAAACTATCTATAATATTAACAGGATTGTTATTGACCTTGATATATCTAACATGTTAAAAAGAAAACACTGGACAAATGCTATAAATGCATGAACTAACTTGGGTTTTATAACCTGCAAGAATAATATAACCTGCAAGAAGAACAGTTGGAACAAAATGGATATTGAATGAGATTGTTTACTTCTAATCAATCTTCTTGCTGAAGAGAAAACGCATTAGTATCTTATTTTGTTATTTAAGATTTGCAGAAACTTAATTACCTCATCGATGAACATTAAGCTATCTCAAGAACTCAGAATCAGGCATCGAATTACCTTGTTAAATGGTCTATGAGATCCAAAAATAAGATAAGATTTCCTTACTTAAAAGCCTCAAATCATCTCTTAGCTATTCCTCTTCTTGAAAGTTTGGGAATAGGATATATAAACTCTAATTTAGACTGATATAATATAAAATCCGAATCTAGTTTCCTGCCGAATTCTTCTTTCTTTTTAAGGTTCAGGTTATGTTAATTTGGCAAGAGGAAGAAGAAGGATGATTAGAAAGTAACTATCATTGCTGAAGTTGGAGATTTAGAGTTGTCTTGACCTTCAGTGGTGTTTTAGAGAAGATCTGTTCTTCGCAAAACGGGATCCAAAAATTTTAAATTTGAGTGGGTGCCTACTTCTTTCTTGTTAAATTTTGTTAATTCTTTTGTATCAAAGGATGTAAGGTCTGTTGTGGGTCCTCAAATTTCTTTAATAATAATATATTTTCTGTTTAAAAAAAATAGATACCTATGGGTTATATACCATTCGGACAAAAACATACCGTATTTACACGCATACTTTTAAAACAAAATCATACAAATATATAAGTCTACCTATCTTTACTTCATTGATAATTTCATTTTTTATTTTTCAAACTTACAACAATTCCATTGAGTATGGAGACTGTCCAATCAAAAACCAAAAGTTTGCTCTCCTATCGATATATTGTATATTTTAAAATAAATATTTATTTATATCATTAGATAATTCTAATTTTAAAAAATAAGTGTAAAATACTATAACTTATTTCATATTAATAAAAAAAATATTAAAATTATACATATTTATATTATTTTTCCACTTAACACGAACATTATAAAAGTTTTGTATTAAAAGAAATCTACGACTTTTTGTCTTTTATTAAAAAATATTCTAAAAAAGTTATCATGTTTTTAATAAGGTGAAATTAAACTTTTCGTCGGATAAAAAACACCATTGGTCCCTCTCGTTTCTCATTTGTAATAAGTCAGTCAATTTCCTTTGTTTGTAATAAACCGGTCCCTTGTATTTCAAAAGCGGAACGAACAAGTTCTTATTGACCTGAGTCTATATTTTCTACCATGAATGCCCTTTGTACAGCTACATCAGTTGCGCACGTAGATCGTTGATGTTGCAGCGGTAATATAAATAAAATTAATTTTACTTTTACCTACTCTCTTAACCTATATTCTAATTACCCAACTCATTCAAAAACCGGTCCGACCCATCTAAAAACTCAACATACTCAACAAACTGGTCTAATCCATCTAATGGCCCAATCCACTCAACAAACTCGTCCGGCCCATCTACAAACTCAAATCATTCTAATAAAAAATTATTAAATTAACTTTACTAAATTAGAGTCTCTATTATTCAGCTTGCGCTATTAGTAGGATTGCGTTAGTTTATATAGCGTCAAAATTTGTACCATTTAGTCGACGTGGGATAACGTCAAAACTTGAACTATTACCAAAAAAAAATTGTCTTTGCCCTAAATAGCCTTCTTAATTTTGAAATATATCATGCTTTTCTTTATAAATACACTTAGTTGATTTTTTTTTTTATAAACTACTATTTTTTTTATTGAAAATTATATCTAATGTAAAATAAAATACTGAGTCATTGGGTTTATAAATAGTGAATCAATATTTCACCGAATTACCCTCGTATCTTGTAAAATTACATACAAGCTTAAGTTTTTAATTTTATCGGTCTTTAATACTTGCATCGGTACAAGCAACACGAATTATACAATTGCTAAAGCATTTTAATAAGTCAATATAACTAATTAAGTATATGTTTAGTTTCCGATAAAAGAAGATCAGATTATTATAAGTGTTCGTCCCCTTATGAGTTAAATGTACCATAATTATCATTAATTTAGCAAATCAAATACATATATTAAACACTATTTAATAGTTAAAACTGATCATAAATATAAATTCATTAAAAGCTTATCTTTTTAATATTTTTTGACTCAACGTTTCCACTACTTTCTTTCTTTATTTTACTAAATAAAATAAAATGGATAATAATACATTTTCTCGGATATTATAGATATATTATAATAATTTAAAATTTTATATATACTTTTTTATGACATACCATTTAACAGAAGTATAATTATTAAAATAAATAGGATGAACTAATAATTAAAAATTGAGATAATTAATTTGAATCTATATATTTATAAATAATATCAATAATTTGGGACGTGTCATTATTTTACGAGACTGTGGGAAGATTTTGTATGTTTTTTACACGTAGTTACGAATTCATTTATATTTTTGACACGTTACTAATACGTTTAATAGTTTTTTATGATCATTTTGTTTATCAATTAGAACTTTATGTTAGTCTCCTTTATATAGTAGAAAGGAGATTTCACTTCTTTTTTCCGGTAACATAAGGTATCCTCTTTTATCGTTTAGATTATTTTACCAGATTTGATGTAAGTTTATTCTTTTTCATTGTTTTTGTTGTTGTTGTACCTAACTTTTGTAATGTAAAGTTTATTTAGTTTTTTGAATGAATAATCAAGATTGTGTCATATTTTACTAGATTTGACATAGGTTCATTTTCTTATCGATATTGATTTTGGTGTCTTGGTATCCAATTTAAGGCTTATTTAATCTTTTAGCTGAATAATCAAGATTGGAGGAAATATTTAAGAATAATTGATGAAACAAACAAAAAACAAATTATGTGATCACATACGTCCTATAAAAAGAATGAAGAAAATCACAAATAAACAATTGGAACTTGATCAATAATTTATGAAAACCGTAAAACATGTTTTATCAGATTTAAAAATCATTTGATGCTGATAGGGTGAAGAAATAATAGGTCTATTTAGAGATTACAAAGGAGACATGAGTAAGTTTAATTATAGCTTTTTAGATTTGTATTTTTGTTTATAGGTTTATTTCTCTTCATGTATATTTTTCGGAAGAAAGTATTGTTTGTTTAGACTATCGGTTAGTTTTCTAATTTATTCTAAACATTCTTACTAAAAAAATTCATGTTTGCAGATTTGTGGATTTGTGGATTTCATCATGAATACACTTACTTATTTTGAAGTCTCATGGTTAGCTTCCATTTAATTCTCTTGCGGTAATTTGTTTGAATTATGTATTTTTGTATTTTTTTTTGTTGGTGTTAATGTTTAAATAAACATTAATGTTTATTCGAAATGGAAAGATCTACATTTTTTTAATGTTTATTCGAAATGGAAAGATCAAATATACACTAAAGAAATTTGATATTTTGAACCGATGTTGTAAATTTGAGATTATTTAATCATTTAGATCACTGCGGGTGGAGATTTGTATTAGATAAATGAAATGAGTCTTTTATTGAATAAATCAAAGGGAGTCTTAGAGAGTGACTTCTGACACATGGAAGTCTCGCCAATCTGTAAGTTTTAGAATTTGTATGTTGTGTTTGTTTCCATGTTTTTACTAATGAAGTACTAATTATAATTTTGTTTGTAATTTGTCAAGGTATGTTGATCGTAACTATTGTATTTAATATATATATATATATATATATATATTATTTTAAATAAAATTAAAATAATTTTCCATGTGTTAGTTTTGCTTCGGTTCCAAGTTTAGGTTGAAATTTTATCATAATATGGTGTTTGAGCCTAATGTTATTAACATAACCTGAATCAAAGTTTTTGTTGCTACTATATTTTTTCTATAGGTTGTCCATAACTGATTATAAGGATAATCACGGTATTGGTTTCATATCATCTTTGAAAATTCTTTAGGTATGGAGTATATATAAAAGGGTTCATGTTTCTCTCTATATTTACTCAGTTATAGCTTATTTATTTCCTTCGTGATTTAGTTCTTTTTATGGGTGGAGAGTTTAACTATTAATCGTGCAATAATAGGTTTTGTAAAATTGAATCTTAAATACAATTCAATAAGATAGAAATGATGTTTAAATTTATCTTGAGGTTTTATCCTTTTGTAAAATTGAATCTTATTAAAGTAAAATTCAATAAGATATAAATTATGTTTAAATATATGTGGTGGTTTTATCTTTATAAGGATAAAACGATTTATCAAGCTATATGATTAGACTAGAAAGCAATTCAGTTTAGTATTTTTTTTTTGAAATAAAATATTAATGATGCTAAGGATATATTTTGAGGTTTTATCTTTTATAAGGATAAAAAGAAACCCATGATAAGAGGCTTTGAGTGTGGTTGGAAAAAATTTAGGCGCTTATGGTTTGGGTTATAGTTTTGTTGCTTTTACAAAATGGTGAACATGATTTTGGTTATAGTTTCGTTTCTTTTACAAAATGGTGAACATGAACAGAATAGGATCGACGGAGCAGCATGCAACAAATATCAATATGGTTAACGAGATAATAATATCTATTTTTAATAAAAACAATTGGTAACAATATTTATTTTTTGTAATAATGTTTTTTTTTTCAGTTTTACATTATAAATGTCTTTATTTAAATGATATTTCGTAACTCATATTATAACACGTTTGGAGTAGATTATGGATTCGCTAATGGACGATATTTTTTTATAAAGATGGGACAATTTGAGCATGCCAACAAAACAAACGTTCCAATTGGATACACTTTTTAATTAAGATCATACAATTTGAGCATGCCAATAAAATAAGCGTTCAAATTGGATGGATATATGCGATGGAGTTAGGTGAAGTTGTTGGTTGCTCTCTTCAGATGTGAAGAACTTCAATAATTAGTTCGAGCAAGCAAAAGATAGTTTTAAGATCAAGCATAAAAAAATATGTAATTGTTTTTATCAAAAATATAAGAATTTGTATATATATATATATGATATTTGATTATCTTGATTTTATCATTATAATTTTATTTAGATTGTTTAGTATTTTATAAACCTCATTTGAAGGTTCATATTTTATGATTTGCCAATAGTTAATCATATTTGTTAGTGCGACATGATACATTTTTTTCCTTTATGAAAATGATTATTCTTATATATATATATATATATTATCTTTTATATATATTTATGAACACAATAGTTGCAATCAACAAATTAGGGTATATTTATGTATTGTAATTTAAATACGTATGATGTTCACGAAGGCTCTTTGATTAGCTTCGTGTAAATTTTTGTTTTGGTTTTACAGCGAGAAGCCTTATAAAGTTGGATTTATCATGAACAATATCTATTCTTGTAAATGAGGCTTACCTTTATGAAGGACCATTTCGAGATGATGTGCACCTTTCTCCGGTGAGAATACTAATTTTTGTTAAATGAGTGATTATAAGCTTGAGAAACTATATATTATGTTATTGAAAATTATGTGTTGTATCTTTTGGTATACAATTTAATATCTTCAATTATTTACGTGATTATATGTAACCCATGACAACGCGCGAGGACTTTATTCTAGTTATTTTTTGCTCAAAAAGAATAAATGTATATTTATTAATTATATAGTTTGTATTATAATTGATAGTTTACATGTTCATTGAGTTTAAATTTATTTTACACTTTTTTTCTTATGTTTGCTTATTTATATCTATTATATAAGCTAATACGTTTAAAATATCCAGGCTAGTTACATTTTTCTTCTTTTTTTCATTTGAATTTTACAGCAAAAAATGACGATCCAAGTGTCCATGCTGTGCGAGAAATGCAGATCGAAAGCACTATCAACCATAACTAAGCTACAAGGTGAATGTAAAATTCGTTATATTTAGATTTCAATAAACAAAACAATATGCTAAATGGAAGGTGACACAAATCATTTATATTGTTTCTATTTATGTAAATCTTACATTACAGAAATCGAGTCCGTAAAAAAAGGAAAAGACAAAAATCAGATATAAGTAATTGAAGGAATAGAGTCAGTTAAAATAATGAAGTGTTTAAGAAAATCATTTGAACATGTCTAGTTGCAGTCCTCTTACGACTTTAGGGATCATGCATGATTCTTCACTGTCTGATGATTCATTACAACTTTCTGATTTAGTTATACAAAGTCATGGTGCTAGCAATGGGGTTGGTAACCATTCACAACCAAAGCCTCTAGACAATGCAGTTTATTCAGAGTGTATCCTTGCTATATGGATATTAGTTAAAGATCCATCTCCTTGTATTGCAAGACATGGTCGGCTGGTTTTATCTATTATTGGGATTGAGCAAGTATAATCAAAACCTGTGAAGTCTGCTAGCAGCACCCGATCGAGTGAAGCCAAAACAACATCCCAAACTCCCAATCTTACTGACCAAGCTCGCTCATCTTCATGATAACATTTGATGTTATCCCAATCCCGCATCGACTAAATGGTAAAAAAATTGACATTGTAGAAACTAACACAATCCAACTAGTAACATAATCTGAATAATAGAGAATCTAATTTAGCAAAGTTAATTTAATATTTTTTTATTAAAATAGTTTGGGATTTTAAATGGGTCGGACCGGTTTGTTTGAGTGGGTTGGGTTATTAGATGCGTCAGATTGAGTTATTCAATAGGTTGGGTTATTAGAATATAGGTTAAGAGAGTATGTAACATCAGCAATCCGCATGGGACGCTGATGTAGCTGGTCAAAAGATATTTATGGCAGAAAATACGGGTTGAGGTCAATAAGAACTTGTTTGTTCCGTTTTTTGAAACACAGGGACCGATTTATTACAGCGACAAAAGAAAAGGACTCGCTTGTTACAGGTGGAAAACAAGAGAGAGAAGTGGTATTTTTTTACCCCTTCTCACTCTCTTTTAGTTTACCATCACTTCTTCTATTTTTGATTTTTTTAGATGCTTTATCTTCTTTACTGATGTCTCATTTAGGGTATTAGATGTGTTTGGCGGCGGGTGTGTGGAGTCAACCAACGTCTCTGCTGTTTCCATCCTCTACCCCAATAGTTTCCTTTTTTTTGGTTATCGTTCTCCGTCATAAGAACTATTTTCCTTTTTATGTTTGTGGTCGTCTTGTGTTGACGAAATTTTTCCTCTACTTATTTGTTGTTGGATTTTTTTAGTGGTTTATTTTAGGTTTCCTATGAATTTTTTGTTGAATGATCGTCTCTTTTTATTTCAAACATATATCTATAATTTTTTGTTTTAGATTTTAAAATCTCAAATCAGATTTTGTATTTCTCGGTTTAGATTTTGAGCTATTCAATGTATTTACATTCTATTGTAGTTTCGACTCCGAAAATATTGATAATTTGTATTTCGCTACTGAACGTACTCCAAAAATAGTATCACCGGAAAATATCGATGATGCCATATAATTTTATTTATAATTTATTTAATAGTTTAAAAAAAACATAGCATATAAAACCCACGGGCTTTTGATTTTATATAGACCATCTATTGTTTATTTGCATGTGATACATCTTTTGAAATTTGATTTTTATTATTTAGTATATCCACTTATCGTAAGCCAAAAATAAATAAGTCCTCTTTTTATTTATAAAATTATGCGTTATTTAATTTTTAATTTTTAATATAATGTACATGTTGTGTGTTGTTAATTAGTCATACACGACGGTAAAAAATGTTTATTTTATTTTTAAAGTTGTACGCTTACATGGACGGTGTAGAAGTGACATGCAACCCGTATAATATTAACATCGTTGATATGTAAATTTTCATATCGACCGTGTAGTATTGTACCAACATTATAACAATTTTACCGCTAGATCATTGAATGTATTTTAAGGTTTTTGCGAAGGATTATTTTAGGTATTATACCGACGGTGTAGAATTTATATATAAAGTTGGTTTAGTATCGTACCGGTGGTATAATAATTTTATACGGCCGGTATAGTTAATAAAGAACTCTCCCGCCTTAAAAATCTTATGTCATTTTTTATTCACTCAACAAAATATTCCGCTAATTTAAAAGTCTCGCCAACTACAAAATTTTTGCCAATTTCATAAATCATTTGTATATAGAAAGCTACTAAAACCTAACATGTTTATTCATATACTAAAATAGCATAGTGAATCAAACTGAAACTCTATTTTTACGATAAAGAATGAATTCTTAATGAATACATACACTTGCTACAAGTCATGAAGTTTGTGAAGAGAACGAGGTCGGATGAAATTGGTGATTGGCTTTGCAATAAAGTGTTGTGTATAATGTACTACATGTATGGGTAATGTACGCGCGTGAATGAGGGAATCTATATCCAACTTCACGTAGTCGTGAAGAAGTCTCTATCAAGTTCAGCTATTTAAAATTTGAACCAATGGTTTTGGTGTTCGACCTCTCGTACAAACTTAGGCAAGGCCGTTCAACTCGTAAAAACTTAAGTAAAAATTTCAAATTTTTATATATGTTTAACATTATTCTATTTGTTTATCTAGCTGGTTTTGACCTACCTATTTGATCTAACTTAACAGAGCATCATTAGTAGCACCGTCTGTGAAAAAAACATTATCCGGATAATTTATTTTCAAAATCATCTACATAAAATCACTAGCTACCATTATTATATTATTTCGACTTTGAAGAATGTAATTGAGGTTGAGTCCTCAACAAAGGTTGAGGCTGCAGTAGTAGTTGAGAAATTGCACACCTCTCAGAGGTTGTGAGATACGATAATCTTTCAAGTTCGGTCACCAATTCAGTGTCGAGCACATGCATCGGGTTGTAATATTTTGTAGATAGGTGAATAACATTGGTCTTGGATATTCGAGGCTAAGGTTCAAGGTTAGGCAAAAACATATCAACCATGATATTTTGGTGATTCATAACGGGTTGTAAGATTATGTCTAATGATATTGTGCCGAGCGGTCTATGAATATCAACAAAATGAGATATATAGTTTGGAATTTCCATCACACGTCTTTTTATCGAGCAAAATATATATTGGCATTAGTTGGAATTCAAAATATGTCGAGCACATAAGGCATGGATGATCTCATTATAGATATCAAGGCAGACTAATGAAAATGCATCATCAACATTGGGCTCCGACTAGGAGGTCTGAGGCTGACCCTTTAAAAGGTCTAAATGCAGTTTTAACACGTCGGGTCCAGCCCTTGGGGCCAACCGACTATCGACTTATACGTCCCCAAAAATAGCTCGCATAATCTTACGTCCAACTGACGTATTCATTCATTACGATCTACCTCAACAACATCCTCCAATGACTAATTCTCTAAGGAATAATCATGTTTGAGGTGCAGCGCCAGAGGTTGAGAATTATTATCCAACACATTTGGAAAATCATTTTATCATTCAAACCCATTTCACATCAATCCTAAGAATCCGTATCATAAGGGTTATCAAGGTTCGACTCAACATCTAAGGTTAAATAATAGTTATTATTAACTATAGAGACCTAGTATGATCACGTCTCTTTCGGCTCCAAAAATGTTAGTTGGAGAGCTACCTCAAAGATTTTAAAATTACAAGCTTGAAAGGTACAGTGAGTTAGGAGACCTTGACCAGCATATTAAACCTATGAGAAATGTATTGCATAACCGTAGTGGGGATGATCGTTTGTTATGAAGAGTTTTCTCTATGACTTTTAAGAACAGTACCCTAACCTTGTTTCACTATATATTTTTCGACTCGGTTCAAAGTTTCAAGGAAAAATATTTTATGTTCAGAGACCAGTTTATTGGAAATAAGGTTATTAAAGAAAATGAGGAATATATCATGTATATTAAACAATATGCAAATTAAAGTCTAATAGACTATACTCGATGATTTATGGAGACAAAGAATATAATCTAATGTTATGACAAAACAGTGGCATGATATTTTTTTAGACAAGGAATATTTTTCGTGCTACTTGTAGAATATGTGATGAAGAAAAAATATTTGTGATTTAGCACATTATTGGGCCATGTAGAGTCACATAAAAATCAAGATAGAGTTAACCATGCGGCTAAAATTCAGTCATAATCGTAGATTACAGTTAAAACACTAACTATGATAGTCTATCATCCAACCTCAAGCCCCAAACAACAAGCTCATAATCATCACCCCAATCATTCAAGTAAGTTCAACTACCCCTGACCGTCTCGGTGTCAGCCTACGAAAGCGATAATTGAGGTTGAAGGGGTGACCACAAAATAAATAGAAGAGTATAAATATCTAGAATAGCTAATGATTTTGTGTACTTCTGGAAGTGGTTGTCTATGCTCACACCTAGATAGAAAATAAGTTCAAATATGTTTGTAACTATCACAATGACATCAGACACTATACCGGTACTATAATGTATTAAGAAGGGAGATGTAAAACCTTATTGAGGATGTGAAATTAATTTAGTATCTTAAGAACAAATATTCGAGAGTCCGAGTTGAGGTATAATACAAACCTAAACCTTCGCTGAGAAGCATCGAGGCACTGCAGTACAAACGAAAGATGAGCAAGCCATAGTCATTCATGATATCTCTAAATTATTTTCCAAATCCCAAAAGGAAGGTTACTTAGACTTGAAGAGAGCCGAGATAAAGTCATGAACATCTCCGGGGGAGCACTGATAGAGTATGCTATAATTAACTCTTCCAGAAAGAAACATGTGTCAGAGCTTGAGAAACGAAACCACAGACAAACCGTGGCTCATTTGTACCAAACTTTATTCCCATAAATAGTTTTTACTGATGATGAACTTCTAATGGTGGATGGAACCTATAATAACATTGCGTTAATCACTTCCTGCAATGGCAGCAGGTTCTGATTAGATAGCGAAAACTTTATCAATATAATATTTTAAAGCACACTTTGGTGATTATTATTCCTGATTAAAGGGTATTAAAAGTAATTTTATTGAAAAAGATATTTAAATGTATGGGTAAAAGGTAAAAAGACAATTGAGATGCTTGCTTTTATTAGTAGAGAAAGAAAATTTTCCAACAACTTTAATGTTGTTTATCGATCTATTTTCCACACGGCTATGCTGGGTCAGCCTCGTGAATCTTTATGCCCAAAGATAAGTAAACTAGGCATCCAGGTGAGTCATGAGGCACACTTCTTACTTATTATGGTTTTATTTTAGGTCTTAATTTCCTTCTAAGAGAAATACGACCCTCTTACTGTTTTAACCTCCAATAAAATCCGACCTTATCATCTAGGCCCTTAGTCCGGTTACCTTTTTGAGACACGCGTCAAGTTGATATTGGACCCATTAACTGGTTTTGTTCTAGGTAAGCGCATCCACTTAAAAAAAAGAAAGAGGCTACATTTAGTAGCCCCCCTAGCTGTCATCGTAGGTGCCCTTTCCCTAGTAAGATACTCAAGTGTTTTTTTCCATCTTTATGAGACATTTTTCACTGCTACTATTTCTAGAGTGGGAAACAGTTTATTGTATAATTTAGACATAAAAAGTATCAAATTCTCAGATTGGATTTTCCATTCTTCTTTTACCTTGTTCATCGTCAATCATTTTTCTCAACATTTTGTAAGAACACACTTAATACAGAGGTTGGCTCAATTTATCCAAATTGGAAGAAGAAAAGAGGAAAGCCAGAGTCGTTGTTGTATTACCTCCTTCACTAGGTAGAGCTGTTGTAAGTCAAACTACAGAATACGATGGGGTTTGCCCATACAATAAACATCAAATCCTTGTTGAACCTAGCCCGACTATCCAATCATGTACATCTCATAACCATCTGGCTCAATCAATTAAATCATTCCAAACCAAATGGGTTACAAGTCGCAGAACTCCTTCAACCTTCATCGTTGTGGGATCGTATATTTTCCAAAGTACTCCTCGTATGACCACCAGGCTTTCTAAGGCAAAATCCATGCTTCCGCCACTGGATAAAGCAACTGAAAATTAGTTGAAATGTCTACCAATCCTGGCAATCACTCAAAGAAAATTTTAATCCTTGAAGGAGAAGCTACTGCAATCGAACCTCTTTCAGGAATAATTTCATAAGCAAATACTGCATTTGCATTAACTAACCCTCTTTGAATTTAGGAAGAGAATCCTAGTGCTCAGCCCAGTGAACCCTTAGCGAAAAAACATAAACTATGAAGGAAAATATAGAAGATATTGGTGAAGATACCCCTTTAGAGACAGATGGTAAGACTGGGGAAATTCTGAAGTCAACAAGGACCATAAACACAGTATCTTGACTGACTTTGAACCACTTACCGAGTCTCTCATTGGGCGATTTGAGCCCAACTTTACTAAGGTAAGTGTTAAGTATCTTCTGGCCTTACAAAGAAAATCTTACGTTTATTTTCACAAATCTGAACCGGAATAGATTTGAGTCTAATAAGGATTCTTTAATTCAGTTTCGGTTAGACTACCCCAATTGGGAGAGACCCTATTGGATAGTAGGGCTGGTGAATTGGTGGTTTACACTTATGTCCTTAACTAGGGATTTTGATAGATCCATAAATATTAAGATATTTCCACTTGGTTAAGCTATGTCCAAGTCAAGCTAGCCCCAATATCTGGTTTATGTATCTAGCAAGCATCATAGCCTCAAGATTATAAAAAAATTATGATGCCCATTGAATAGTTTGCTGCTGTGGTTGGTTTGTGACGCTACGGTTATATACCCTTTTATTATTTTAATATGGGAACGATTATAAGGTGGTAGATAACATTTTGGGGGCTGACCAGATTTGGAAGACCCATTTTTATTTTATCAGCGATGCTTGGGAAAATGGCAAAAAGATTACCTATAAGGGAAATCTGAGCATGCTTACAAGATATTGGAAGAGTTCACATAAATTCTTCAAGACCTTTTTTTCATCATTCATTCTTTTTCTTTTATTCACCACTTACATCAAATTTTTTTATCTCAGTGATCTCAAAGCCCTTTGCACAATACTTGACGGATGAGAAATTTACTTTTGGGAAACTAAATCATTGGGCTAACAAAAATTGGTCCAATGAATTCCACAAATGCTTCACCCTGGGTAATCTTACGAGGAGCTACCTTTGGAGGACCAACCCGATCTGAGAGCTCTCATCGCAAAAATTTATTACTCATCATCGATCTACCGAAATCTTCAAAAGGACAGAGGCAGTCGATGGTAAACTATTCCTACCAATCTGGAACAGAGCTCCTAGCAATCCATATAAAAACAAGAAGAAGAAAAAGAAGAAGAAGAAGAAAGATGGTTTGTCTCAATTCATTTCCGAAAGAGAAAGTGGGAGGCAGCCTGACGAGATCGATGCAGCTTTATTGGAAGTAATTGCAGTTATATTTGAAGAAAATATAGTGCCAGCAGAATCTTCCGCTTCTAAGAATAAGAAAGGTAAAAAAATGTGTAAAGAATGTAGCGATAAGAGGGAAAAGAAGAAGAAGAATAAGACTTCACTTGGCTCGGAAATCATACTTCATCCCGAAGGTCATCCTTCAACTATTCCCATTGATATTCCTCCTCCAACAACCACGAGTTATCTAATCCGCCATCTCCATTTCTTCCCCCAACTAATAGGCTAGCTTTTGGAGGTGGTGATCATATGGAAGATTTAGGGAACTTCGATTTCAAAACTTTTAAATATGTTTTCCCCGAGTCCACCAACAATGCTAATGTTGTGATATATGATGGGGGGTTGTTTTAAAGTGTTTAAGGACCATCATGAATTATGATATGCAATATTGAGATATGTAAGGCCAATCATTGACTTGGAGAAGCAGGTAAGATCTCAAGTTAAGGGCACTAACTCCCTTCGGGATGAAAATCCAGGTATGAAGAACTTTATGAAGAAAGAAAAAAGTAAGGCTGCAGGTCTGGGTAAGGAAATGAAGAACATCAATGAAGAGTTGGTTTAAACCAGATCCGATCGTGATAAGCTGCAATATGACTATAATAATTTTTAGTCATCCACTTCTTTAACATATTAGCAAACTAGGGACAAAGTTACCATTCAAAACTTATCCAATGAGAAGAAAAGCTTGAAGATCTTCTTAAGAAGAAAAAAGATGAAATCACTTCTCTGAAGGCAAATATTGCTCATGATATACCCATTGTTAAAGAAACATATGCTGAAAAAAGTAATAGAGTCTTTGCGAGATAGGGACGAATCTATTAAATCGGATGAAAAAGTTCCAAAAATTTCCTCTCAATGAGTTGTGGGGATATGTGCCAGTTGAACTGATACCTTATCACAACCTGCCTCTAGCTGATAAGATTTGTATTTCCAATTATTCATATGAATATGATATCGATGAAGATGACTCTCACAGTGAGACTCCATAAAGTAATGAGATGGAAAGTTTGATGGGAACGAGACTTGAGGTCAATATGTTTTGATATGTATGTTTTTTAAAGAAATTATTTGATGTGAAGTCCTTGATGTATACGAGGACTTTTGTTGTTTTAAGATCAGATAAGCTTGTGTAAGTCATTGGTTTGGCTAAGGCATTTTGTAGTTCACCCTTTGAATTTTATTTAACCATTGGATCACCCAAGATACTTTATATTATCTTTATTCTTACCAACTAATTGTTTATATATATACTCATTTCCATTTATATCCGACCCTAATTAAATATGCTTTATTCAATGATGATTAAAGCTTGGAATAAACAGGTCATTTGAAGGTAATCCATTCGAAGGCAATAAAAACGTAGCCCAGCTAAGACATTTGAAGGTAATCCATTTGAATGAAATAAAAATTTAGTCAAACCAAGACATTCTAAGGTAATCCATTTGAAGTAAATAACAATTTAATCCAACCAAGCCGTTCCAAGGTAATCCATTCAAAGACAATAAAATTAACCAATCAAGCCATTCAAAGGTAATCAATTCCAATGAAATAAAATTATCCAATCAAGCCATTCAAAGGTAATCCATTCAAAGTCAATAAAATTATACAATCAAATTGTTCGAAGGTAATGCATTCGAAGGTAATAAAATTTGATAATTTATAACACATTTTAAAGTCAAAATATGGTAGATTAATAATGATTTGGACACCTCATTAAAACATCCTGCGCCACCAAGGTAAGGAAGAGTATGCCCTCTAATATTTACATTAAATTAAAACAAAGTAAATATTTACAACATAAGTTTATCCAATATATAAGCTTAGATGCTCTATATTCCTCTGATGCTTTAAAAGATTTCCTTCTTGATCGATTAGCCGATATATTATTTGCTTAATCTTTTTATACACAGTGTATGGTCCTTCCCAGTTTGGAGCCAATTTTTCGAGCTTCTTTTCTTTAGTATGGAAAAATATTTTTCTTAAAACTTTGTCTCCCACTTCTCTTCTTTGAACTTTGGATCCTACTCCTCATCAGACTCTTGTATTGAACAGTTCTTAAATGAGCTTGTATTCTTTTCTTTACAATCAAATCCAATTCAGCCTTTACTGCAATTTTATTATTCTCTTTGGAATAATTTTGAACCCTGAAAGAAGGAAACGTAACTTCCATCAGAGTGATTGTATCTATTCAATAAACCAAAGCAAATGAATATTCTTGAGTATGAGTATGAGGATAGTTTGGTAGTTCCATAGTACTTCTTGTAAATAATTAAGTCATTTCTTCGTTGCACCCTCTAAGTTTTTCTTCAGATCTATTAGAATTGTTCAATTTCTAACTCAACTTTCTTATTGGCTTGAGGATGTAAGGGTAAAGAGAACCAATGATGAATACATCTTGATGCACAAAATAATTCCATGTCTTTGTTGTCGAATTGTGGACTATTATCTGTGGTAATAAGTCTAGGAATTCCAAACCTACAACATATATTAGAGAGAATAAACTTAATTACTGATTTGGAAGTTGTTTTGGATAGTGGTGTAGCTTTAACCCACTTGGAAAAATAATCAATTGCCAAGATGATAGTACGACATCTCCCGGAAGCCATCGATAACGGTCCGACCAAGTCAAGTCCCCATCTGTCCATACCTTTGACAATGATCACTTCTTCTAACTAGCTCTTTATAATCTTCCATAATAGATGGCCAATAGTATTTTGCCAATAAGACCCTTCTCTCTAAAGCCATGTAGCCACAATGTACTAATCGTTTCCCGTCATGTAATTCAGATAAAATTGTTTAGGATTTGTCGAAGCAGAGGAAACGTAATAAATGTATAGTTAAAGATCTCTTGTAGAGAACCCCTCTCAAGATAAAAAAAAATACACTATTAATGAGGAACTTTTGGATATCATATCTCTAATCTTGTTTAACTATAGCAGATACTTGCAAGTTCTCTTCCAGATCAATCTCCATTTCACAGCTTGTGACTATATAAGGACATTCTTGTATAAGAGTCCAAAGATACGCTTCGGATTAGGCAATGGTATCCAGAGAATCAACCATTGAGTAATCTGATCTTAGTACATGTTCATACTTAACATGTTTAAAACTGGTATATAGTTCTTTTAACACCTTTAAGTATTTAACCAAATGATCTTTCTTGGTTTTAGATTGTCCGTGTGCTTGATGAATGATTAACTGTGAATCACTCAATAACCGGACCCTTTTGGCACCACGTATCTGAGCCAGTCTTAACCCCGTTATTTCTGCCTCATACTCCGCTTCATTGTTAGATGCTTTAAAATTAAAACGTATGACTTGGTACATTAAATCTACAAAGGGGGAGATTAGAAAGACCCCAACACCACGTCCCATCGTACAAGATACATCATCAGTTCGAACCACCCATTCTTTCTTAAGCTTGCTGGCTTGTGATCACTCATGATGTCTTTTTTAGTGAAATTCACCTAGAAAACCAGCCAAAACTTGAGCTTTGATTGTAGTTCAAGTCGTAAAATCAATATCAAAATCCCCGAGCTCAACTGATCATTTTGTCATCTGACCCGGTATATTTGATTTATGTAATAAGTTCTCAAGAGGAAAAAAGGTTCGAACTGTGATTGAGTGTGCTTGAAAATATAGCATTTTTTCCACTATTACCAAATCCAAAGCTAGATTTTCCATTTGATATATCTTTTCTCAACCTCCAAGAAGCTCTTACTAATTTAGTAAATAAGGCGGGGATAGTTGTCAACTTCTCGCACTAATACTGCACTCACATCATAATTCAACACTGCCAGGTACATATAAAGTCCTTCTCCAACAATAGGTCTGAATAGAGTTTTAGGTAAACATAAGTGTCGCTTGATTTCGAGGGATGCATTTTTAAAATTTGGGTACCAGTTGAAGTCTTTTGTATTTCTTAATACTTGCAAAATTGCACACATTTATCCGATTACCTTGAAATAAACCTATTCAAAGATGTCAATCTCCCACTTAATACTTGAACTTATTTAGTAGTCTGAGGAGGATCCATGACCAACAGGGCATTTAATTGGTCTGATTCAGGTTGAATCCTTTTTTCACTAATGATATAGCAAAAAATATTTACCGTATCGGACACCGAAGGTACATTTTTCAGAATTTAGTTTTAGTTTGATGACTTCCAAGTTACAAAAACCTTATTTAAGGTAAAGTATGTGATCCTCCTCTCTAGGGATTTTGACCATCACATCATCAATATGAACTACATTTCTTCCGATTTGGCTGGCAGATGCTTTATTAACCAATCGATGGTAAGTGGCTCCAGCATTTTTTAATCCACAAGGCATACTTTGTGACAATAAAGCCCCCTATCAGTGATGAATGTGGTGTGGTCCTGATCGTTCAGATCGATTTGTATACCCATCAAAAGAATCCATAAAGGATAACAAGTTATTTCCAGATATGGAGTCCACTAATTGATTTATCCAGGGCCCAAGAAAATGATACTTAGGACAAGCTCTGTTAAGATATGTGAAATCAATACACTGTCGTTACTTGTCATTCTTCTTTTTTACGAGGACTGGATTGGCAGTCCAAATGGGATAATAGGAATCTCTAATTTTCCCCACCTTTGCTAATCGATCCACTTCGTGGACTATAACTTATGTTTTTGTTTTAGAAAAATCTCTCATACTTTGGACCACTAGACTCGTATCGGATCGTATAGATAGTTTATGGATGATAACATTTGCTGCCACTTCAGTCACATCATCTCCGCACCAAGCAAAAACATGTAAAATTTTAGATAAAAATGATAAAAATGTTTTCTTCAATTCTGATGGTAGTTTGGCTCTGATCTTGATATTTTTCCCTTCTGTCACGAATTAATTTCAACCTCTTTTTATTGAAATAACCGCACTATGAGTATCACTTGGATCATCTATCTCATTTAAACCCAAAGAAGAGTCTACTAATTGATTCCCTTGCGGTCTACATTGTTGGCCCTAATTTGACTGATTCTGTTTAGGCCGATGAGAACCTTGCCCTGATTCTTTAGGATGTTTGTTGATTGTAACTTGAGACTGAGTACTGGATTGTGGAATAAAAGTTGCGGGAACAAATTTATACTAATGAGGTAATCTTGACCTCTTAGTTTCCTCCACAGTAATTTGCTTTCCGACCTGGTTCAATAACCCTCCCCAAGTCATTGATTCCTTACGAGTGACTAAATCAGCCGATTCTCCTAGCAATAAACCATGTCTTAAAAAGGCTATAGTTACTTGCTCAAAACAATATCCCAATCCATTCTTGGTATTTACAAAACGATTGATGTAATCTTTTAAGGACACATTCGGTTCTTGTTCGCAATGAATTATGGTATCACGATTTCCTTTGAGTTCTTTACTCCCCACAAACTGTCTTCGGAATGTCATCCAAAATATGTAAAAGCTTTTAATGGACCCTTGTGGCAATCTGTTATACCATTTCAAGGAACTTCATTTGAAAGTGCGAGAGAAAGCTACACAACATCCTATCGTCGTTATTAAAAGTCATCATGGAATTTTGAAATCGTTTGAGATGTTTGTCAAGATCTTGGCTTCCATCATATTTCTCGTTTGAAGACAGAGTTGATTACCCCCAATTATGCCCCTGACTAAACATATGATCCTCATCAGGAATGACAAAGATACCTGGTTCAGATTAGACAGCGAACTGATCACTTAACAGATGATCAATGTTATGGTTTGCCGAACCTTTCATCATTTTTTATAGCATTTCTTCTTCTCTTTACCCTTTATGTCCATTTTCTTTTCCAATGAATCGTCTTTACTCGACATATTTGATGAGTCCGAATTCAGCATGCTCCCCGAACAAGGGCAGATCGGTCAAGTCTCTCCGAAAACCGGACAGGTTACAGGGACATGGATCGAACAGGTCGTTTGGACCGGACAGATTTTTGTGAACACTATGAACTTAAGGCAGTTTGAACTATGAGAAAAGTACTAAAAAACCTAAACACTTCTTGACTAAGCTACTTGCTCTCCTACTTAAGAGCTCATGAGTCTTTGAACATGACCCGAATCCATTAAACATGACCCGAAGGCCCATAAGGGCCCAAACATTACACTATAAATACCCAACCACCCACATTAACTATGGGTAATGAGAATTAACTACTACCAAGCTGCTTAATCATCTCTCTACTCTCTACTCTAACCGTTAAACACCTACACACCACCGTTAAACACCCATACACCGCCTTAAAACTCCACTTGAAATTACCAGCCTACCCTCAGACAGTAATTATCCACACCAATATTTTAAGATGTTTTTTAGTAAACTTTTATTTGTTCTTTTTACAACCATGATCACTACTTGATGAGGAAGAATAAATATATGAATCTAATTTTGTGGTTGAGTTCCCAACAGAATTCGATATGCTCGATAATGTTTTAGCCCGATGTTTATTTTTTGCTAATTTATGTGCTTTTGGGGACTGATCACTTACATCACGTTTGTGTTTATTAACTGGATCATTGAGTCTGGGACATCCTGATGAATTCTTCCAACAAAGCTCTTTTTCAGCATGCTGGCAGCTGATCACGTTCTTCATGCATGAATTTTTTTATTATGTATTATGATTTACATGAAACGTGTTAACGTGCTCCTCATCGCCACCCCCTCATTCTTTAGAGGGGGTCAATTTACATATTGGGATCCATGTGTAAAAAATTACAAACTAAAATTTGTAAATCAGGTTTTGAATATCTTTATTCGGGTACCTTCCATTGTGGTTGCCAATTTGGTGACGATTATTCTTTCTTAAATAGTATTAAAAGTAATTTGGTTTAAAATGTATTGAAGTTTTGGGTAAAATGTAGAAACACAACTAAGGTGTTTGATTATTTATCGATCTATTTATAGTATAATTTGGATCCATGGGCTATCCGGGTTGGGTCATACATCTAGGCCAGCCTCGTGAGCCACCAGGCGCAAAGGTAAGTAAACTAGTCACACAGCTCAATCATGAGACACACTACTTACTTATATTAGGTATGAGTTTCTATTTAAGAGAAATCTGACCATCTTTACTGGTTTAACCTCTAATAAAATCCGATCTAATCACACTTGACAAGATGAAGAAACCACTAACTTACTGTAATTATAATTGAAACAATAGTGGGCTTTAAATGAGAAGATGTTAAGCTCATGTGTGAAATGGAGTTTGATGGGTGTCTAAGAATATGAGAATAAACTAAAATAGTAAGTACTTTTTGTATATGATGAACAACCTTACTGCTTATAACTCGATCCTAGGATGACCATAGCTCACCGAAAAATATGTTTTTCTTCAATAATACACTAGTATCTTTGGTAAAGTGAGAGTCATAAGAGGGGACTAAAAACTATATATGAAGAGTTATGCGATAATGAATGAACCTCGCAAGTTCAAAACCATGGTAGCTCCTGGTGAGACTATGGTACTACTATCTCATACATTTTTGGACTTTTATTTTATTTTTACTAACAATTTAGATATTTTACTTGGAAGTTAGATGATGTAACAGCGGTACCTTCACACATTATATGTCGTAGATTGTTAGTAAATCTAGATGTCTGACATATCATTAAAAATGATAAAGCCTTTTAATGTAAAAAATATTCTTCAACCATTAGATTTTGTCTTTTTTATTTTCCCTGATTTTGTAAATAATAAAATTATTTACACGTTTTGTAATTTCTTTATTCAACTTCAACCATATTTTCTATTTAACTCTACTAACATCATAATAATCATATCACAATAACCAAATACTTTTTAAAAGTTATACATACATATTTTAATATTAACTAATTAATTAATTTATACATATTTTTAACAAATAATCATAGTAATATTTTATTATTTTTATGAATATATATATATATATATATATATATATATATTATAATTATATCAATAATAAAATTGGTAAAGTTATTATTAGCCTATTAAATTAGGTGTAACTTAGCCTAATAAAGGCGTAACTCTTTTTTAAGGTTATATAGACCGGGTGATAGACTTATGCAAGATGAAAACTAAGGCCCTGAACTCTAAAAACTCATGGTCAAAACTTTTTCTATACGTACAACGGATACCTTCAATGATGAAGCTTTTGAATTTTCAAGCAAAAAATATATGTTTTAGAGCAATTTGTATTCTCATACTTCCAACGTTTCTCTATTTTTTATATCATGTTCTCCACTAGCTAATCCAATTTTTTTCTATTACTTCATACCTCTTTTATCAATTTATTTTATTACTTTTAACCACCTTCTTTTATTTCTTCCACCGTCTCAATTATTATCTTCCATTGGTTCATTATTTTTCAGCATTCGAACACCTTTTATCACATCTATTCTTCTTCTGCAGTGGTGGAACAATTAATAAAAATGAGGGTTAAAAAATCATAAATTCGATTCAAATATTTAGCAACCGGTGGATTACAGTTGATTATGACGATTCACCATATTACAAGTCGAAATCTTAAAAACCTAGAACTTAGAAGTCCAAATAAATCATATCATATACCTATGATGTTTTCTTATAAGCCTAAAAGTCAAAAGTTTAACACCCAACAAAAACGTAATCTAGTCACGTAGTGATTTTTCTGATAAATAAGAAGAAAATGAAAAAAAAACACATGATCCACATTCATACACTCTTAGATTAAATTGACGATTGTTAGGCTTCTATTTGAATCATAAACATTTTATGTTCTTGACAAAATTCAAGAAACTACAGCTAAAAGGATCCAAATGATATCAAAATAATCCAGCATACCAAAAATCAGAACATATCTCTTAAAACGTTAAATCATTGCTTTACACATAACAATTATTTTTTCTTTAATGGAAGGTGTTCATGATCTTCTCTGAAATGCTTGAATTTTTTTTCTCACAAATAATCGCAACCCAAAAATCTCAAATTTATGGAATTATTTAGGAACTTGCACATAAATGGATTCTTTGTTGTATAGTAAATAAGCTAAAAATTAGGTTAATACCAAAATATCTTCAAAATGTTATAGTTGATTCCATAAACCAAATTGTAAATAAACTACAATTAAAAAAAATCTAAAATGATTTTAAGATATCAAGTTAACAAAATAGATAGAGACGAAGCAAGTGAAAATAATTTGGATAAGAATTCAAGATACAATCAATTTTAAAAGCTTTTTTTAATATCATAAGTTAAAAAAATTAACATTTATTAAGACTAAGTATATAAATTAGGCCACTAAACATTTTAATATGATTCATTATATACAATCATCAAACACATATCAATAACAAACAATCATATTAGTTTTATAATTCAAAATCAAAAATTAAAATTCACTATAATTCAAATAAATGAAAATGCAAATATCTTTTAAAAAAACGATATAGTCACCTGTTCCGTTATAATGAGAACAACAAACTCCAATAGAACACAAAGTCTAACAAATAATCAAATGAATTTGAAAAACATTTCAACTAATCAAATTCATTTCAATAATTTAAAATCCAAAGACTTTTTTAAAGATCGATAGTCAGACGTTCGATTGTTATGGCATATGACTCTACGAGAACAACAATAGTCTAATAATAAACAAAGTCTAACAAAAGAATCAACTAAATTCAAAAAACTGAATAATTAGATTCAGTTCAATCATTCAAACTCCATAAATCTTTCAAAACATCAACTAAATTGATAAAAAAAATTGAATAATTAGATTTAGTTCAATCATCCAAACTCCATAAATTTTTCAAAATAGCAGATTGATTTTATCACTTCAAAATTCACAAGACTTTCAAGGAATCATATAGATTTCATTACTGAAAATCCAAACTCCAAAGACAATATTTCAAAATCCAAAGACCATTAGGATAATATACATTGAGATGATCAGTTGCTCGAAAAGAAAACCTAATCAATTATATATGATTTACGGGAGAACATAAGATCTTGTTGTAGTCATATTTAATATATATTTTTAAACATTTTCTCACTCAAAAATATTTAGTAGAAATAATACGAGAAAAATAGAACTTGGTCCTAATACGAATAACTCATATGAACAAACTTGGACGACTACATGGATTTACCTCTATATATAACTTTTAATATTTATCTCACAACAAGTTTATTATTTTAACACTATTATTTAGCATATATACGATAATACATATAACTCCATAACCACTATTTAACCCGACTTAATCATTAGTAAAGCAATAATAATAAAAATAATTATAAATATAGATATATTTCCAATTAAAAATAACATACATTAAATTGATGAAAATAATATATTATTAATTGAAAAATGAGTTTGATTTTAGATTAACTACTTCTCGTACGTAATATATGTTTTATGTATAAAGTACAATTATAGTTAATTAAATTATTATTTATATTATTACATAAATCATGAATTAGCTTTCATATATAAACATAATCAAGATTATGAAAAGAAAATGTAATACCATCTAATATTTAAAACCAAACATATTTGTTTATCACCTAAAATTAAAACAATTATCATTCAATATCTAAAAAATAATTATCAATTACCACTTACTATCTTTATTTTAAGATAACCATAACAATTTTAGCAATTTTAACCTTTTTTTTATGTTAGGATACACTAGTAATTATAAAAGCCTTTTCTTATCTCCGGAACATAGTTAAGTTAGCGAAGTACCTGAATGACATAGCGACTGATGTACTCTCAAACTGGAAGAGTTCGAACCACAAATCACATCCCGCGATTTACCTCATTAGTCATTACAATATTGAGGGTAGGATGGTAGATTTATGTCATTACAATATTGAGGATAGGATGGTAAGGGACTTTTCAAGGACCTGGGTTAAGCCTTTTTTCAATAAACCTTTCAATATTTTGAGCTCAAACTTGCTTTAAATTCATCAGAAGTTTAAAAATATGATAAATCCATATTTTTTACACCATAACAAGAAATATAGATTTATGGACCTAGTTTTTTTTTTTTTACCAGCCGAGTTAACCGCATAAAATCTATAACAAAAGTTAAATGAATTTAAATTACAAACTACAAAACAATCGTTAAATTTGAATATAAATACCAAATAAAAGTGTGAATTACGAAAATGTTAAGTGTGAATTACGAAACGAAGGCTAAATGAAGTTCGAAAGACGAAACAAAAGTAACAAAAATTTTATAATTATACATGGGTATATGCGAATTGCAAAATAAAAGTTACATTTGAAAATCTAAATGCGATGCGAATTGAAAATAAAGATAAATGTTAATTGTAAAATAAGACCTAAAAAATATAAAGTGCGAAACAAGCTTATATTTTTTTTATAAAAAAAAAAAACTTATCTAAATACGAACTGCGAACATTAATAAATTAATAAATATGATTTGTGAAACAAGACATATATGAATTGGGAACAAAATGTTAACGGCCCGTTTACACATTTGTTTTTGTCCTTCCTAAAAAAACAAAATCAATTGTATTTTTAAATATATTTTTCGAATTAAAATTTATATATTTTTTAATAAAATATATTTTAAAAAATAAAATATATATTTTATATATTTGGTGAAATCTATTTGTACCGTCGTTTTTTTTCTTCTAAAACCACCTCTACCAATATTGGATTTTCTATTAGATACTGATTATGATACTCTGATGAGTTCCAACAATACGATAATCAGCAATATTATTAGATAAATATATTGATATAAAAAAAATCTCGATTCTTCGATACTATTTATTAATTTACAATTATTAGATGTTAATTGATAATTGAAATCGATTTTAAATTATTAATAATAATTTATTTATTTAATTTCAATTTATTTGTATAGTTTATTGAACATAAAAACAAACTTAAAAATAAAATAATTATTCGATTTAAGCGCATTTTGCATTTTCGCAACCTTTTGATATCATGTTTTTAATGAGAGGAGTAACTTTATAAATTTAAAACTAGACATAATTTAGAAAACTTTCTTTGTGTAATAAATCCAACTGTCAAAGCTACAATTATGATTGAGGAAGAATATTGGACGGCCTATAGCATATATGAAGTATTATGCTTACGAACTTCAAAGTCCTTAGCTTGTGGGAATTGTTGTCCCACGCAATCAGTAGGGGAACCAGGTGAGAAAATTGCGGTGGTTTTACACCTATAAACCAAAGGTGTTATTTCCTATAAATTAAGAAGAAAACGCGACCGACCCATTTTCTCAGCCTCGGTATGAAACTTATTTTCATCTCTATAGTAATATAATTCTATATTAAAGGAGAGGATTTATGTTTTAGACTTATTTAAATTTCAGTGTTCAATAGGGATTGTGGTACGTTAGATGGGTTTATTTAGATCTCAAGAAAAACACACAACCTACTAAATCTACAATTACGAAAACCGGTTTTTAACCAGAATCATTGTGAACACGCAGTTCGAATGAAAATATTGAATAGAACAATTTTTAAAAAAATTAAGTGTTATAATAATATTTTGAATAATAACAAATTGACTATCTACACAAACAATATGATTATATACAGTCGAATAATTACAAGATAACTCAAATTCCATACAAAAGTACGATATATAGTTGTGTCTAATAAAGGGACCGAATATTGATTTCAAGAGAGATATATATCCTCCTGTTATCAGAAAATGGTGTTCACTCAAATGGATCAAATATCTTTTCTTTTAAATTATCATTTCTGAGACTGAGCGACCTCAATAACCAAAAAATAACGTAGCACGCCTAAGTTTTTAGTGTCGCAATGTCATCAACATCCATACCCATAATAATCATATAATCTACATATTGACATAATATAATCCTCCATTCACTCGTATATATCTGTTAAATAAAGTTGAATCGTGATTATTTGCAAGACAACTAAGTGAAATAATAATTGTAGAAAACTTTTCAAACCAAGCACAGAGAGCTTGTTTCAGACCATATTGAGTTTTCCCAAGACGAAAAACTTCACTTCACTGGTGAGCAACAACTTAAGAAGCACTCATGTAAAACTCTTAATGAAGATGACAGTTGTAGAAAAGCGTTTTTGACATCTAGTTAAAAGATCTTCCATTTGCGAACAAATGCAATAGCAATAATAAGGGTACAAACTTTCATCATTTTTTCAACTAAGACAAAAGTCTCCTTGTAATCCATATTATACTTCTGCAAATACCCTACTGCAACAATAAAAGCATTGTACCTCTCTACGGACCCATCATAATTTGTTTTGATTTTAAAAACTCAACAAGAACCAATTATATGCTTATCAGGTGGAGGTTCGACCATATATCATTTATGTAAATGATAAAGAGAATGAAGCTCCATGGTCATAGAATTTTGCCAATAAGTATTAGAAAAAGCTTTTTTGTAGGACTACGGTTCATAAAAATCATGTATATTAGCTACGAAAGAAGCAAACTGGGTTGAATAAAAAGTTATAAACAATATGGTAGTTTGAAAGACTTACTTATACAAATAAAGATCATCTGATAATTTATAGTTTTACCAAAGGAAGAATCAAATTCAAGCATTGATAGAGAAAAGTAGTATCATACGATCAGAAGAAACAGAGTCCATGATCATCAAAATGTACTTTATGGATGAAAATTTAATAAAAAATGGTAAAAACAAATTAAAAGCAATATAAAATAATTTGATAAATATATAAATTTATCATTGGTATCGCATGTCTCAGTTGTAGATAAGTTTGGTGGCGTAACTCATGATGTTGTATCAGTAATCTCGCATGTTTAATCAAATATACTAGCGCATTATATTATTTTGTTAAAGTCTCATATATTATGATTGTAATTGTCTCGTACAGTCTATCTCCCGTAGTGACGCATGATCTGTTTGCAGTAGTACCATTGTGTATCTAATAGTTATTTCTTATTGTTTTGTTGTATTTTATAGGATGCAATATACAAAACCATTGGTGCCAAGGGGGATCAAGGTATCAAGGATGTGATTATTATGTTGATCATGTTTATGTGTTGTACAATATTCTATTAAGTATCAGGAGATGTATTTGGTAAAATATCAGTCTTTTATGTTGAAGACTTTCGAAAAATAAAGAACTGTAATTGGTCGGAACAATCAAGGAGAAGCTACTCGGTCAATTATGGTGTGGAAAATAATCGCCTGAGGGTAGGCTAGTAATTTTAAGTGGAGTTTCAAGGTGGTACAGGGGTGTTTAACGGTGGTGTAAGGGTGTTTCAAGGTGGAGAGATAATTAAGCAGCTTGGTAGCAGTTAATTTTCATTACCCATAGTTAATGCTGGTGGTTGGGTATTTATAGTGTGATGTTTGGGCCCTTATGGGCTTTCAGGTCAAGTTTAATGGACCCGGGTCATGTTTAAAGACCCATGAGTTCTAAGCAGGAGGACAGGCAGCTTAGTCAGGAAGTGTTTAGGTTTTTTAGTACTTTAGTCATAGTTCGAACAACCTTAAGTTCACAGTGTTCGAAGTGATCTGTCCGGTCCAAATCGTCTGTTCGGTTTACGTCCTTAGTGCATGTCCGGTATTCGGAGAGTTTTAGACTGATTTGTCCTTCCGGGGAGTATTCTGAATTCGGACTCATCAGGAGCCCCTTTTTTAGGTGTTTGAGCAAGTGTCCTTGTCAAAGAACTGAAAAACAGTCCGATTGTACAAAGTGGTTCTTATTTCGTAGAGAGTTGTGGGTATATCTGGACAGATCAAACTTTACGAATTCCAAACGGTTTTTGTCAGAGTTAATGGGACACATGTCGTATTCTGATTGGCCATTCCAGCCGTTTTTTCACCTTGAATTTCGCACCATCTTCTTTTACAAGTAACCTCTTTAATTTCCAATAATGACATCAGCGCCGTCTTTTAATCATTACCCGACTTTTCGGATTCTCCTAGGAATCAACTCATTTTTTCACATTTACTATAAATTCTCATTCATTTTTCATTGTTTCACCATCTCTCTCAAATTTTACTCTGCAATTTCACCCAGAGCTTTATCTCTCTAGAACAAAAACTTCCTTGGCTGTTTTATGTTTACAGCAAGAACAACATTGATTAAAGGTGGTTGGCTCAACCTTTCGGAGTTGGAGAAAGCACAAAGGGTCGAGAAGGAGAAACGACTAGCAGCAGGGGTACCATCGTCGCCTGTTGAGAAACCAACCTCCTCTGTTGCAGAATCTGATAGAGGCTCATCCTCTTCCAAAGGTACCAAGCCTAAAAAGCTCTTTCAAACCACCCTTTCTCCCATAGTATCTGGCTCCTCAGTTCAGGAGTCAATCCCTGCTGTTGAACCGGGAGTCACCGCTACAAGCGTCAGGAAAGAAATAATCTTTTATTACCATGTGGTCTGACTCTGACCATTCCCCGGAGAAGTTAGTCATCAAAAGGCCAAGCCGGTTAGTCAAGGGGCTAACCTCTAAAAATACCCCCTCGAAATCAGGGGCAAAGAACAGTGAATCTGGGTCTGGGGCACCCATTAGAGCTCCCCGGGAGAGGCCGTCCGGTCCGGAGGCCAGCAGCCCAGTACCCCCCAAAGAATCTTCTGCCTCAGAAACTCAACTTGAGGTGAGAAGTCAACTGAATACGGGCAGTCAACAGTCCGGAGGGCCAGCTATGTCAAGCTTCAATCCTCCCCGGACTACTTCTACAGAAGCTCCCCCAACAATTATGGAAGAGAGAATGGAGGACTCTACTGAGGAGATCCGATTTGAGTCCGAGTCCTCCGGACAGGCTAATACCGCTATTGTTGTTGCCAAGAAATGCAAGGAAAACTTATATCTGAGGCATCCGGACCTGCCGGAGAGCCTTGAAGGGAGAGTGGGGCCATGCTTTCATAAAGTTGAGCTCAAGTACCTCTTGGCCTTGCAGAAGACCAAGTATGTATTTATCCATACCTTTGATCTGGGTAGAATGCGCACAAAGTGGGGGATCCCTGAGAACGTAAAAATAAGGGTTCCCATCGATCCGGAGACCCCGATGGACTGTAAAAGGAATGAAATAATCTTCTTTACGGAGCTATTTAACTGGGGACTCAGGTTCCCACTAGACCCGGAGATCGTGCGCTACTTCCACCTGGTCAAACTCTGCCCATCACAGCTAAGCCCCAATAGTTGGTTCACCTTGATGTCATGCATTATGGCATCTAGGCTATCAGGGATCCCTCTTCCTATGGAAGAGTTCGCTGCAGTGGCCAACCTGTGCAAGCATCATCAGTTCCCCTTCTACCATTTCAACATGGGGAACGATCTCAAAGCTGTTGATGATCTCCTGGAGTCGGAGAGCAAATGGAGGAGCCAATTCTTGTTTGTCAGTGGCTCATGGGAAAACGGCAAGAAAATCAAGACCGGAGAGAATCCAAGCCTTCTCAGGAGTAGATGGAGGAGTGACCGTAAGTTTTTTTTTACTTTAAGTTTCTGTTTGAATCTCTCCTTTCTTTAAGTTTATACTAACCAATTTCTCTTTTGTTTTAACAGAGCTGCCAAAGGAGTTCGGGGACTACCTGAAGGCCGGACAGACTACCTGTGGCAAAATCAATGCATGGGCTGCAGAGAACTGGGAGAACCGTTTCCACAAGGCCTTCACCACTGGAAACCTAGCAAGGTCCCATTTGTGGAACACAACATGTCGGAGAGACCTAACTTGGGAGGAGCTCGCCACCCAGCCTGATGAAGACATTGTGCTGAGAAGGTCCCACGAGCTGGACGGGACACTCTACCTGCCTGCCCAGGCCAAAGCCCCAAGAAAAATGAAGGGCAGAAGAAAAGGCAAGAAGGTGGCAGGTGATACTGAAAAAGAGGCCCCAACAGATCCAGAAGGGCCAACACAAGTTCAAATTGATGCAGCCCTTTTACAAGTGGTGGAGCAGGAGAGCGAAAAGCAGGAAGTGAACCTCCCAAAACCTCCAAGGGCATCCAAGAGGACTCGCAAGCAAGCAAGTGAAAGTGCTGATAGGGAAGCCAAGAAGAAAAAGACTTCCCAAGGAGATGAGCTTGCTCTCCGGGATCCGGAGCCCTCTTTCCCTACTGACCCGACACTGGCCGAAGAGATCCCAAGGGACTTTCAAGAAGAGATTCCAAGGGAATTCCATACTGATGAGGTTGAGGGGGGAGAGCTTAATTTGGATGAAGTGGACATCACCGGTCTGGCTGGACTTGGTGAATATTTCCTTGGCCTGCCTAGAGACGAATTTGCAGGGCCCTACGTCCCTCCGAGCAGCTCCAATACGGTCAATTTTAATGGTAAGACTTTCATGGTTTCTAGTGAGAAAGATACTATAGCCCACTCTCTACTTAGTAATGTGCAGCCAGTTCTCACATTGGAGAGGCAAGTCCGGAGTCAAGCAGACACTATCAAAGATCTCAAGTCTAATAAGGAAAAGCTGTCCGGAGACCTCCGCACTGCCACCGCCAATGCTGACTTGCTTAAGGAAGCAAATGAAGAGCTGAAGAAGAAGCAAAATGAAAGCAACACAAAGGTTGCCACCTTAGAAGAAACCATAAAAGATCTTCAGGATAAGCTGTCCGGACTGGAGAAGAACTTGACTACTTCAAGGGGAGAAACTGCAGCAAAGGAGAAGCTCATCACCAACCTGACCACTAACAAGATCGCTTTAGAAAATGCAGTGACTCAGGCTGCTGAAGAGAAGGCTGCTTTGGTGAGGGACCAAGAGGCCACAATCAAGGCCAAGATCAACGCCTATGCCAGGGAGATGATACAAAGCGAGGAGCTAATGATTCAAAGGGTGAAGTCTGATATGGTTCTCCTATTTCACGAAAAATTCCCGAAGAGGAGACTGGGGAGCTTATGGCGCTATGTGGATAATGATGACCTTCCATATTATACTATGGTTGACGAGGGATATTCAAGTGAGTCCTCATCTGATAATGAAGAGGAAACCGGAGAGAGCCCAGGTGAAGAAGAGATTGATCCCAAGGGCAAGAAGATAGTCGAAGAGAAGAGCGACATCAAGGGCGAGAAAGCAGATGAGGGAGAGCCATCTTTAAAGGCCCAACCTTAATTTATAATTTATTTTGTTTATCTTTCATTCAAACTAAAGTCCTTGGAAGGCCAAGGTACTCTTTTTGTGATGGTGTCCGTATTATTCGGACAGATTTTTTGTGTTGTATCCTAACTTGTTCAAAAGTCTTTGGAAGGCCAAGGCAATTTTAAGTTTGTTGAATGAATGTTTTTATTTTGTTCAACCATCATCTTCTTTCATTATTTGTTTTAGTTTGGATAGATGGAATTTAATTAGCTTTGAGTTATTGCATTGTGAGAGTGTTTAAGATTCTCCGGCTAGAGTTTAAATAGCCCTTAGACCTTTCAATCCGGATAGTATGACAATGGATAGAATTCTGAAAATACTTAGAAAAATTTGAAGAAGGCATCAAATTTCATTGAAAGCTCTCCGTGCCACCGAAGAGGGGAAGATATGCCCCCAAATATTTACATGGATGTTTAAACAAGTAAATATTTACACAAGTGTTATTCCAAATACATTCGAAGGTGCTCAATATTCCAAGGGTGAGTTAAAACCCTGCCAGCTTTGTCTTCCAACCAATAAGTCCCAGGCTTGATTCTTTCAATTACAGTATACGGACCCTCCCAGGTTGGGGCCAACTTTCCGAAGAGCTTTTCCTTAGTATGCAAGAAGACCTTCCTTAATACTTTATCCCCTGATTGGAAATCTCTTCTTTTAACCTTAGAAGCAAACCTGCTTCTCATCAAGCCCTGATAGTGTTCCACTCTAAGATGAGCTTTAACCCGTCTTTCTTCTATCAAATCAAGCTGATTTCTAATTGCCATTTCATTAGCGTGTCCGGAGAAGTTGTGAATACGAAAGGAAGGGAGTGTTTTCTCTATGGGAGCTACTGCATCCATTCCATAGACCAAGGCAAAGGGAGATTCTTGTGTTGCAGCCCCATGTGTTGTCCGGTAGGCCCACAAGACTTCTTGTAGATAACTAGGCCACTTCCCAGCAGCCCCTTCCAAATTTTTCTTTAGCCCGGACAGTATAGTTCTATTAGCCACTTCAACCTGCCCGTTGGCTTGTGGGTGGAAATGTGAAGAAAAACAGTGTTGTATACCCCTTGAGGCACAGAAGCTTTCCATTTCTCTATTGTCAAACTGTGGCCCATTGTCTGTTGTTATCCTCTGTGGGACACCAAATCTGCAACATATGTTGGACAGAATAAATTTTATGACAGCTTTTGATGTTGTCCCTGCCAGGGGGCTGCTTCTATCCACTTCGAGAAGTAGTCAATGGCCACAATTATAGTTTTACGCCCTCCGGACGCCATAGGGAGAGGCCCAACCAAGTCCAATCCCCATCGAGCAAAAGGGATGGGCTCAGAAATTGACTCCAAAGGAATGGCTGGTATATGAATTTCATTGCTGTACCTCTGACATGGGTCACACCTTCTTACCAGCTCCTTAGCATCTTTCATGATTGATGGCCAATAGTATCCGGAGAGTAACACTCTTCTTGTTAAAGCTCTGAATCCACAATGGGCTGATCCTTCACCATCATGCAATTCGGAGAGGACCATCTGTGACTCATGATCCCCTAAACACCGTAGGAGAGGTTTACTATAGGATTTTTTGTATAACACTTCTCTTGACATAATGAAACCACGAGCCTTGTGTTTCAATGTTCTGGCTTGTAACTTGTCTGAGGGCATAATACCATCAGACAAATATTATTTGAGAGGAGATCTCCAGTCTTGAGGCCGGCTCACTTGTATTTCAAAAACTTCCTCTTTTCTACCCTCACTGAGTTGAATAGAAGGGCTTTCAAGCACATGGATCCATGGGTAGGACTCCGTATATGCTATTGTTGCCAATGAGTCTGCTAGCTCATTTTCTGCCCGAGGAATATGCTCATAGACAACAGCTTTAAACTTTAACGCTTCATTTTTGAGGAGGAGTAAATATTTTACCAACTGCTCCTTTCTAGCCTCAGATTGGCCTAAGGCATGGTGGACAAGTAACTGGGAGTCACTCAAAAGCTTGACCCTTTTAGCCCCACAGATGTGGGCCAATTTCAACCCAGCTATAGCTGCTTCGTATTCGGACTCGTTATTAGACGCCCTGAAAGCAAAACAAATAGCTTGGTACATGCTGTCCCCATATGGGGAAGTGAGACATATTCCTGCCCCACATCCCATGGTGCTAGACCCTCCGTCTGTTCGGACAATCCACACTTTCTTGTCTTTTGAATCAGTAGGTTGCTCTGAATCCCTATCGGAGTGGAATTCAACCAGAAAATCAGCCACATCTTGGGCTTTTACTGTTGTTCGGCGGGCAAAGTCTATGTCGAAGTCCCCCAATTCCACTGACCACTTCGTCATTCTGCTTGAAATGTCTGCTTTTTGAAGGACATTCTTTAAGGGGAAAGATGTCCGGACGACGATAGGATGAGCCTGAAAGTAAGGCCTCATTTTTCTTGCAGCTATCACCAGAGCTAATGCCAGCTTTTCGAGTTTTAAGTAACGCCTCTCAGCATCAATCAAGCTTTTGCTGATGTAGTACACTGGGTAGGGACAACCATCGACCTCTCTTACCAACACATCACTGATGGCACAACTTGAAACAGCCAGATACACAATAAGGGTCTCCCCGTCAACTGGTTTGAACAAAGTTTTAGGAGAGGAGAGATGTTTCTTGATTTCATTGAATGCCTCACCACACTGCGGGGTCCATTCGAAACCCTTTGCACCCTTCAAAGTTTGAAAGAATGGAGCACACCTGTCCGAAGACCTGTAGATGAATCTGTTTAAGGCAGCCAATCTCCCCGTCAATTGTTGTACTTCTTTAATGTTTCGAGGGGGCTCCATCTGGAATAAGGCATTGAGTTGATCCGGGTCAGGCTGTATCCCATGCTCACTTATGATATACCCTAAGAACTTCCCGGACTGCACTCCGAATACACACTTTTCAGGGTTTAGTTTTAAATTCACTTTTGCCAAGTTGGCAAAAGTTTCTTGGAGATCGGACAAGTGCAACTGCTCATCGACGCTTTTCACCATCATATCGTCAATGTAAACCTCCATATTTCTTCCAATTTGATCAGCAAACGCCTTGTTGACTAACCTTTGATAAGTAGCCCCAACATTTTTCAAGCCAAAAGGCATCACCTTGTAGCAATGTAGACCCCTATCAGTGACAAACGTGGTATGTTCTTGATCTTTTGGATCTACTTGGATCTGATTGTACCCGGAGAAGGCATCCATGAAGGAGAGCAGTTTGTTCCCAGAAGTAGAGTCTACCAACTGATCTATCCGGGGAACCGGATACAAATCCTTCGGGCAAGCTCTATTAAGATCTGTGAAGTCGATGCACATGCGCCATTTGCCATTTTTCTTCTTTACTAGGACAGGATTGGCAGTCCACAAAGGGTATTGAGATTCTTTAACGTGCCCCATCTTTGTGAGTCTGTCAACCTCTTGTACTATGACATCGGCCTTTTCTTTTGAAAAAGCTCTTCTTTTTTAAACCACTGGTGCCACATCCCTCCGGACAACTAGGTGATGGGATATCACCTCTGATGGAATTTCAGTAACATCAGCATTGCACCAAGCAAAAACGTGCTGATGGTTTTTCAAAAATTTCAACATCTCTTGTTTCAATATTAGTGGCATCTTGGACCCTATCTTGACACTTTTACCTTCTTCCAAACAGTGTGTTTCAACCTCTTCAATTGGGATCAACACTCCGGGGGTCTCCCTGGGGTCATCAATCTCTCCCTCACCCCCAGAAAGGCCCTCAAACTGCTATTGATCATTTATTCGGACTGCCCCCAGCGTTCGTGGAGCCAAGGCAGTGGCATAGCATTCTCTTGCAACCTTTTGGCTGCTCCGGACAACCCCAACCTGTCCTTGAACAGCATACTTTAAACACTGATGGACTGTTGAATCCACTGCATGCATCCTAGAGAGCCAAGATCTCCATAGAATAGCATTATAGCAAGTGGGACAATCCACCACGATGAAGAGTATTCTAACCATTTTCTTGAAAGGACCCCTGCCCAATAACACTTCTTCTTCAAACTCCCCGATCACATCGGCTGAGCTGCCCGTGAAACCCACGATCGATCTGTCTGATTTCTGAATCACAGCTGGATTTTTCATTTTCTTATAAGTGGTTAGGAAAAGGATATTGGCAGAGCTTCCAGTATCCACCAGAATTCGCCTTATCTCATTGCCCCCTATAGATGCTCCTATGACAAGAGCATCCTCATGAGGGCCAGCAATATCTCTCAAATCATCCTCATCGAAGACTATGAATGGGAATGAGTTTGGTGATTGATAAGATGTCATGCCTCCTTCTAGCTGGGAAGCCAAATTATGAACATGCCTCTTTCTTGAAGAAGCAGTATGAGCAGTCATCGTGTCCCCTCCGAATATTGTAAGTGACTCGAAGAATTTAATGAGCCCGGGGACAGACCTAGCACACTCCTCTATAGCACCCACCCTGTTTCGTGTTGGATCAGGATCCAAGTACTCAGATTCCACATCAAACCTTTCCACTATTACCATGGCCCCCTCCGGGGCAGCATTACTTGGACCAACCCGGTGAGTGTTGTCAGGCCTGTTCCCTCCTCTTCTTTTAACGTATGCACCCAACTTTCCCCTTTCAATCAAATTTTGCACCTCTTGTTTCAACGCTATGCAATCATCAGTGGTATGGCCAATATCATTGTGGTATTGGCAAAAGGAGTTGTTACGATGCTCTCTGGGAGACTGCAAGGTTGCCGGTCTCCGGTAGTGTACCTCATCTTTTGTTTTATCGAAAATGGTGGCCACACTTTCTTTAAGTTCTGCGAACCACTCCGGTTGGACCCATAGCCCTCTTTTGTTCCTGGATTGTTGACTCTGGGCAGGAGCAGCTGGCTGAGACTAAGCGTTTGCCCTACCATGCCCCTGTCCGGTTTCTCTTGCTCTGTTCCCGGACTGGTTTTGATTTGGAGTTGGTGCCACCGGGGTGGATCTCACCTGTCTGTGTACCCTGGTCTTCTTTGTTTCATCAACGTTTATTTGCTTGCCAACTTGATTTAGCAACCCTCCCCAGGTCATGGCCTTCTTTCTGGTCACCGAATCAGCCTGGTTGCCTGGGTTCAAGCCTTGTCTTAGGGACGCTATTGCCACCTGTTCGAAGCAATCAGCCAACCCATTTTTTGTGTTCACAAAATGACTTATGTACTCCTTCAATGACTCATTTGGCTCCTGGGTACAATGGATTATTGTGTCTCCATTGCCCTTTAGCTCCTTACTCCCTACAAACTGCCTTCGAAAGGCTACCCAAAACGTATCAAAAGTCTTTAATACAACCCTGAGGCAGGCTGTTGTACCATTTCAGAGCACTCCCCGTAAAGGATTGGGAGAATTCCCTATAAAGTAGTTTATCATCATCGTCAAAGTTCATCATGAAGTTCTTGAATTGCTCCAGATGATTGTCTGGGTCAGTACTGCCATCGTACTTCTCCATCTTGGTGCTGTCAAACCTCTTAGGGAGGTTCCCGGATAGTATCTTAGAAGATAATGGAGATTGCCTCCAGTTTCTTCCACGACTGAACACAGTATCCTCATTAGGAGTTGCAAAGATACCTGGTTCATCGTGAAAAGCGAAAGGATCCATCAGCATCCGGTCTACATGCCTCCGGCTATGAGATGATCCTTTACCAATATGCTTCTTTATCTTTCCATGTCTATCCCTTTTTCTTGAATATTTTTTGATCTGCTTTTGCTTCTTCTTGGTTCGACCATCATCACTGCTGGAGGACAAGGATTTTTCATTTCCCTCACTGTCCGAAGAGCTGTCCGAAGATTCTGAACTTGAGTCAGAGCTCTCCACAGGCTTGGACCGGTGAGACTTTTTAGAACTAGCATGTGTCTTTTTGGTACTTACATGAGTTTTCAAAGCCTTTGGCTCTCTAGGGTTGTCGGTGTGATGAACAACCGATGCCTTGGAATTTTCTTTCATGCCCATTTTGGCCTTTTCAGCCCTCAGAGCTTCTTTTTCCAGCTTTAACCTGTCACGCTCTTGGACAGTATACTCATCGTTTTCTTCCACCACTTCGAGCAAAGCTAGTGGAAGCTCTGGATTATCCGGATTCATTCGGACAGAATTTCTTGACAGGTTTTGAATGCTTGATTCAGGCACCTCTCTCCTCCCACTGTGGTCGCCAATTTGGTGTGGAAAATAATCGCTTGAGGGTAGGCTAGTAATTTTAAGTGGAGTTTCAAGGTGGTACATGGGTGTTTAACGGTGGTGTAAGGGTGTTTCAAGGTGGAGAGATAATTAAGCAGCTTGGTAGCAGTTAATTTTCATTACCCATAGTTAATGCTGGTGGTTGGGTATTTATAGTGTGATGTTTGGGCCCTTATGGGCTTTCGGGTCAAGTTTAATGGACCCGGGTCATGTTTAAAGACCCATGAGTTCTAAGCAGGAGGACATGCAGCTTAGTCAGGAAGTGTTTAGGTTTTTTAGTACTTTAGTCATAGTTCGAACAACCTTAAGTTCACAGTGTTCGAAGTTATCCTGTCCGGTCCAAATCGTCTGTCCGGTTTACGTCCTTAGTGCCTGTCCGGTATTCGGAGAGTTTTAGACTGATTTGTCCTTCCGGGGAGTATTCTGAATTCGGACTCATCAAATTAAAACATATGTCTCCGGCCAACTCGATAGAATTATTGGATGTGTTGCGCTTTTAATGATTAGAAAAAATGTACATAATTAATCAAGTAAAAAATAGTTGTAATGACGATAATATTATTTTTCATGCATTCATTCATCATAAAGTGCACAACAATTAAGCAAGGATAAGAAAGGGCCCACATAATTCCAAGATGTTACAAATGATGGGGATTGGAATCAAAATCATCAAACTTGGATTTAAATAAAAAAAATAAAGCACCTCAAAGATGATGAGGTATCTCATGTTTTATTTGCACTAGTATCAGATGTAGTATTAGTTGTAATAGTCTTCCATGTTTCCTTGCACTAGGTTCGCATATAGTATTTGATACATACTAGTATATATTTTTACAACAAGCTCGCATATTGTTTTAAGCTAGTCTCGGACAATTTATTTGAATAGTCTATCGCATAGTATTTTGATACAGTCTTTCATTTTTCATAATTTTTTATATCATTTTAGAGGTTTTGGAAGGTGAATCAATCCCAACACCTTAGGAAATAAGTGTGTTTGGTGAGGATGATGATGTTGGAAACCCATATCTTTTACCACAACCAAAGCCTAAATAGAGGCCAAAATTCATAAAACCTAACACAAGAAGAAAAGCTTCTGACCCCAGACACCCACCAACAAGAACACACGAACCGATAACCAGTACAACCCCAACCCCGACCAGACCAACCTGAACTAACCAACCCACAACTAGTACAACCCCAAACCTAACCAAACCAACCCGAACACACCAACGCACAACTAGAAAAACAGCAATCATAACACCCCAACATATATCAAGGGTTTGAGAGATGACTTTGATGCAGATTGCACCCTAGGTGAATTCATAAACCAAAAAAGGAAGACTCTAACCCACTCCAATAACCCTGCAACCACATCAAACAAAAGTCTGACCACATATATGAGGAGTTTTATTTCTAAGATTTAGGAATGTAAAAGACGTAGCAATACGTACATGTGGTCTATTGAGTTGTAAACGTATCAAGCTTCGCTTGAATAATGAAAGAAAATATATATGTATATAGTTCTCAACTACTCTTGCATATTTCTTTGTAACCGGGCTCACCTCTTCAACTACTGGTTTGTATTAAAAATACTCACACTTATTTTCTCACATATATTTTTTCGTCTAGTCTCACATAAATTTATTACTTAGTATATTTTAGTCTTGTATACAGTTGACGTACTTGGTGAAACAAAATTAATATCAACAAAAAAACAATATAAGGTAATTACACGCAGAGATATCCCATAACATAAACCAGGATCAGTCAACTGTGACATTTTTGTTTGTAAATACGCCTGAGAGTTTATCGAGAATAAGTTTGTTTCTAAGAAATATAGTGAAGATATGTGTACGTTGAGAATATAACACATGTTTTATCATTTCCTTAATGATGGACAAACAAATATTCATTAAAACATAACTTGATGGAGTATTGTGATTTTACCTATTTTGTAAACTTAAGTTTTTTGTAAGTAATATATTTTACAGACATAATTACACGTAGAGATATCTTACAACATAAAGCATCTGAATGGTCGACTGCGGTATTTTTTATTTGTAAATACGCTTGAGAATATATTGAGAATGAGTGTTTTACTAAGAAATATAATGCAGATATGTATACGCTGAGGAGAGCACATATGTTTTATCATTTCCTTAATGATAACCAAACAATGTTTATTGGAAGATGATTTGATGAAGTATTTTATGATTTTACCTATTTTGTAAACTTAAGTATTTTTTTGTACTTTATTTTAATAGTAAACTAAAAAACTCAAGTCTCGCATATTTTAAAATAAAGTAGTCTCACATATAATATTAGAAGTAGTCTCTTTTTTACACTTTTATAGTCTTGCATCTTATTTTTCTCTCCTCGCACATTTCTTCGCATATTTTTCTCTCTTCGCACATGTTTGAGTACCAATTTCTCCTAGTTCTGATACCCGAGTGAGACACCAGTATGTCTGAAGTCTTCGCTACATCAACTTGTCTCGCATATAATTACAAAAATTTCATCAAATAAAGTATTCTAAAATAAGAAACTCTTCATCAAATACAATATTCGAAAATTACAATATTAAAAAAAATTAAATTAAATGTCACAAAATTAAAACTAAAAAACATGAAAACCAAAGCCCAACCATTTAAAACATTTCATTGAAAGTCTTTTTATTATGCGCAACTTTGAACAACGGTCACACTTTATTTTGCGGGTTATTATTTCTCCTCAGATGAAATACGCTTCTTTTTAGGCCTTCCAGCTCATCTTTTCAAGTTAGGAGACATAATTTATGGAGATTCTTTAGACATGATTTTTCACTAAAATTAGTTCAAATATATATTCTTAAAGATTAAGTTAACATGTAATTAATAATCGTAAAAAATGGCTCTATTAGTGTATAAGATATTGTTAAGTCGAAGGTATTGTAACAAAATTTTGAAAGCATTGAAAGAAATTTTATTGCCAAGCACCATAAGAACATTGTAGATCTAATAAATTAACAACTAAAACCAGGTTAAGAAAAACTTCAAATATGGTTCTGGAAAATTGATGAACACGCCATGAATGAGTTGCTTCCACATTGAGCTTAAAATTCTTTTCATACCAACGATATAATTTATTGCTCAAACTTAGCCCCTCCGAATAACATCTTGAAATTTGATGCATACGTAATAGTCTAATTTTGTCGATTAATTCAAGAATAGGTAGAGTACATAGATTCTTAATATGATGGTTAAAATATTCGGTCGGAAAAAATGTCATAGCAACATGTTGTTTCCCTTTAAAAAATATTTGTGCATATTTGTCCCTAAGTAAGTTATCAAAAACGTTAACAAATCTCTGGCCTTATTCACTAATAAACCGTTCAAGTTTTTCGTTAAACATGACTATTATTGGAGCATAAGCACATTTGTTAAACATAAAAATCATCATAGACCTAAAATTTGGATAAAACGACTGAGAGCATACCTCAAATTCTACACAAGATGAAAAATAAAATAGGAATGATAGCAGTTTAGATACAAAATGAAAACAACGTTAATGATACTTAAATGACAATCTGAAATAAGTATGATTTGACATTCCTGATAAAAATATTTCATCGACAAAAAGTAAATTAGACGATAAGAATGAAAACCTTGAAGACAAGACCTGAATACTATTAAACAGTGCTTGAAGTTGTTTTCCAAAGTATGTTTCATTTGATAGTAAGTCATAATATCACGACTCTTTAATCTCTTGAAGTATCCATTATCTAAATTAAATGAAGTAGAACTATATTTAAAAACTTCCCTCCTAGCTTTCTATAAAGCCTTCCATGAGAAATTATAGGAAATTTCTACCCCATAATCCTGTTTAACAAACAATTTTACACGTTCGATTGTCACGAAATTGCATAATCTAATATAATCCTGAATTTATGTGGCAATCAACTCACATGTCAAATGCTTTATATGTTCTTTAAAAAAAATAGGGTTGTAAGTATGTAGGTTAATAAACCGCTTGATGGCCATGGAGCTGGTGGTCGAGTAAAGTGATGTATAAAGTCTTCATTTACATCCATTTAAAACTTTATTTTTGAGATAATAATTTATTTTAGATAATTTATTACACATATATTTGAAACAAAAACCATGCTTTATGCCATAATGACATTAAACTAACCTTATAGCTGCACCATCTTAATAAAGAACTTGCACAACACATGTAATAACATCAACCCAACAAGTAGTAGCAACTTGTTTTTTTATGTTAAAAAAAACTTAAACATAACTATTATGCCCATTAATTAATTGATTGTTTGAGATTTCAAATAAACTTAAGCTAAATTCTCTACGCATTTTTTCAACAACCTAATCAATTGAATGATGTTCTATAACAAAGCTAACCATTTTTAAACGCTCAACATTAAGAAATGATACCAACTCCACATAATGTATCTCATTCATAAATAAAAAATTCTTAATACCACCGCAACACTAGGTCATACTGTAATTACATCTAACCAACACAATCCATCTACTTTCCAAGTCTTCAAACTCAATAAGAGGAATGCTTATAGTTGACCAATCTACTTAAAAATTCACATTCGGGGTCTACACATTTCTTACCTACATTACACAGTTCAAAAGCAATTAGGAGCAAACAATGCATCTCGCATGATATACATGCTTAATCTGCCACAAATAAATATCAAACCAATGTGTCTCACATATATGATGCATGAATAGGGCTCACACATAACGTATACTATATGTTAGAGTCTCGCACATATCACAAAAAAAATATGTTATTGTCTCGCATATAAAAATACTAATAAGCATGCATATATGTCTTGCATTTCTTAGTAATATGTCTTGTATGCGAGATGCATGCTATTTTTCAAAGTTTCACGTTACATACACCACACGTCTCGCATATTCTTATCTCATCACATCACATCTTCTAAATAGACACCTGCAAAGTATAAGATCGACTCTTCAAGTATTTCACAAGTTAAACCAAATTACTAAATCAAGAAAATATAACTTAAAATAAGTTTAAACTTATTAAAAGAAGAAAATAGACAAAAACTTACGATTAAAAAATCAATATCTCAAATCTTTTTGTCAAAATAAATAGCTATCTTTTTTTACCAAAATTGGTATCTCACACAACCAAGAAAGCAAAACTATATTTTTTTCGATTATATACGACGGTGAATCTTACGAATGAATCCAGAATATAAATATTTGATTAGAACAAGTGTTCAAATTCTCTAACCATGAATCTGGTTCGAACAAATATCTATACAATTTTTAGGAAGTTAAATTTCAGTTTTGTTGTTTCCGTTAAGATTTATTGGCTCACCAATAAAATGTAAAGTACTAAATAAAAATAAAATATCAAATGTTTTATTTTTATTTTTTATTTTTTAATTTTTAACTTTTAACTTTTAACTTTTAACTGTATTTTTTAAATAGGGTAAAGTATTATTTAAGACCCAATACCCAAAGTATTATCCACTTAAGACCCATATTTTCATATATCTCCAAGAAAGACCCGTTTTTGTGAAATATTTACTATTAAAGACCCAGTAATACCATAAATACCCCTACTCTATAATATAAGGCTTTTAGACCCATTCTTCACATTTTCCCCAATATTTTATTTCTCTCTCTTCGTGAATAGAACAACTTTGTATTAGGCAATTCTTTCATTTTTTTACTCGATTTTTTGTTTTTCTTTTGTTTTCATATGATTTTAATTTGTGTTTTTACTTGATTATGCGAAGATACTCATTGTTTTGTGTGTTTGAAACTCGAATTTGAGCTCGAAATCGTTGTATTTTTAAGATCTGTTTTCGTTCGTTTTTGTAGTGTTTCGAGTCGAAGTTTTTGTTAGTTTTGAGTTCAAATTATGGTAATGTAGTTTATTTGTAGCATTGTATTAGTGTTTCGTTGATTTTAGTGTTGTATTTTGTGTTTTTGGGATTTTCAGTCGCGTAACAGGTTCTGGGTTTTCAGTGAAGGAGATGCGAAACCTGTATGTTTCTTCACTGGTAGATGCAAAACATATTTTGTGATGGATGCGAAACATTTGGATCTGTACCTACTAATAGTTGTGAAACGTATAATCCTTCTAGAATGGTGGATGCAAAAAAAAACACGTTTTTGATAGATGCGAAATGTTATTTGTTCAATTTTTTTAATTCATAACATATCATGAGTGGTACGAGTTTGTTCGTCTTAAAAAAACAAAACTAATGGTATTTTCGGATTTGTTTTTCGAGTTACGATTTAAAAGATACAGACTTTTAAAGTTTTAATTTTTTTAAGGTTTCGCCAAGAAGATGTGAAACCTTCTTCGTTATGATAGATGCGAAACTTGTTTTGTTGTGCTAGATGCGAAACCTTCTTTATTTTTCTATATGCAAAACCTTCTTTATTTTGATAGATGCTAAACCTTCTTTATTTTGATAGATGCGAAACTTTCTTTATTTTGATAGATGCGAAACCTTTTTTATTTTGATATATGCGAAACCTTCTTTATTTTGCTACATGAGAGACCTCTTTATTTTGATAGATGTGAAACCTTCTTTATTTTGAAAGATGTGAAACCAGTCACTAGATGCGAAACCATATAATTGAGAAACGTGTGTAAAATATAATTTTTTTAAAAAAATTCAAAACATATCATGAATGGTACTAGTTTTGTTCGTCTTAAAAAAACAAAACCAATGGTATTTTCGGACTCTTTTTCCGAGTTACGGTTTAAAAGATACGGACCTTTAAAAATTAAAATAAAATAAAAAACAAAGAAAGAGAAGTTGGTTACTCGATTTTATATAGAAGGGTATTTAAGGTATACAGTCCCTTAATATTTTTGAGTCTTTATCCGTAATATGTTTATTAAATGGGTCTTTATTGGTAAGTCTCCCTTTAAAATATTATTAAAAAAATTAAACATCACAATTAAATTAAATATCAAAATTGAATATTATATAGATAATAGTTGTATATAAAACACTAAACGAAAAATCACCACAATATAATAATTCTACTCTCCCCTCTCTCCTCTCTATCCAACGGTAACATTGTTCATCCTTGTTAGCTTGTGAATCCTTGGATCAATTGCCAAAGATCCTTTTGATTGATGGTTTTTATATGCAGATTCTCCTCTTCTCCCTTGTGTGCTAGTAGATGGATCTCAGACTTGGTAGAATCCCCTTCAATTAGCCCATATCCATCAAGTCCTCTCTCATATCCAGTCTTTTTTCTTGTAAAATCTTCATGGATTTTTGTTGGGTCAAGCTTTACAACTTACTCATGATACAATCCAAAGGTCCTTTTGAAGTCATCAGTTGTTCAAGCCTCTAGTCAGGCCTCTCTTGTTCAAACCCCTTTTCAAAGCAGTAGCCACCCCTGTAATGAGACCATCGGTTTGTACGAGTCACCACTATAAACCTCCCACCCTTCTTGCTTAACTCTATCAATCATCCATCATCTCTATACCAACCACCTCCCTTCACATCATGCCCTCAATCCCTCACCTTCTTTATCTTATGGAATAAAGTATGTTTTATCCACTCTTATCTATGTAATATCCTCCACCTTAGTATAGGTTTCAAGACCAGCAAGTCTTCCAACCTTATTACCATGTTGGCAGACTCCTCCATTTTCTATGTCTTTGATATAATAACCAACAATTCAACTACCCATCTAGTTACATTATCAGAACTAAAAGTCAGCCAAATATGAACTAGTCAGCCAAATATGAACTACCCAATATGAACTAGTCAGCCAAATATGAACTAGTCAGCCAAATATGAACTATCAGAACTACCCATCTAGTTACATTACCAGCAATTATTTAGTTTCTTTAACTAGTCAGCCAAATATGAACTATCTCCCTTGTTGTCCCCACCTTCCCAATTACCCTCAAAAGCTCTCCCAAACCCTTGCCAACATCTCTCTCCTCCTTTTGGTAACTCCCATAACTCTTTTCCCTCTCTACCTACCCCTCATTGTAAGGCATAACTATTTTAAGCTTTATTGGCTTTCCACTAAGCCAAGTCTAAGGCTCCCTATGCTCAGCTCTACTATTTTTAGTCTAGGATTGAAGACTTGTCTTCTCTTAGCTCTATCTATTATCTGCCTTTGCTGCCTCTCGATGGAAACTACACCTCCTATAGGATGCTATAGGCCTTCTATTATTCTCTCATCTCTCCCTCAAGCTCTTTCTATATTATCCTACCCCTAATTCTCACATTGTACTCACATCTCCTAAGCATCAATATCAACTCACACACAGTGAAACCATTAAAATCTTACATGATGGATCCCTCAGACTCGTTAAGACCATCCAAGCCTTCTGGCCTCACTAGAACCTTCTCCATCATTCGAACGCAAAGCTTTTCCTCATCCTTGGCCACCTTCCCCTGCACCACTGACCTTTCTCACCCACCTTCCTCCTCCCCGACTGATCTCCCGATCCTCATTGCTCCATCATCTCCACCCTCTCATCAAACATCTCCCCTCCACGAAAGATATATCAAAAATAATTTAGCCTTGGCCAGACACCATATGGAATCTGGCCAAGGTCACATTCTCTTTCAGGCTGCTCCTCATAGCAATTTGCAAATTTTCTTACTGCATTCTGAGCTCACCCACTCTATCCTTCCTCAAGTTACCTTCACGCTATCCTCTTCTGGGAACTTCCCTCCTCCTCAGAACAGCCTCCTCCACCCCACGGTCATTTGCCATCTCTCTTCTGACTCTGATTTCTATGATAACTTGGTTGCGGTGATCGACGAGCTCTCTTATCAACCTTTGTCGGCCTCTGTGTCCATGTCAGTAGCTATGGGACAGAGAAGCCCTCTTCGTCTAGCTCCTATTCCAGTCCCTACCGACCAGGTAATCCCATAGTCTTCCTCATCTGAACTGCTGCGTATTATACCCATCTTAGGGTATGCGTCACCGTCTTCGATCAAGACTGGAAACTCTTTTTGGATTGGAGGCTCTCAGTTTTGCTTTGAGGAGCCATCCAATGATTCTGAAGCTCCAATGTGCATTACCAGTTGCGACCAGCTGGAGAACTCCTTAGTGGTGAAGGAGCAGTCTATACCCTCGAGAGCTAAAGCCTCGATTCTGCCCAGATCAGTGAGCAGTGGAAAATCGGGAAAACAGGGAGGGAAAGAAGGGAAAGAAGGCAACAAAGGTAACTGTTCAGGCTATCTAAGCTTACCCTCAGGCAGATCGTATGAAAGCTTGAAAATGGCGGGTTTCAAGCCTGAATTTGGAGTAGGATTAGGTAGAGTATCAAAGGTTTTGGGTCTGTCTGGTGAGAAGACAAGCCACTCGAATATGGATCCCTCCTCTATAAGCCGTCATTCTAAAAGCATTGGGCCAACCCAAGTTTTAAAAATAGACATAAAAACAGAGGCAAAGGCCTGCTGGGAGGTGAAGCTTCCTATGTCCGCCACACTCTAATCCGTAATTTCGGGAATGGCGGTAATGGCCCAAAAGGGAGAAAATATAAACTGACCCATTCTAAGCCTTCTCTCCCTCCATCTTCAAATGAATTTTCAAGGGGTATCTCTAGTTCGAACTTGCTTCCTAACTCTACCTCTTTCTCCACATATGCAAGTGTTGTTGCGGGACATAGTTATAACCGATCCCCTTTGGCGATTGGTATTATTCATATGGAAATGGTAGGTAAGGAATTCATTATGAATGACTCGGCTTTAGGATCTCCGTATTCTTGGAAGGCGTGTCTTTCGGGATATTTTCTCAACCAACCTTCCAATCTTTATTTTCTTAAAGCAAATATGAAATATTTATGGAAAAAGTCTGTTCTATTGGAATTTAAACCCCTTCTGAGGGCTATTTTCTCTTTAAATTTGGTTATGAGGTGATGACTAAAAAAGTGTTGGAGGAATCCCCTTCGCATTTTGGTGGCAATTTAATGATTTTGAAAATATGGGATCCTCTTACCTCCCGTATCAAAGATCCCCACACTAAAATACCCATTTGGGTTAAGGTTATTTAATCTGCCTTTTGAGCTTTGGACTGCGGAGGGTTTCAGCAACATTGGTTCGGTAATCGGATCCCCTTTATAAGTGGATCATCAGATGGAGCGAAAGGAAAAACTTCGTTTTGCTCGCATTTAAATCATGATCAAGGCGGGTCCCCTTATTCGATCTGAGCTCATCTTCAAGATAAGAGGCAAATACATTACGATTTATTTTGAATATTAGGGCCTCCCTCCCCAGTGTGGTAATTATAAAGTCTTCGGGCACCCTACTCGCCAATGCAAAAAAGGTCCTATCATGCTTTCTTCCTTTCCTATAGTGACTTTGTCTTCTGAGGAAGATCCTTCTGAGATTGATCCAGAGATGGATTCTGGGTCTCGACTACCATCTATTAATGAGGATAAGGAGGTGGAACTAGGAGAGGAGGTGGACTCCCCCCAATAAAGGGCTTACACGGATGAAGCTAAAGATAAGGGTAAAAAGGTATTGTCTTCCGACAGGATCATCGGCTGATACACTGTAAGTTTTCCTTTTATGAATATTGTCTCTTGAAATGTGCGGGGTCTAAATGACCCAGTTAGGCAAAAAGATGTCACTGACTTTATTATAAGTAATCATATATCCTTGATAATTCTAGTAGAAACTAAAGTCCAAATTCATAAAGTCAATCCTATAATTAGACAAACGGTCCCCTTTTGGCATGTGATTACCAATCACTCGTCTCATCCCCTAGGAAGAATTTGGATTATCTAGAATCCTAGTGTTATTACGATTACTAGGATCTCCCAATCTGCTCAGTACATTCATTGTATTGCTAAATGTCACAACTATAGAGCCTTAATTCAAGCTTACTGCAATCTATGCTTTCAACGAAGCACAAGATCGTATTCCATTTTGGAAAGACCTTATTGACATCTCCAATCAGGATAACCCCCATTCCCTAAGTTTCCCTTGGGGATTTTAATGTTATTCGTCACCCGGATAAGTATCTTAGTTCTTCTGACTTTTGGTCTTCAACAATTGATGAATTCAATAATTAATGCTACCAATGCGAACTCGGTGATCTCCGATCATCTGGATTTCCGTTCACTTGGATTAATAAACAACCCTCTCACCCCATCCTCTCCAAAATAGATCAATTCCTTGTCAACTCGGATTGGGATGACCTATTCCCTATGTCCCATGTCCATTTTGGGTATTTTCGCACTTCAGACCACACTACTGTTACTCTCAATCTTGGGCTTCCCCGCCCAAGGAGGAAAAATCCTTTTCGTTATTTCAACATGTGGCAATCTCATCCCCAGTTCAAGGATATTTTTATCAATAGTTATAACTATCCTATCTCTTCCTCTGGGATGAGGATGGTCTCTGAGAATCTTGCTCGCCTGCAGTCAGCGTTAACTATGCTTAACCCTAAGGAGTTTAGTGACATTACCTCCAGAGCCCAATGCTCAAAAATATTTGTTCGAGGCTCAGTCTAAGCTAGCCTCTAACCCTCTCAACCCTCGTTTAGTAACAAACGAAATTGAGGCTTCCGCATCTTTCATCTTTCTAAGTCGAGTTGAAGAATCCTTTCTGAAGCAAAAATCTAGAGAAAATTAGATTAAATTGGGAGACAGGAATACAAAATTCTTCCATAAAAGTGTCAAAGCCCGGTTATTCCACAATAAAATTATCTCGATTACCAATGACCAAGGAGTCACTGTCTCCTTCCCGGCTAGTGTCTCTAAAAATTTTGTGAACGTTTTCTAGAAGTCCCTTGGTACCAAGCATTCTGCTAACTACCCAGGTCTAGAAAAAGTCTATTATCTGATCTCTTCGAAAGTAACTAATGTTGATAAGGAGTTAATGATCCGTGAGATCTCTTCTGTTGAAATCAAATCCGCTCTTTACAGCATTGATAGTGACAAGTCTTCTGGTCCAGATGGCTTTAACTCTAGTTTTTTAAAGTTAACTTGGAACATAGTTAGCCCTGACATTTGTAAAGGTGTCCAAGAGTTCTTCCTCACTGGATGTTTGACCGAGTCGTGGAATTCAACCCCTATTTCTCTTATCCCCAAAAAATACTCGTCTTTTGTGCCAGCATATTTGAGACCAATTGCTCTGTGCAATGTTGTTTATAAAATCATCTCAAAATTCTGGCTAATAGAATCAAAGTCTCTTTTCCTTACCTTATCGATTCTTCCCAATCAAATTTCATATCGGGAAGAAATATATCTGATAACATTATTTTATCCCAAGAGCTTCAAGGGGGGTATCATAAGAATGGAAGAGGCAAAAGGGTAGCCCTTACAATTAATATTATGAAAGCCGTTGATAATGTTCGCTGGCACCTCATTCTTGAAATTCTTGTTGCGATGCATTTTCCTAGGAAGATGATCACTTGGATTGTCAAGTGCATCTCTTCTCCCTCTTACTCTATTATTATTAATGGAGACCTTCATAGAAATTTCAAAGGCAAAAAGGTCTCAGATAAGGTGATCTCTTTCCCCTCTTTTTTGTGCTTGTTATGCAAGTACTATCCGGCATCCTCAAAGAGAAAAGTCAAGATGGGAATTTCCGTTTTCATGAGAAATGTCATAAGCATAAAATCATTAACTTTTGCTTTGAAGATGATCTGATGATTTTCTGTCATGGTGATACTCATTCACTTAATCTCATCAAAGAGGCTCTAGACAATTTTTGTTTTCTTCCTGGTCTAAAAGTCAATCCCTCGAAAAGACATATTTTTTTCTCTAGTATTGACCATTACCTTAGATCGGATCTTTTGCCAATTTTAAGCTTCCCTGAAGGCTCCCTCCCAGTGAAATATCTGGGAGTCCATCCTCACTAGTAGACTTACTCACTCAGACTGCCGCCCCCTACTGCACAAAATAACCTCTCAAATTGATTCTTGGACGACCAAAGACCTTTCTTATGCGGGAAGGCTCAAATTAATCAAGTCTGTCTTATTTGCGGGCCAGGTATATTGGTATTCGATCTTTATTCTTCCATCTCGGATAATTAAAGAGTTAAACCAATATCTTCGTCACTTCCTTTGGTCCGGATCGTCCATGAAAGTCCATGTGGCCAAAGTGGCCTGGTCCACTGTTACCATTCCTTATAAAGAGAGAGGGCCTTGGGATCCTAGAGTTAAAAACCTGGAATCAGGCGGTTGTCCTTAAGCACATATGGTCTATTGTAAGTAATAAGAACCAATCCATCTGGTGTGAGTGGATTAAAACTAGAAAGATTAAAAATAAAAGTTTTTGGGATGTTTCTTTTGGCTCCTATCCCTCGTGGATCTGGAGAAAAATCTTTCGTTTTCTCCCTTTGGCCCGTAATTTATACAGGGTTGCTATCGGAAATGGGTTGAACACTTCCTTCTAGCATGACCCGTGGTTCCTTTCCTCGTCTCTTACGATCAATTACGACTCCGATATCATTAACGATTCTCGTCTGAGAAATAACCTAAAAGTTTCCGACATCATCAACAATAGTGAATGGAATTGGCTTGCAAATTTGAAATCGGCCCGAGCTCGAAGTCGCGCTCATCTTGAAGAAATCCACAAGCTTATCCTCACTCTACCCCAACCAAACACCCTCTCGATAGACGTTCCATTCTGGGTTGCGAAGGATGGATGCAACACTTTCATTATAAAGGACACATACAATGATATTCGTATGCCTGCCCCAGAAATAGGATGGACGGGGTTAGTATGGAACAAATTCAACATTCCACGACATTCCTTTATTTCTTGGTTGGCTATTAAGGGCAAGCTTGCCACCAGGGACAAGCTTCTAAGTTGGGTTTTCAACACCCCAACTGTATGCACCCTTTGCAATTCTGATCCGGAATCTACATCTCATCTCCTCTTTGAGTGTATTTTCGCTCAAAGTATCTAGACTTTTACAAGTATTAAACTTGGATTTCCATTCCTTCTCTTGTGCTGGCAATCTTGGATTCACGAGGCGTCAAGATGGTCTAATGCTCGAGATCATTGTACATGGCGAACTTGTTTCAACGCGGTTATTTACCTTGTTTGGAAAGAGCGAGATTTAAGAATATTTGGATCCGCTCCAGCCATGGCATCTTTGATATCATACCAAATCTTATCGGATATCCAATTCAGATTCCATGGTACCAAGATTGGCCGACAGTCATAGATTTTACATAAAAACTAACTCATACCTTACTTTTTGTTTCAGGTGACTCTCAGTATGAACTTGATGAACTTGAGCTTAGATTTCTGATACGATGTACTCGGAGTTTACTTTCAGCCACTCAGTCATTATCGCAAGATATATGTTTTGCTTTCGTTCGTTCTATTGTGCCATACCCCTATTTTATGATGTCATGACATTGCATTGTTCTCTCTAAAAGTAGTTGTTGTATCGTATCGGGATATATCCAAGATTATGTATGAACCTTTTTATTTAATTTAATTTTTTTTAAAAAAAAAAATACTAAACGAAAGTAAAAAATTAATATCTAATATCTATATATATTTTATTTTTTGAGAATTTGATTTTTTTTTTTTACAAATAGCAGTTCTCTTCAGAAAGTAACCGTTTTTTCAAAAGCTAAAAAGAAAAATTGGAATTTTTTATTCAAATGCTATTCTATTCTTACCCGTGATACTGCTCATATTAGTAGACATGATTTGAACGCGCCTATTCCTCCTAGACAAAAACATTAAGAACTGGAGTGGAACAGCGTTGGACCGCAGCCTAATATGCATTCATGATCGGAGCTACACTTTCGTATAAAGGCTAAGTTATTCTAAATCGAAGTATTCCAAAACATCGTACACACACCATATCTCATCTTAAAATACAAACTCTAAATCCTTCCTTAAAGCATGAGTGACGTACAAGCCTTCCTTTTGGGAACCAAGAACACAATACTTCCCATTCTTTTCTATCAAATTTGACTTTTACAACCAGAGATTGATTGTGAATCTTGTCTTATAGATGCTCAAACATTTTAACTGATCCGTTCATTACATGAATCCATCTACCATCTCCATCAACATTCTTTGCAGCTCCTCCATGCTGTATTCTTTTTCCTAACACAAACACAACACCGTCAACTCCAATGTTCTCGCAATAACAACATATTTGCTGCTTAACATTTCACAAAACACAACTATGCATATCTTAGAATTACCAAAATCTTTAAACAGTGTCTAAAGTTGAGTACCTCTTGAGTCATGAGAGATACCAATTCTTGCATGAAATCGGATAGCCCCTCGTCTTTCTCCACTTGTGGATCATGAAACCCGATATCGTACAATCTTCGTTTCCTTTGGTCCGATAACACTAGTTACAGGACAAAGATTAAGTTATATACACTTTAATATCAGTTGCTCGATAGATAATAAATGTAAAAGAAGGTAATAGATTGTATATATGGTAACTAACCACGGCCAGACCTTTAGTCCAGCAAAATTTGGCTTATCATTCACAATACAAAAGAAAATATTAAAGATGAAAGAAAAACATTTTACCTGAATAGGCTTCTTGTATCTTCTGGAACTTTCGTTTGGCCTCTCCCAAAAGACGAGGGTTTCTACTCCACCGATCAGGATGCCATTGCTGGAAGTATATAACTTTAGTATCATAATTTCAATATATACTTTTTAACATCATAAGTTACAAAGGATTGATTGATTACCCACCAATGCAAGTTTGCGATAAGCACGTCTAATATCGTCTGAAGAAGAATCGAATCGAACACCCAGAACTTCGTAATAGCTTGATGCAGTTTCCATTTTTATCTCCATTAATGGCGGTCGATAATGATACAGTATGATCATATATATACACGTGTTCTCATACTTATCCATCCAGAATGTTCGGGAATATATTGTTATTGTTTTATACAGTATGATATTTGTTATCGGTGTCTGGAAACTTCTTAAGGTTTCCATAAGACCTCCTTATCAAAGTTGAACCGGTTCGAATCGGAGTTACACAAATATTGATCGGTATGTGGACCTCATATAATTTATATGGTAAATTCTCGATCCTAAAATTTATTTCAATCCAAAGGTATATTATAAAACTTAAACATACTTTGTATTAATTATTTTAAATTTCTAAATTTAAAAGTTTGGATTGAGATCGGATCAGCTTGTGATGTATGTATTGCAATCACAAAGTTGATTCCAATACAAGTTTTGTGAAATTTTATAATTTTGATATTATAAACAAAATGTTGAAGTTTTTTTTCAGTCTTAAATTGGCAAATTTATTTTGAACATTTTGATACAGATTTGAATTTTAGAATATATATACTCTATTTATATGAATAGTTTGTATATTTTTCAAATTAATGTTTTCGGAATTTCATTTACGTGACAATTCTATGACTCTTGTTCTACACATTAAAAAAAGAAGAATATGTGACTCGTACATTAGCTACATCACAACACCGGTATATTATATGCACCGAATCTTGAAATGGCTGAGCAGCTTCCAATTTAGGTAGATTTTTGCTCTAAAAGAAGATTAGTAGTTTTTTTCAACAATATTAACAGACCTTGAACATAATAATAATATTACGGCGGTCTCTAGACATCAACAGGATTGGTTCCTGATGATCCTGATGACTCTGACGAACCTTTATTCTCGCTCTCCATCAATTTCGATTTTGCTTTCTTCCTGAGCTTCTCCATCACTTTTATCTTGCCCTCAAGTCTTCCAACACGAGCTTCAGCAGGTTCAGCTGAAAATATAGCAAAACCACCCAAAACTCCAGCTACCACGCTTACCATTGTGTTCCTTCTTGATACAGCAATCAGATTTGAATCTCGTTCTTCTTTGATTACCTAGATGCAAATGAAACATAGAACGAGTCTGACATAACGCAACTAAATTGAGACCAAATAATATGTCATTTTCCTTGTATACATACTAATCTGAACTTTTTAGGCTAAAAAACACCGATACTCTCATCTATACCAAAAACTACTAAAGGATTCTGCGTCCGTCAGTGGACCAATGTGTTACAAATACAAACAGTGGTGGTATACGTGAGGGAGTAGTGGTAGTCCTTACTCCAAAGTTTACAGTTTTATCTACCAAACTGGTAGGAGTCTGATCATAAAGCTTGTCAAACTATCTAAACGGAAATGAATAGTACAACCAATAGATTTAATCAATCCAAAGCAATAAATTTAGTGTCTGGAAAGAAACACTCCCCGTTTTATTTTAGTTCTACAATGGTTAATCTTGAATTACAAGTATCCACTTCGATTTTAACTTAAATTATAGGCTTTTCACTTGTATGAAAACAGGTTTTAAACAATAATTAGTCTTTTGATTATCTATTATCGTTATAGACAGTCGCTCGACTAAAACAACGTTCGGTTTCGATCCTAAAACTATACATTTTTTATAAAGTTAATCGTGTGTGTTGACTATCCATTTTCGATAAATTTAATTTCCTAAATATACATGTCCGATGAGCTAACTTTATCCAAAATTCATAGTCAAAAGACTAAAATTCGATAATTTTTAGTCGATAGACTGTATGCGACCAAAGTAGACGGTGAAGGACTAAAACCAAACCATCTTTAGTCGATAATGAAATGAGTAACTAGTGTTCAAAACAGATGAAAACATATGGATGATATGTTAGAATATCTATATTCCACAAAGTACAAACTTGTGTTTAGGTCCACAGAACTTAGACTGCAAAATTATTAACAGCAATTTACCTTCCTTAGATAAATTTGCAAAAATCCGAAACTAAAAACAAATAAGAATCACTGAGACTGATACTAAAATCTAGAATCTAACAGGAGACAACAAAATTTCGTAATCTGACAAACAAGAAATCGACACTAAGATCATCCAATAGGAAAATGAAAACCTTGGATTGAGCAAAACACATATGGATTTAGCTATATGACTGCGAAACACATACGAATTGAGCAAGAAAATTAGACCCGTCATGGCGAAGAGATTGTAATTAACTTACAGTCACATAATTTGATTGTACAATCGAGAAAATTGCATCCTCATTCGTCGAAAACAAACCGAGACTAGAAAAAAGGTAGGGTTATGATTTATGAACCTGAATCGGTGGAAGGGGAATTCTCTTTGTGGCGAAGATTAGCGGCCGCTTAATTCCAGCATCAGCCAGATCAACCACCGCGGAAAGTGGAGTGGACGCTAGTCTGAAGTTAGTGTAAGCCATCCGTTCCCACTCAAGATCTATGTCAAGGCGACGAAAAGCTTTTTTCTATCTGAGAGGGTAATAACATAATCACCAAATATGGCACATTTATATATACTTATTTTTTTCAAAATATATGTTTTTTTTTAAGAAAATGCTATTCAAACTAAATAACGGTTTTGAATTTTAGTTTAACTTTATTATAAATTCTATAATTTGATTTTTTTCTCTTATAATATTTTACATACATTGTAATTTATTTTTAAAAAATATTTTTAAAAAAAAATCCATACAACAATTTAGAAAACTGAATTTTAGACTGAATTTTTTTAGAAAATATTTAATTATTTTATAAACTAGATATATAGTCCTTATTTAATTCGAAACTAAAAATAGAAAAATTTATAACCAAATGTATTTTATTTCTAATAATTTATAAAAATGTTATAATAACAATACTAAAAACCTACAATAAATTTCTTAATAACCGTAACCATAATCAAATACGAAAAAATTAATATGATTTTTAATTAGGAAAAAAGCCTATAATAGCATTTTAGACGGCGGTTAGGAATACAGATAAGATTATATTTGAATTTGAGAAAATGAGGTTGGTGGAGGATTTTTAGTTTTTCCAGAAATTCACTAGTAAAATGGACAAAGTCAAGCTACATCGAGTGGGTGATTATTATCGGGTCCATTGGGTGATTATTATCGGGTCCATTGAAATTAAGTGCAGGAGAGTGCTTTGAGACGTAAATGGTTCACTTATAGGTGGATTTATGAGTTCAATCTTGGTAGATCATCTTAATCATATGTAACTTTATGCGTTATAATTCGGGTTATATATAGCGCTAGAACGTAAATATGGAGTTTTTGTTATAGAGACAGAGTCGCTAGAACTACACGTGCTAGTGAAAGACGGTAACCAAAATGAGAGTCGTGAAATGATACATCCATGACATGTAAAGAAATCTTCGCAAATAATTCAAATTTCGAATTTAACCATACTTATAGAGAATATACTTATTATGTTGGCTGAATGATCAAAGGGGGCACGGTTTCAACAGTAGATCTGGTTTCATATGTACAGTGTGGTCGGACTACTGCTATAGTTGTGTTGAGCATTCCCTTAGGGATATTGTAAGTCATTCTTACAAGTCTTTAGACTTCAAGTGCACGGGAGAATACACTCAATATTAAAATTATATATTTTTATGAAAAATAATGCTATTTTGAAAAATCATCTAGTTTAAAATATTTATGGCACCGCTTATCATGATCTAATGGTTTAAAAAATACAAGTAAAGATAGTTCGCTAGGATATGAACAAAAGAAACGATCACAAAATGCTATGTTAGAAAAATTAAGGTAAAAAATCAAAAGTGGTTGCTATATTGGTCGTAAGAGGTGTAAATATCCTATTTGGATTACCAAAATAAGAAGAATACGATTGGTTAGGCGCTCTGTCGGACTCTAAAATTATTCTATCACCATGTTTTTTATGAGAAGTATTTTTCATTAAGTATGACACTTACTGGTATAATAGTATCTCATTTTGTTTCTTCAACTTTAATAAATATTTCAAATCGTTTTAACAAATATCTTAGGTATCAATTGAAAAATTAATCATATCTTGACGCAATTAACTATCAATTGGAAGTCATCTCTTGAATGAAATAATAGCTGCACTCTCATTACATTCGCTCCAAGTATATATCCCATGAATAAAATCTTGAATATAGCTTATTAATGACTTATCTTACTTTTTTTATACAAAGTCATTATGTAATTTCCTTCTCGTTTAATAACATTGTTTCCAATAAAATGAATCGTAAATGAACTTCATAAGTCCTCAAAGTTACTAGTAGACCCCGATGGAATGTTATAAACCATGCAACACATTTCCTTCGACGATCATGAAAAAGATTTCATATACGAGTCTACCATCCAGATTCAAACTGAGCATCGTGTTACGAAATTGTTCAATAAGATGTTCTTTATGTTCCATCATATTTATCCATTATATAAGGATCAAATTTTATAGGCAATTCTTATTCAAGAATCATTTAAGAAAATGGAGAACTGATCATTCGTCATCATCAACATAAGCATGTCCTTTAGAACACATATTTTAATATGAATGACATCATTTTTAATACATATTTCATCTTGTGCAAATTATCCTTTAACATACTTTTTCTTACAGGAGTTGCAAATATTTAGATATTTGTGATATAATATTTGAATCATATTATTATCTATGACTAAATATAATTACAAGAATTACAAAATAGTACTTACTTGATTAATTAGACATCATAGTAGTTATTTGTTGTAACAATAATCTTTATTGTGATCCTTGAAGTTCGTGTTCTAGTTTCTCTCTTTGTACTTTTGATTCCTCAACCTTGTTTTTTTTATCTTAGTAATCTAAAAAGAGAAGAAGAGAAAGAACAAAAAAACGATGATGGTTTTTATTCTAACCAATAATGCAATATGCTTTTTAGGTTATAACTAGTGAATAAATAATCATATATATATATATATATATATATATATATATATATATATATATATATTTATAGATGAGTGAAGTTAGGTGATCATTTCGTTAAAATTGCACTTATATTCTTATATTCCGCACTATGGTCGATGTTTTATCCCATTTTAACCCCAAAATAATATTTTAGTTTTAACTTTCAACATTTATGCTCAATCCTTCACAAAAATTAAATTTGAATCGGTATCCACACAATTACCTCCATAATAAATTTTAATCTATTTATCCAATTTCTAATTATTTAAATAATTAGATTAATTATTTAATCGGATAATGTACATAAATTAGTCAAATATATCATTAAATATGGACCAATCCATATATTTATAACAATCTCCCGATTTGACCGTCATTTTATTTTAAAAGATGTATTTAATTAATGGAATTCTTGAATCTATTATCCATAAAGGAACTAAACAATCTCGTACATGACGATGAATGATAAAAAACCAAATTACCTATTCCTTGAAATGTGAACATACATTATTGTTCTGGGAATAACAAGTTTTACCAAAGTAAAATCTTAATCTTTTAGTCAGAAAAGAGATGAGGCAAAAAAGGGTTATCTTATTCATCAATAGATTCTTCATACTTATAGTGTCGTGAGTTAGTAGGCAGTTATTTTTTTTATACTTAATGCACCACTAACTCCCTAACATCACTTCTCCTATAATCTAGAAACAACTACTTGAAACAGTTTTAACTTAAAACATAACGCTTACAAAACAATGAATAAAGAAACGCTTCATCTGGTCTACGTGTCAATCCGAGCTAGCTCACTCCTTGAGCGCGATGAGGTCTGTGTTGGCTGCACGCTCTTGAGCTCGCCCGACCACGTTGTCAGCCACTTATCTTTGAGCTCATTCTTCAGTTAGCCTTAAGCTCGATTAGTTTATCTCCGAGCTCATCCCTTGTCTGTTCATCACTTCCTCAGTCTGATCGATCAACTTGTTGTTCAAATTATTGTCGAGCTTGTTCTCCGCTTCTCTTTGAGGTCAACGGTATCGTCGACCTCGTCTTCTGTTTCCTTGTTCCTTTATTATCTTAGCCCAAGCTCATCGTCTGCCTTTCCTGCTCGTTCTCGTACTTACTCGGGGGAATCCCCCCTTATCAGGGCTCCCCCTAGTTTATAGGTTTATTAATTTTTAGAAAAATATTAGTAAACCTGTAAAATAAAAATCACCATTAAATTATAATGCATAAGTAGGCGCGTGGTTATTCAGAACGTATCTTGGCTTCATTTGTTGACACATGTTGCAGGTGTAACTGTGACAGTTCTAACACCGTCGTATCTAGGAAATAGTGCCTCGCACTTGAGTTTTTGGTGCAACTTTTGATTGCCTAGTGAAGCCACGCCCATTACTTTAATAGTTTCTATATCTTTAACCTTTTGTGTGTTTATTTACTTGAAAAAGAAATATAAACTCTTTTTAGAATTTCATGTTGTTCTTACTGGAGAAGGAGACATCAACTTCCATCTAAAAAACTTTCTATTGTATTTCGCATCACCAACCATGTACGTAATTCTTTGATAAATATAATTACTCAAACGCTTCGTTATAGGGTAAAACCCTAGATTTTGGAATGCAACATCTGTGACTAAGTTATTCCCAAATGTGCATGCTTTTTCTACGTCAAATCGATCGCCCTTTCTTGCTATAAACATGCTGGTTCGTATCCTTACCTCATTGCAGTCCCAGTAAGCTATGGCACCAAAAAGGGCGACGAAAGCGAAATCAGATAAAATTGTGGAACCTATGTTTGAGGAAGCCAGTGCTTTATAGAACTATTTCTTGCAGATAGCCCCCAAATATGTTTACTTAGATGAGACTAAAGTTACCACTCTTAGGAATAGATGCAGGATTCCTGAGGATGTGACCATAATAGCACCTGTTATAGGCGAGCATCCCTATCAAGCCCAGGAGACATAAATGTGTCTCTTCACTACTTTGTTCGATTGGGGTTTGAGGCTACCACTACCTGAACTAATTCGTGTTTACTTTAATTTTTTAGGCATTTTCCCTACGCAAATCTCTACAAATGGGTGGAGGTTATTAATTAGTATAGTGTTGAGCTCGCGTCTGCTAAGAACTGACGTGTGCTTAGCAAACCTTTTAATGGCCACTGACATTACCAAACTGGCCAAAGCCCCTTCTTTTATACCCATTTTAAAGGGATGAAGAAGATTGTTGAGCTCCCCTCATCTGATAGGAATTGGAAAAATTCATTGGTTTTTGTATCTGACAATTGGGAGCACAAAACACCCACTTTGAATCTTCAACTAGAAAGGAGATGAAAAGTATAGTGTAAGCCTGAATAGAATTAGTTGAAATACATAATTAATGGTCGAGTCCTATTAATCAATAACTTATGATTATTTATTTGTGCAGGTGAGGCATCTAGTCAGAGCTCATGAATGGAGGGGAAATCTAAAGGTTACGTAAACCCTTTAATTCAGATTGGGAATTTGGTCTGCGAGGCGTGGCAGTAAGATCCCAAATAGTTATTTACTCGCTATAATTATCTGAAGTCAGGCTTGTGGTCCATTCCAAAGTTGGAGATCGCAACAGACGACAAGGTTACGATAACATATGAGTCAGAAGCCACAATAGATCGAATCAGAGCGCTAATAGAGAAGAGATACCAGGAGAATAACAACATCGGAATTTGGCTTGCAGTGCTGCAAACCAATTGAAAGGGTGCTGAGGCAGGAGATTCATCATCTGCTCCTTTCCAACCGGGTGGACAAGGAGATGATGTGTCAAGAAAAAAGGGAAAAGAGGTCAAACAAGTTGAAAACAACGCGCTCGCTGCACCAGAAGTTGCTCAGACTAGCAAAGTGCGAGCAGAGCGAGAAGAGGAGAAGGACACTAATTCAGGCTCATTGGTTAAGCCTTGGAACAAGAAACAAAAGGTGATTAAAGACATCGTTCCTCTCATTGTGAAGAAGTTATAGTTGAGATATGATGATAGTGATAACACAGGGGCTGCTCCTGAAGGACAACTTGTCCCCGAGCTCATCCTTCACCCAAACAAGACGAGGGGCAGAATCCAAATGTTGTGGAGGAACTGATTGACTTGGTGGAGGATAGTGAGGAGAAAAAGGATGAGCCTCAGAAAAAAAAAGTTATTCTCACAGAGCATGCTGAAAGGATGAAATGGTGGGTGTATACTTCCAATATGTCTCTTATGACGACGATAGTTGGAGAGGGGACTGTGCCACAAATGGTGCGGATAATGAAGAAGACTAGAGGTGAGGATAAAGACATTAGGACTAGTCAACAGAGGGTGTCTGCGGAAGAGCTGCTGCCCAAGCAAATTATCATACCACACCCCTTTTTATTTATATTCGAGTAGGTCCGTCGAATTCCTGACTTGTCGTATTATGACAAGATGCAGTTCCTGAGATCTTACAGCGATAAGTTGAGCTGGACATTGAGGTAAGACTTTCTCCTCTCTTTTTTACTGCGTTGAATAAAATGTGGTAGTATAATTCTAACTTTCTGGTTGTACATAGATTCATCATAACTCGGTTATACTGGGATACCAGAGCATGTCCGCAGCTGATTTAGACATTATGGAGAAGTGGAGACCAGAGGTTATGGTTTTTAGATCAGCCAAAGCGAGCACCACAGAGGTTATTCGCTTGAGGCATACATATAACTCAGCAAAGGAGACCAAACATGAGGCGGTTAAAGCAAAGGCAAATCTGGAGAGTACAATAGAGACCTTAAAATAAGCTCTAATATGCAGCGACAAGAGGTGGAAAACCATGTCCGATAATCACAAGATGGTACTGAAACAAAATGAGAACTTGTTGAAAAAGAATGATAAGTTGTATGCTCAGAGCTCGAACCTGATGGATAGGAATTTGGCTCAATCTAAAAGGATGAAAGAGCAAGCTGAGCAAATAGCCACTTTGACTGCTGATGTTACTCAGTTAAATTCCCAAGTGGAGGAGGGGCGTGCAGAGCTCGAGCGAGAACGGAAACAGTAGAAAAGGGACTTGGAAGCAGCTGTGGCAGAAAGGGTGACGCAGATGTTCATTGTTGCCACATAGATGATAGCCAAAGAAAATGGGAAAGCCATAGCTGAGCTGATGGCTCTGAATCATGGGCTAAACTTGGGGTCTTTAGTGTCTCTTGCTCAGGGTTCTGCATCATCTCAAAATGTGAGCTTGCCACCTGTGCCAAATGTTGAAGTTGATACCACTAGAGTAGCTGATGTTACTTCATCAAATCAAACCAATATGCCCCCTTCGCCAAGTGCCAAGTAGTGATAGTATTTATTCTCTTTGTTTTATTTTATTGTATGTTATGTATATGAAAACCTTGTGTTTCCTGAAGTATTTTGAATACATATTGAACTTATTTGTGGTTTTTCTTACGCCAGTATGTTTACTCTCATGAATATTTATGGAGAGAATTTGGAGTATATGTTTGCTGTGCTTCATGGAGATCCTTACAATCCCGAGCTCAGTAGGGCTCATTGCGTATCTTAGACAATACATGCCATAATAGCTTGCTTGCGGCGAGGTCATGTAGACCCTATTGCGATGTCTGTTTTAGACTTGGTCTTTAACCAGTTCGCGAATATACCCATATATGCACAGTATGGTCATTACCTAGCCTGTAGGTGTGGCCAATTAGCCCGTTTGTGTTTATAAACACTTAGTCTAGACTCCTTATGGTCAATTGTGTAGCCAAGAATGGTATGGTTATTGACCCTTTCGTTAATTGTAAGAATAAAATTTGCAACAAACACACAGTGGAGAAAGCATAAATTATATTGAAGGAACAAAATGTTGTTCTAAGATGCCTCATTAAAAAACCTCCCCATGCCATCAGAGAGGAAAAAGAGCGCATCAGTACATTCTAATTATTTTGGCGATACAATTTTAGGTGATTGGCATTCCAATGGTGTTTGAGTGCTCGGCCACTTTGATATGCCAATCTGTATGTGCCATGGTGCCCTGTGGAAATAATTGTGTATGTGCCTTCCCAATTTGGTCCCAGCTTGCCACCTGTTCCACTGCTGGAGCCTTGAAATACCTTCTTTAAAACTAAGTCTCCCTCCTTAAAAGAATGTGAATTTAATAGAGCATTGAAGCGTCCCCTCATCAAGATTATGTAGTGCTTTGCGTACCATTTCTTGGTCATGTCGCTAATCGAGGAGGCCCAAGCAGGGTGATCTGGCTATTAGGTTTGCTTCTTCTTCATAATGGTCGATTATGTGGCTTGGTACTGTGATCTCTGTTGGAATGACCGCTTCTGTGCCGTATACCAGGGCAAAGGGTGTATCTCATATTGTTGAGTGCGGGATGGTTCGATATGCCCATAATACCTCAACCAACCTATCCGGCCACTTGCCTTTGGCGCCTTCCAAATTTTTCTTAAGTCCTTCGAACAATGTCCTGTTAGTCACCTCGACCTGGCCATTTTCTTGGGGATAATAGGGGTGGAAAAGTGCTGGAGAATCTTATATCGTTTGCATAAGTTGGTGAGTATTGAATTTTTGAATTGTGGGCCGTTATCTGTCATTAGAATCCGCGGAATTCCATATATGGTTAGAATTTGATTATGGATGAAGTCACATACCTCATGTGCGCGTGTTCGGAATAGAACTTTGGCCTCGACCCATTTGGAAAAATAATATACCGCAACGATAAGGAACTGCCTCTTTCCCGTCATCATTGGAAAGTGACCTACTAGATCTATCCCCTACTTATCGAAATGACATAGAACATTAACGTTCTGCATAGGTTCGTTGGATCTATGTTGTGTGTTTGCATACTCCTGGAATTTATGACATTGTTGTACAAGATTTTCCGCATCAACTGCGAGCTCGGGCCAATAATACCCCGCTAGGAGGAACCGACGAATTAGTGTTTAGTGGACACAATGAGCGCCTTCCTCTTTTGAATGCAGATCTGTTAATATCGAATTAGCTTCCGCCCCAATCAATACATCGAATCAATGGCCGAGTTGAACTCTTCCTGTATAGGATGTTGTCGAGAACACAAAACTTGGCTGCCTTGATCTGCAATGCTCGGGCCTTATTTTTATTTGCTGGCATGTTGTCAGAGCTCAAGTATTGTAGGCATGGAATTCTCCAGTCGAAGTCATTTGCGATTGAGTTGATGGTTGCCATTGTTGGTATGAGTTCGGTCATGGGGAGATGGTTGAGTAAAATTGTAGGATGCTTTCCCAAAGCTGCAGTTTTGGAAAAAATACCGGCTGCTGAGTTGTTCTTTCGTGGGATATGCTCGTATGAAACACAGGTGAACTTAGATTCGTATTCCTTGAGTATGACAAAGTACTCTTTAACGCCTTCCTGTCTGGCGTCATAAGTACTCATTTCCTGGTTAACCACCAACTGAGAATCGGACTTGATCCTAATGCTTTGGGCTTCACATATCAAGGCCAGTTTCATGCCACAGAGAGTAGCTAAGTGTGGCTCAAAACGAATGTCATACTCGCCAAGCTCGATACTCCATTTGGTGAGTCTATCGGAAAAATTCGGCTTCTGTAATACCGTTCGCAAGGAAATGTTGTTCGCACCGTAATCATATGCTCTTGGAAATATGACCGCATTTGCCGAGCTGCAATAACTAAACTTAGAGCGAGATTTTCGAGATTCAAGTACCTTGTTTCCGCATATGTTAGTGTTTTCCCCGTGTAATATATCGGGCGCTGTACCCCGTTCTAGTCACGTACTAAAGCCCAACTCACACAAAATGATGATAATATCACGTAGAGGAACAACGGCTCCAGAAAGGTGAGATATTGTTTGAGCTCGAAGAAAGTGTTTTTATACTCTTCTGTCCAGGAAAAATTCTTAGAACCCCGTAAAACTTCAAAAAGTGATGACTTTTGTCCGACGCACGGGAGATGAACCTAGATAGAGATGAACCTAGATAGAGATGCTAGGCTTCCTGTGAGACATTATACTTCCTTGACATTCTTTGGAGGTTCCATTTGTAGAATTTCATTTAGCTGGACAGGGTGGGCTTCAATACCTCGTTGACTTACCACATAACCAAAAACTTTCTCTTGGCTACACCAAAAGAGCACTTATCTGTGTTGAGCTTGAGGTTGAATTATCGTAATAAATTGAAAATAGTCTGTAATGTTTCCAAGTGCTGCGCTTCCTTATGAGTTTTAACAATCATGTCGTCAATGTATGCTTATAAATGGTGTCCCAGATGGTCTTGGAATATGTGATTTGTCAGTTGTTGATACGTCGAACCCGCATTCTTTAAACCAAAAGGCATGACTGTGTAGTAGTAAAGACCTCTTTCGGTTTCAAAGGCTGTGTGCTACTGGTCGGATGGGTGAAGGCGAATCTGGTTGTATCCGGAGTATGCGTCCATAAATGACAAGTAGTCACAACCTGAAGCCGAATCGACAAACTGATCGATGTACGGTAATGGGAAAGCAGGGCATACCTGATTCAGGTCGGTGAAATCCATGCACATTGTTCATTGGTCGCTGTTCGTTTTTACCAGAACAGGGTTAGTTATCCAGACCGGATATCTTGCTTTTCGAATGTATCCCAAACGGCTTAATTTGGACACCTCAGTTAATATAGCTTCCTGGTTTCTACTAAAAAGGATCTGCGCTTTTAACATACTGGCTTGGCGCAAGGGTTGATGGCCAACTCTTGACTTATAATTGAAGGGCTTACCCCTAAGTCATCAACTTCCTCCCAAGCAAAAACATCTAATTTTTTTACTAATAAGGCAATTAAACGTACCTTAGAGTCTTGAGATAACTCCTTCCCTATTCGAAGCATCCGACCGTTAGCTATAAGTGTGTCCACTAGTGTAGTACCCGTATCAGTTGAGTCTTTGTTCTCACGTGGGTCGTCCACTGGGTCCGGCGAGGTAAGATCCAATGTTTCTAGTTCGGGGTTCTCCTTACCGTTTCATTGCTATTGGATAGTTTTGGACGGGTCCGACGTGATCGCGTATCATGTTCGCGCGGTTCTCTGGTTGCCTCGTGTTGTTCCCACCAAGCTTCCCACATGATATTTTATGCATTGTCGGAATGTGCACGGCTTGCCTCCATTGCGTTGCCTTTGAGGGTCATGGAAAGTGCCCGGCATAACATTGCGTCGCCGGGGTTGAATTTCATAATTATGTTTCAGAATTTCTCTAGATTCCTTTCTAGGTCTCTTGTTCCATCATAAGATTCCATCCTGAAAGGGTCAAACTTCTTTGGGAGCTGGGATTTGAGAATATTCTCGGAGAACGGTGACTCTTTGAGTATGTAAGCTGATAGTCTCGGACGGACCTGGTTGTAGTGGAGGTCCTCATTTTCCTGAGATCGTTTGGTAGGCGTCTGCTTTCCCTCCTCTCGCGGAACTTTGATTGGGTTTTTATTTCCACTCTCGCATTCGCCCTCCTGTTTGTCGTCCCGCTTGGACGATCGATCTGTTCTGTTAACTTTGCTAGCCTCCCAGCCGGACGGTTAATGTACTCTGCTTATTCCCTTGATCTTAGCGGTGAGACCATGAATTGCGTTATTCATTCATGCCATAGTGGTGTGCATGACATGTTCCCTTGGATATCGCTCGAATGATATCTTCAACTGCTCTTCCTGGAGATTTTGGATTCTCTGTTCTAGTTGGAGGACCACCGAGTCAGCGGCTGGGATGGCTCCACAGTTTCTTGGGCCACTATTTCATCCGCCGGTTGATGTGGTTGCACTTCTTCCCAGGGGACAGCGGTGGGTAGGTTTGGAAGCTCCTCCGATATGACTGTCCCTAGGGGCACCATGGGATTACCCCCTTGGGAAGCTATAAGGACGAGGTACATGGTGCCTTTCCCGGTTTGTTGATTCGTCGCTCCTTTCCTGTTCATCGTTGCTTCACTCGTTTCCTAGTTGTCTCTCTCGATTCCTGACCTTGTGACTACCATGGTTGATGATTTGATGTGTTCCCACAGACGACGCAAAATTTGTTACGGGAATAACAAGTTTTACCAAAGTAAAATCTTAAACTTTTAGTCAAAAAAGAGATGAGGCAAAAAAGGGTTATCTTATTCATCAATAGATTCTTCATACCTATAGTGCTGTGAGTTAGTGGGCAGTTAGATTTGTTTTACAGTTAATGCACCACTAACTCACTAACATTACTTCTCCTATAATCTCGGAACAACTACTTGAAACGGTTTTGACTTAAAACTTATAACGCTTATTATACAATGAATAAATAAACGCTTCATCTGCTCTACGTGTCAATCCGAGCTTGTCCATTCCTTGAGCGCGATGAGATCTGTGTTGGCTGCGCACTCTTGAGCTTACCGAACACGTGGTCGACCTCTTATCTTCGAGCTCATTCTTCACTTAGCCTTAAGGTCGATTACTTTATCTCTGAGCTCGTCCCTTGTCTGTTAGTCGCTTCCTCAGTCTGATCGATCAACTCGTTGTTCAGATTATTGTTGAGCTTGTTCTCAGCTTCTCTTCGAGGTCGACAGTATCGTCGAGCTCGTCCTCTGTTTCCTTGTTCCTTTATTATCTTAGCCCAAGCTCTTCGTCTTCCTTTCCTGCTCGTTTTTGTACTTACTCGGGGGAATCTCCCCTTATCAATCAATTATATGAATCCATTTCGGTGTTCTTGTACACACATGGCCCCAGTTCAGTGAAGGTCTGCTTAATGAGTTAGAGAAGTCAATGAAATATAAATAAGCATTACATCTACAATAAACCAAATTATATAAATATATCTTACTAAATATTACAAAAATCCCACTAATCTAAATCAACAACACCCATCCTAATGGTGTGTTACTAAAACATTTATGGTAGTAATACTTTAGTAGAGGATTTTTTGCCATAAAATTTGAACTAATATGATTTATGCTAACTTAACTATTTTTACTGTCTTTTTAACATACATGACGTTGATATCTATATGTTTGGACTTTAACGAGCCCATGTTAATGTTAGAGTACTAAATTGCAAGATTGTTATCACAATATAACTTTATGAGGTTTTTTTTTCATTCTACAATACGTACTCGAGTTACCAACTTCTGCAGCCATAACGCATGGTTAGATGCTTCAAAACTTGCAGAACATTTTATCACCATGGGAGATGTTGCAATCAGTGTTTTCTTAGTAATTTTCCATGATATTGTGCCCCGGATAATAAGAATATTGGTGAGCATTATTTTGATTTGAGGGTAATTTTGTCATGTTTTTTAGAGAATTTTAAGGGTATTAAATGTTTGGATGTTTTGTAGTAAGAGATTTAAGCTTCCTAGTTGTATTAAATGTTCATTACCCTCATTAATGAAAGTGGTTGGGTATTTATACCCTTAATTATGGACCCATGGACTTTCGGGTCAAGTTGTGAAACCAGGTCAAGTTTAAAGACTCATTAGTTCTTAAGCAGATTAACACCTAGCTTAGTCAAAAGGTGTTTAGTGTTTTAGTAATTTTGTCCTCTCCGGATAACTCTGAGGGCAGATACTGTCCGAATTACCCCTGTCCGGTTTTCCCAGTGAGCAGTGGTGAAAACTCACTTAGCCAACAACAACGTTTTCCAGACTCATCAGTAGCCCCTTTTTTAGGTTTTGTCAAAAGTCTTTGGCAAGATTAAAAAACTCACTTAGCCAGCAACAACGTTTTCCGGATCGCTCTTGTATGCAGTTGAAAGTGTATCCGCACTGATTCCTTCTCAGAATTCCAAAAACATTTCGTTGGATCGTGGGACACGTGTCGCTCTTTGATTCGTTCTACCAACCGTTTTATTCTTAGAACGGCGCTCTTACTAGGCCCAAAAAACAACTCATGCATTTAATGTTTCTTACGTTAGCGCCGACTTCAATCATTACTCAAGTCTTTTCGTTTTCTCCTAGGTATTAGTAACTTTTTCCTCACTAGTATAAATTATTTTCCTTTACTATTTCATCATCTTCATCATTTTGCAACTCTTTATCAGAGCTTTTTTACTTTTCATCTCAAAACTTCTCTTAGGTAGTTTTATGTTCACAACAAGAAACGTTCTTGTGAAAGGTGGCTAGGTAAATCTTTCTAAACTAGAAAAAGCGCAAAAAGTTGATCGTGAGAGACGTATCGTTGTTGGTCTTCCAGTCTCTCCAAGTAGTAAAACTGATTTCTGTCCTTAGAAGTTGATCAAGGATCGTCCTCTGCCAAAAACACAAAGCCTAGACGTTTAGTCCAACCAAACCTCTCACCAATCCCGTCAGGCTCCTCAATTCAGGAGTCTCAGTCTTCAACTGTGCAAGAGAAAGCAGTATCGAGTGTTAGGAAGCCTTCTCTATTTATTTTTATGGGGTAAGATATCAAGAAATCCTCAGAGAAATCTAACCATCACCGGACAACGCGCCTGGTAAAAGGCCAAGCAACCGGCTCACAACCTAAGTCCTACAAAACGGGGCCCTCCAAGTCTGGAGCCAAAAATAAAGCCTCCGGATCGGAGGCATCTATTAGAGCCCCAAGAGACAAACCCTCCGGATTCGAGGCTACCAGACTCACATCTCCTACCAAGTTCCCGGAGCTGAGCCCCAACCAGATACCAAACCTTTAAGAGAGACTGATACTCAACCGTCCGGACAAACTACTGAGCCGCAAACAAGCACTCTTCCATCCACAACGACTGTTAAACCTTCTATAGTGATGGAAGAAATAATGGATGATAGTGTCGAGGAGGCTCCATTTGAAACTGAAGCTTCTGGGAAAACTGGAGATGCTGCCTCTGATAAAAAAGAGAAAGGCAAGGAGAAAGTCTGCGTGACCCATCCGGATCTGCCGGAGAGTCTTGAAGGAAAGGTGGGACCTTGCTTTCATAAGGTCAATGTGAAGTATCTGCTGGCCATGCAGAACATTAATTATGTTTATACTCACACCGCTAATCTGGGCCAGATCCGAACCAAGTGGGGGATCCCTGAATCAGTTAAGATGAGGATACCAGTTACATCGGAGACTCCGATGGACTGCAAGCTCAACGGGATCGTCATCTATATTGAGTTGTTCAACTGGGGCTCAGATTCCCCTTGTATCCAGAAATAGTCAGGTATTTCTACCTGATCAAACTCTGTCCAAGCCAGCTGAGTCCTAATGCTTGGTATACTCTTCTCGCCTGCATTATGGCGTTAAGGTTGTCCGGTATCCCTCTTCCAATGGAGCAGTTTGCTGTAGTGACAATCCTTTGTAAAAACCACCATATCCCATTATACCACTACAATATGGGTGACAATTTTAAAGTAGTGGACGACCTGCTTGAGTCAGAGAAAAACTGGAATACCCAGTTCCTATTCATCAGCGGGACGTGGGAGAATGGGAGAAAAATCAAGGCTGGTGTCAATCCTAGTATGCTTACCAGCAGGTGAAAGAGTTTTGGTAAGTTTTCTACTTTGTTTGTCTTTCTCATATTGCAAAAAAATTATTCCTAAATTACTTCTATTTTTTTGTGTTAGTATTGCCGAAGGAGTTCTCCGATTATGTGGAGGACGGGCATACCACATATGCCAAATTAAATGCACGGGCTGCTGACCGTTGGGGAAACGCCTTCCACAACTGCTTTACCTCAGGTAACCTGTTGATCCCACCTCTGGAACACTTAGGGCTGGAGAGATCTTACTTGGGAGGAGCTGACTACACCACCCCTCCGGCCGTTATTTTCAAGAGAATAGAGGAGAAATATGGCAAACTGGCCTTGCCCTCTAGAGCCAAAGCCTCAAGAAAAATGAAAGGGAAGGGCAAAAAAAAGAAAGCTGCAGCAGAGTCTTTTCGAGGTGCTGCAGAAGAGATTGCTCCGGAGAACCAAGGAGCGCAGACCAAAAGAGGGATCGATGCTACTTTATTCAAAGTAGTTAAAGATAAGAGCATTAGGGAGGCAAGTGGACCTCAGAATATTTCAAAGCCTCCTAAGAAGGACCAGAAAATGGGAGCTAGCAGTGATGAGAGGACTACTAAGAAAAAGAAGGTCTCCTTGGGGGATGAAGTTGTCCTCCGCCCTTCGGAGTCTATACCTCTAGCCGATCCAACTGACCCCACCTTAGCAGAGCAAATCCTCAGTGATCTACACACCGGAGAGGGTACCAGAGGAGATTTGGAAAGAGTAGACATCATTGGCCTCCAAAACATTGGCCTTTATTTCGGAGAATTTGAAAAATACGACTTTGCTGGTCCATACCTTCCCCCGAGCTCCTCCAATATGGTGACTTTTAATGGTAAGTCTTTCACTGTTTCATGGGAAAACGATACGGTGACTCACTCTCTGTTGGGCCATATTCAACTAGTGCTCAACTTGGAGAGGTAAGTAAAAAGTTAGTCTGCCCTCATCACTACCCTCAACACAGATAAGGAGAGTTTTTCCACTGACCTCCTTAATGAAAATCAAAGTATTGAGGCATTGAAGAAAGAGCTCGAGGAGTTGAAGAAAGAGAAAGAAGATCTGGCAACCAAGCTGGTCATTTCGGAGAAGGCTAACACAGAGCTCCAAACTAAGTGCTATGGCTTGGAGAAAGATCTCTCCACCTTGAAGGAAGAGGTGAAGACCAAGGACGATGTTATCCAAACCTTGTTCGGTAACAAGACTTCTCTTGAAGAGGTTGTGTCCAAGGTCACCAATGAGAAAGAAGATTTGGTGAAAGAGCAGGAAAAGAAAATCCAGGCCAATATTGATGCGTACACTAACGAGGTGATAGATTCCCTAGAAAAAAGGTATGCCGAAGTTAAATCTTATATGGTCTTGCTTTTCCACCAAACGTTTTCGAAGAGAACGCTTGGTACCATGTGGCAGTATGTTGAATATGAAGATATCCCACTCCATACGATGGTAGATGGTAATAAGAAGAACTATTCTACTAGCCTTGACGACACTACCGATGAGGAAGAAGGAACCGAAGAGAGTTCCACTGACAAACCCAAAGATTCCAAGAAAAACGATGATGCAGGAACATCCAAGGGAAACTAGCCCTGAGGTTTTAACTATATTTTCTTTATTCTATTTTTCTTATTTTTATGAAATACCAAAGTCCTTGGATGGCCAAGGAATTTTTGTAACTGTGTCCGGTTTGAGTCCGGTTAAGCCTTTAAACTTAAAGTCCTTGGATGGCCAAGGCATATTTTACGTTTTAGTATGATCATCGGGTTTTAGCAGGATAGTTTTACTTTGCTAATTTTTTACTTCGTTTCATACTTGCTTAATTTCAATGGGTGATGTTTAAAGAGCCCTTATTTATTTAAGATGAGAGTGTTTAAAATCTCTGATGACAAATGTTAAATGGTCATCACTCCACCAGATTTATCCGATCTGTTAAAGATCCTTAAATAGAATTTAAAGAAACTGTAAATCAAACCACTCCGAATATTTTAAGAAGGCATCAAATTTCATTGAAAAACCCGGACACCTCATTAAAACCTCCCCGCGCCACCAGGGTAGGAAAGAGTATATCCCCAATACTTACATGGACTTTAAACAAGTAAATATTTACATAACTTTCATTCCATATATAATTGGAGGTGTTTAATGTTCCAAGGGTGGTTAAAGATTCTTCTATCTTTATCTTGGAGCCTGTATGTCCCAGGTTTAAGGTTTTCAGAGACCTCATAGGGCCCTTCCCAGGTTGGAGCTAGCTTGCCGAACTGTTTCTCCTTAGTATGCAAGAAGACTTTTCTCAACACTTTGTCCCCTGGTCGAAAATCCCTTATCTTGAGTTTGGAAGCAAACTTGCTCCTCATCAAGCTTTGATAATGGGTGGCTGTAAGATGAGCCTTAACTCTTTTTTCTTCTATTAAGTCCAATTGACTTCGGATTGCCACCTCATTATCCTGCTCAGAAAAATTGTGGACTCTCTATGATGGAAGAGTTGCCTCTATAGGAGCAATTGCATTCATCCCATATACCAGGGCAAAAAACGATTCTTGTGTGGTAGCTCCAGGAGTAGTCTGATACGCCCATAATACTTCTTGTAAATAGTTTGGCCACTTTCCTGCAGCCCCTTCTAAATTCTTTTTGAGACCGGACATAATGGTTATGTTTGCTACTTCAACTTGACCATTCTCTTGCGGGTGGAAAGGAGAAGAGAAGCAATGCTAAATGCCTATAGAGGCACATAAACTCTCAATATCCTTGTTATCAAATTGTGGCCCATTATCTGTGGTTATCTTCTGTGGAACCCCAAATCTGTAACAAATGTTAGACAAGATAAATTTTATAACAGATTTCGAAGTAGTTCCTGCCAGAGGGGCTGCTTCTATCCACTTGGAAAAATAATCAATGGTTAAAATAATAGTTCTGCGTCCTTCGGATGCCATCGGTAAAGGCCCTACTAAATCCAGTCCCCAACGAGCAAAAGGCACTGGCTCAGAAATCGACTCCAAAGGAACAGCTGGGATATGAATTTCATTACCATACCTTTGGCATGGGTCACATTTCTTTACTAACTCCTTGGCATCTGTCATTATGGATGGCCAATAATATTCGGCCAACAATACTCTCCGGGTTAAAGCTCTATAGTCACAACGTGCTGATCGTTCACCATCATGTAGTCCGGATAACACAATTTGGGACTCTTCAATCCCCAAACAACGGAGGAGAGGTCTACTAAATGATTTCTTATAAAGGATATCCCTAATGATTAAAAACCCACGAGCGCTGTGTTTCATTTTTCTTGCCATAGCTTTCTCCGGAGGCAAAATGCTATCAGCGATGTATTGAAGAAGCGGATATCTCCAGTCTTTAGGTTGAACCACTTCTATACTTTAACTTTCCTCATCTTCCTTGTCCTGATTGGGTTGTATGGATAGGCATTCTTGCACATGAATCCATGGGTAGGACTCAGAGTATGTTATGGTTGCCGAAGAGTCTGCTAGTGTGTTCTCCGATCTAGGTATATGCTCATAGCTAATATTTTTGAAGTTAGCTGCCACTTCTTTAAGGATAAACAAGTATTAAATCAACTGCTCCTTTTTTGCCTCAGATTGACCATGGGCATGATGGATAAGAAGCTGAGAATCACTCATTAACCTGACTCTTTTAGCCCCACACAGAAAAGCTAATTTCAGACCAGCTATAGCAGCCTCATACTCGGACTCATTATTAAAAGCCCTATAAGCAAAACATATATCCTGGTATAACATATCGCCATATGGAGAGGTTAAACATATCCCAGCACCACAACCTATGGTAGTTGATCCACCATTTTTCCGGATAACCCATACCTTCTTAGTTTTCTCATCTGCAGCTTGCTTAGTACTTCTGTCTGAATGGAACTCAACCAGGAAATCAGCAATAGATTGAGCTTTGCCTGCAGTTTGGAGGGCGAAATCAATATCATAATCACCCAATTCTACTAACCACTTGGTCATCCTGCTTGATATGTCTGTCTTTTGAAGGACATTTTCAATGGAAAAGATGTCTGGATGACAATAGAATGAGACTGAAAATAGGGCCTCATTTTTCTGGCAGCAATCACCAAGGCTAGTGCTAGTTTTTCAAGCTTTAATTACCTTTTTTCAGCATCCATCAGACTCTTGCTGATGTAGTACATCGGACGAGGATAATTGTCCACCTCTCTTACCAAGACCGCACTTATAGAACATTCAGACACAACTAGATATATGTACAATGTTTCTCCAACAACAGGTTTGTAAAGAGTTTTGGGGGAAGATAAATGCTTTTTTATTTCATTGAACGCCTGGTCGCACTATGGAGACTAGTTAAACTCTTAAGCACCCTTTAAAGTTTGGAAAAATGGGGCATACATATCCGAAGACCTTGAAATAAAACAATTTAAAGCAGTTAACCTTCATGTCAACCTTTGCATTTCTTTAATATTCCGAGGAGGATCCATTTGTAATAAGGCATCAATCTGGTCCGGATCAGGCTGTATCCCTTTCTCACTTCTCACATACCCCAAAAACTTTCCGGATTGCACCCCAAAGACACATTTTCTGGATTCAATTTTAAATTAACCTTCGACAAGTTAGTAAACGATTCTTGAAGATCTTCTAAGTACAACTCTTCTTCCACGCTTTGTACCATCATGTCATCAATATATACTTCCATATTTCTCCCAATCTGATCAGCAAAAGCTTTGATCACCAACCTTTGATAGGTAGCCCCAACATTTTTCAATCCAAAAGGCTTCACTTTGTAACAATGGAGGCCCCTATCTGTAACAAAAGTAGTGTGCTCCTGGTCCTTCAGATGCACCTGTATCTGGTTATAACCGAAGAAGGCATCCATGAAGGATAATAACTTGTTCCCAGATGTGGAGTCCACCAATTGATCTATCTGAGGGACTGGATAAAGGTCTTTTAGGAAAGCTCTATTGAGGTCGGTAAAGTCGATACACATACGCCATTTTCCATTCTTCTTCTTTACTAACACTGGATTGGCTGTCCATAAAGGGTATTGAGACTCATTTATGTAACCCATTTTGGTAAGCTGGTTAACCTCTTGAACTATGACATCAGCTTTCTCTTTAAAGAAAGCTCTTCTCCTCTGCACAACAGGTGCTACATCTCTCTGGATGGATAGTTGGTGTGATATAACATTCGCAGGAACTCCGGTCACATTAGCATTACACCAAGCAAAGACTTGTTGATGGCTTGCCAAAAAGGACAACACCTTTTTCTTCAATTCTGGTGCCATTTTAGATCCAACTTTAACATTTCTTCCTTGAGCTAGAGAGTGGGTTTCAACCTCTTCAATTGGTATCAAAACACCAGGGGTCTCTCTGGGGTCATCAATTTCACCCTCACCCCCAAAGGGCCCCAACAACTGCGAATATTTGTTTACCCGAACTGCCCCCAAAGTTTTAGGGGCAAGTACAGTTGCATAGCACTCCCTTGCTATTTTCTGGCTATTCCGGACAACTATCACTTGTCCTTGAACAACATATTTTAAAAATTGGTGAATTGTTGAAGCCACAACATGCATCCTGGAGATCCAAGACCTTCCAAAGATCGCATTGTTACATGTGGGAAAATCTACCACAACGAAGAGTACCCTGACCATCTTCTTAAAAGGGCCCTTTCCCAACAGAACCTCCTCCTCAAACTCTCCGACCACATCCGCAGAGCTTCCAGTGAAGCCTACAGTGGACCTATTCGAACGCTGAATCACTGCTGGATTATTCATCTATTTATAGGAACTCAAAAAGAGAATGTTGGCCGAGCTTCCAGTGTCAACCAAAATTTGCCTCGTGTAGTTGCCCCCAATCGATGCTCCTATCACCACAACATCCTCATGAGGACCATCTATATCCCTTAAGTCATCTTCATCAAAAAAAATGAAGGGAAAAGAAATTTAGGACTGATAAGAGGACATGTCTCCCTCTAGCTGACTAGCCAAAGTGTGAACATGCCTCTTCCTTGAAGAGGGAGTCGGCGCGGTCATTGTGTCTCCCCCGAAAATAGTGAGTGACTAAAAAAAGCTTATGAGTCCAGACACTATCTTGGTGTGTTCTGTAATCACCCTCACTTTATTCCGGGTTGGGTCAAGGTCCAAATACTCTGACTCTACATCAAATCTTTCAAAGATTACCATGGCCCCGTTTGGAGCCGATGTCCCTGCATTGTTTGCTGGGCCAGCCCGATGAGCATTATCAGGCCTATTCTCACTTCTTCTCTTGACATAAGCCCCTAATTTTCTTCTTTCAATCAGATTATGCACCTCTTGTTTCAAGGCTATGCAATATTCTGTGTTATGGCCAATATCATGATGATATTGAAAGAAACAAGTATTACGATTTTCTCTAGGAGATTGAAGCGCTGTCGGCTTCCTAAAATGTACCTCATCTTTTGTTTTGTCATATATGGTTGCCATATTTTCTTTCAATTCAGCAAACCACTCCGGTTGGACCCAAGGACCTCGTTTATTTCTAGACTGCTGGCTCTGAACGAGAGCTGGCTGAGATTGAGTCTGCTTGGCCCTGTTGGGACCCTGTCCGGCTTCCTTAGCCGTGTATCCGGACTGATTCTGATTTGGTCCAGTTGGGGCAGACCTCACTTTCCTGTGCACGCTAGTATTTTTCGTTTCATCAACATTTATTTGCTTTCCCACCTGGTTTAGTAAACCACCCCACGTCATGGCCTTCTTCCTGGTAACCGAATCGGCCATATTGCCAGGGTTTAATCCATGTATCAAAGAAGATATTGCTATCTGTTCAAAGAAATCAGCTAAATCATTCTTTGTGTTCACAAACCGGATTATATAGTCTTTTAGTGATTCATTTGGCTCTTGGGCATAATGGATAATAGTGTCTACATTGCCGTTCACCTCCTTACTTCCAAAAAACTGCCTCCGGAATGCCATCCAAAATGTGTCAAAGTTTATGATGCACCCTTGTGGTAGGCTAGTGTACCATTTCAGAGCACTCCCCGTAAAAGATTGAGAGAAAGTTCTACAAAGCAGCTTGTCATCATCGTCAAAATTCATCATAATTTTTTTTAAATTGTTCCAGATGATTGTCCGGATCCTTTCTCTTGTCATACTTTTCCATCTTAGTACTACCAAACCTCCTAGGAAGGTTTACGGACAGTATCTTGGATGAAAATGGGGATTGTCTCCAATTGCGGCCACGACTAAAGATAATATCTTCATTGGGTGTTGTAAAAATACATGGCTCATCATGGAAAGCGAAAGGATCCATCAACAACTGGTCTACATGCCCCAAGCTATGGTTGTGGCTGTGCGATGACCCTTTTCCCAGATCCATTTTCAACCTTCCATGCATGTCCCTCATTTTTGAATATTTTTAACCAACTTTTGCTTCTTCTTGGATCTGTCTTCATCACTACTGGATGATAGGGACTCCTCAAGTCCATCCTCATTTGAAGAGCTACTAGAGGACTCAGACTATGAGCTCTCCACAGTTTTACACCGATGAGACTTCTTGGAGCTGACATGGGTCTCTTTAGTACTCAAGTGAGTCTTTCCTGATGGTTCATTCTCCCTTGGATTGTCAGTGTGGTGAATGGCTGACACTTTCAATTTTTCTTTCAATCCTAACTCCGCCTTTAGCAGCTCTCAAGGCTTCTATTTTAGCGTTCAGCCTATCTTGTTCTTCGATCGTATACTCATTGTTCTCTCCCACCACTTCTATCAAAGGTTGTGGCACTGCTTGCTCGTCCAGATTCATCCGAACTTCTCTTACTGGTTTTGAATGCTAGACTCAGGCACCTTCTCCCCCATATTGTGGTTGCTAATTTGGTGAGGATTATTTTGAAATGAGGGTAATTTGGCCAGGTGTTTTAGAGAATTTCAAGGGTATTAAATGTTTGGATGTTTTGTAGTGAGAGATTTAAGCTGTCTGGTAGTATTAAATCTTTATTACCCTCATTAATGAAAGTGGTTGAGTATTTATACCCTTAATTATGGACCCATGGGCTTTCGGGTCAAGTTGTGAAACCGTGTCAAGTTTAAAGACTCATTAGTTCTTAAACAGATTAGCAGCTAGCTTAGTCAAAGAGTGTTTAGTGTTTTAGTACTTTTGTCCTGTCCGGATAACTCTGAGGGTAGATACTGTCCGAATTACCCCTGTCCGGTTTTCCTAGTGAGCAGTGGTGAACAATTCTATACTCATCAAATATAATGCATGAACTGCTCTTTAATGTGTCAACACATCCACCAGAATTTCAGTCGGAATACCCAATGACATCCTATATGTCAACATGTCTCATTTTGTCCATTCTTCATTTCTTTTGTAGACCTTCTTAAGAGGGTAGTTACCTCATTTTAAAATTCTCACGGAGTTGAGTCCTATCTTCATGAACAATGTCATTTTATTCTTCACGTGGAAGATTATCACTATCTTAAGTACCTTTGTGTTATAACAGGACCATATTTGGTTAAAGTTCTCAAGTTGATCATTTGTTTGATTTTGAATGTCTTCATGTTCTAACGTTAGTGATATGATACTGAAGCATAATCTTTGGACACTTGAGTATATTTGTTAGAACCTTCATAATTATTTCATGTGAAGCATAACATACATTGTTAATAAGATACATTTGGACAAACATATTAACATGCAATATCTATGAATCTGAGAAAATCATTATTAATATACTTTTAATTGATTTAACCCTCGTCAAATTTTCCTTTGAGTTGGTTTCCCTATTTTTATTGAAGTGTTAATGATCAATTCACAAACGAAAATGAATGGTTTGTGATTAAATATGTCAAACATTGACCTTATTTTGGACTAATAATGCTGCAATAAGATTAAACCACGAACTGTCAAGACCCTAAATTCCTCAATTGACCAATAACCTTACTTTGGACCAATATCTTGGTTTTATGATTCACTTACATAAGTTAGGATAATTTTAATCATGCAATTTAGTATATCAATTAAATAAAAATATCAAGCACAAAAACATGTCCTAATATATCATGTGGTCACGTGTCTAAAACAAGACCCCTCAAGGCACATCTCAAGGCGTGAAGATGCAACGATGTAATTTTTACTACATCATTACTTTTTTTCCTTGGAAAGCAAAGTCGTTGTCATGGTGAAACAACCAATTACCTGCGGAAACTGTCACTCGATGGCATGTTTGTTGCAGAATCATAAAAGGTTATCGAGGAAATCATTTGTTGTCATGATTTTCACTCGATTTTGGGTATGTTTACTACTTAATCATCATTTTCAATAGTACATCAAACCTAGAATTGAATAAAAGTCCCTAACTTGGGCTTGTATTAAACTTTTAATGATAAAATATGGAACCATAATTATAATTTATCTTATTGAGTCAATCAGAACATTTATTCAATACCTAAGTCCACACCTTATCAAACTCAAACAATAATCATATCCAAATAACGTGGATTATTTAATGAAATTTAAATTAACATGCTTTCCATTCGATTATACATTACAATATTGTAAATTGATTTTCAGGAAACCTGATTAAATACTTGAATCACTCAAATATTTCTAGTTGAATAAAAATCAATCTATTAAATATATCGATTAACTACTAAAATCGGAGAATAATATATACTTAATAAATTAGACATCTTGACAGTTATATCTTGTAGAAATGATCTTATATATGATCCTTGTTACGTGTGTCTTATTCTATTTATTTGTGCTTTTGACTATTTAATCTTTTTGTTTTATCTTGGTAATTTAAAAAGAGAAGAAGAAAAAAACGATATTGGTTTTTCTTCTACCACTAGTGCGTTATATAGTTTTAGGTTCCAACTAGTGATGGAATAATCATATGCATGTATTTTTATATAAGAGAGCAATTATGTTGTAGTTTTCTTATAATTTCACTCATACCTTTATATTTCACTTAATGGTCAAACATCCTTATATAACTACATTATTTATCCTAATTTAATCCATGAATAATATGTTTAGTCTAAATTTATAATATTCCGACTCAATCTTTCACAAAGCCCAAATTTGACATGGTGGGCATACAATTACCTACATAATAAGTTTTCATATATTTGTCAAATTCTCAATTATTTTATAAGTTGATTACTTATTTAGTCAGAGAACTTGTTAAAAATAACAAAATACATCATAAAACATTCACTGATGTATATATCTTTAACAATTAATTGTAATCAAAATCATCATTCTTCATCTATTTACATTTGCAATACATTAGATCTATTTTGCTCCTACCCTTAATTCATCCATTTGCAATTCTTATGAACGAAATGTGGAAGGATTTCGAATCCTACATCAAAATATTATTGAAAACTACTGGGACAACCCTGGATCAGCTAAATTCTCTCGATTTGGTAAAAGGATTCCTCATGAATTTGGAATTTCCTAAGAGTGTCACACATCGTGTCATTCTCTTACTTTGGTAAATCTTTATCAAACTTTTTTAATTATTGGAGTACCACATCATTTGACCTCGTGAAGGATTTTATTCCTACTCATTAGTGAGTCATAACCATTGGTTAGTATAGTTCCTAGTGTAGGTACGTTAAATAAATATTTCCACAAACGATGCCAATTTTTATAAGAGATTACATCGTCAAAATGAATGCCAATGATTAAAAGGATGAACAACTTAAGAAAATAAATTCAAGTATATTTTACTAAGTTTCTTTCTAAAATATTAGTTCACCCTTTAAATGAAAAAGTTAATTATTCTAAAAAATAAGGATGCGTGAAAGGTAATCTACAAGACACATGATATTTATCCATTATATATATTACTTAATAGTTACTAATTTACCATATAACCATTTAGGATCGTCTTGCAATCTTAACATATTTTTATAATATTCTTGAATAATATTCGTTCTATGAAAGACTCAACTTTTTTTTTATTCCACTCATTTGGCTCGTTCCAATTATCTTATTTATGTTTCTTTTATTTCATCCATTTGAATTATGTTTCTTTTAATTCATCCATTTGACTAATCTAACTGATTATCCTTTCAATTTTCCCAACTACCTATTCACTTGGCTAGTCTAGCTTGCAATAACTTACTTCATACTAGATTCATCTCGCTTATCTTGCTCCCCCATTTAGTTTTCCCAACTAGTTATTTGTTTGATTATCCAACTTGTGATAGTTTGCTTAACACCATATCCATCTCATCCAATTTGATCCGTTCGTGTAACTTGTTCAACTATTTAACCATCCAACATTTCAAACTCGTTCAAATTACTTTACGGTTCTTCTCATCATGTACATGTATAAAGATTTTAGATATTTTTATAATCAGTATCATATTATACTATGATATTCTTTTATCAAAGTTTACTTAAATTATATCTTCAAAATACTCTTACTTATCTACTAACATACTACATAAGCCTTAGGTAATTAATAATTATACACATGTAATTTGATATATAATTTGTATAGTTTTTTTATTAGAGTTGGAGTTAGATGAATCTAGATCTGTTATCGATCGAGCTTCCTATAGTTTTGGATTTCACTAGAAAGACCAGACCAATAAGACTGACAGATCATTTTGGTTTGAATCAACACAAAATTTAGTTCTATTTTATAAAACTAGATCATAATTGATTAAAACTGGTTTGGTCTTGTCTTTTTTGGTTTGATTTGGTCCAATCCGATTTATTTCTTTCAAATCTATACAGTCATTTTAGGAAACCAGCAAACCATAACTTCAGCTGATTATAGGATTTAGTAGTATTTTAGTTACTTCCTAAAAAGCTTTCTGATTTCGAATATGCAAATAGCTTTATACATATAAATTTCCAATGCCACAAAACTTTTCATTTTTCTTTAGGACCACAACATTAAATTTGAATTACTCCGCTAAATGAGGATTAATCCCTCTCCGAGTTGTAGTAAATAATAGAGCTGATATTAACCCAACCACTATCTTTATCAATTTCCACAAGTGGAAAACTGCTCACCACCAACGTCCACATTTTTTTCACCGTTGTCTCATTTTCCACTCTCTCTAACATCATTTCATTTTTCAATTATCTAAATAATTTTTTTTTTATTATCAAGTTAAAAAATTAACATAAATACAAAAATGAAATAAATACAATATATATATATAATAAAAAAATAAGATTAGGTTTATTATTTAAATAAACTACTAGTTCGGTTCAATCCGGTTTGGATTTTCAAATATGAAACCGTACTGGTAAAAAGCGGTCCGATTTATGGAGGTTTGTTCCTAGATTTTCTGGTCTAGTTTTCAGTTCAGGTTTTCAGTTCAGGTGAACCATTAAAAATCCTAAATAATACTTCCAATGTTGTTACGAGTAATGTAAAACTTAATATCTAAACACATATAAATTGAAATTATTAAATAAAAAATAAAAAATAAACAATTATTATATCATTTATGATTATCTATAAAAGAATACAAGATAAACATATCAATAATATATTGATAAAAAACAATCAAAATTTCAATTTTTTTCTTACCCGGTTGGGTTCTCATCTGACCTATATATTACTAATAATTTAAAATCTTTTAAATATGAAATTAGAAATCAAACCAAAGATATATAATATGTATTAGTAGTTAAGATCGATAGTCATTTTCCTACGTCACAATAATTATTTGCAAACATGAATAAATAATATATTAACATGGATTAGTTGTTGTAAGTTTATAATCAGGTTGAGTCGATGTCCAAAAAATTAGTTTAGACACCAATTTAGTCTATATGTTTTAATAAGTCTAGGATTATAAAAACTAGACATAAAATTTCAAACTACAAAAACAAAATTTTGTAAAACCCCAAAATGATGAAGCGTTCCATCAGGATGCACGCGGAGAACACAGGGAACAATACTTTTTTTACCCTAATCGATCTCCTCCAGGGTAACGTGGGGTTGATCTTCACTAAAGGGGATTTGAAGGAGGTCAGCGAGGAAGTTAGCAAGTACAAGGTTGGAGCTCCTGCTCGAGTGGGTCTAGTTGCACCAATTGATGTGGTTGTCCCTCCCGGTAACACTGGACTCGACCCATCTCAGACAACTTTCTTCCAGGTCCTAGACATCCCCACCAAGATTAACAAGGGAATTGTCCAGATTATTACCCCTGTCGAGCTTATTAAGAAGGGTGAGAAAGTTGGATCTTCTGAGGCTGCTCTTTTGTCGAAGCTGGGTATCAGGCCATTTTCCTACGGTCTTGTTGTGGAGTCAGTCTATGACAATGGCTCAGTCTTCAGCCTAGAGGTTCTTGATCTCACTGAAGATGATCTTGATGAGAGATTTGCTACTGGTGTTTCTATGGTCACCTCATTGGCTTTGGCTATCTCATACCCTACCCTAGCTCAAGGATCCTAGCAAGTTTGCTTCGCTAGCTGCACCTATTGTTGCTGCTGCCTCTGGTGGTGCTACTCCTGCTGCTTCGATGCAAATCGCTCCGGGTTAGCAGTGCAAGCATCACATCACCACCGTAGATTGCCAACCTTCAGGTCCCGCAGGAGGTATGCTCGATTTCGTATCCGGTAATCTCCAGCTTGCCGGCTAACAGCACGCTCTTAACTTCAGTCAGATATTTCATTCCCTCTTTAGCTTCCGGAATAGAATTTTGTGAATTTCTAGACAAATAAAAAATAGAGTTAAATGGTTAGAAAGATAAGAGTAAAAAGGTTAAACAAATAAAGTTAGACCCCAAAATTTCTCCCGAAAAGTATAGAAAGAGCCTAAAATAAAGGCTAAAACTGATAATATCTTTAAGCTTTAGTTCTAATTAAAATTCACAATCTGAGTTCTTCTTCCATAATTAAAATTCACAATCTCAGTTCTTCCTCCATAATTAAAATTCACAATTGGAGGATTTTGTTCTACTTCTACTCTAATCTATCTGACACCGGCTCAGGTAAGTGTTTTTGGGATTTTTTTAGTTATGTTTCACTTTTTACAAATCAAAAAGTGTAAAGTCTAATCTGTGTTAAATTTTTTATGGTCTGTTCTTGTTTGAATAGCTATAAAATCTGTGTAATTGCAAGTAATCATGGATGTTAGCGTGGATTTGCTTGTTTTTTTGGGGAAGTCGGGAACTTTGTCTATTGATTCACCTAGTTTCTCTTATATTTGATTAATAGCTCTGCTTTGTTAGATCAATTGATTAAGAAGTTCATTGTAATAATTGATTCCTTTTAATCTTTTAGATTCGTTCATCTTCGGTACCTATTAGTTGGATATCGAGTTTGGAGTGTTTTTAATTCCAGTAGCTTTTAGAGATAAACTATTAAGTTTTGATGGATTTGTCATCTAAGTTTGTTTCAGCTGTGATTGTGTATAGAAAGATAATGTGGTATCGTTAATTCCTCTTTTAGGTTATTAGGAGGATCATAAAAACTCCTTTGTGATGGAGTTAGCTTTTCTGGTGAACTATGAAAGTTAGAGTTCTATTATCAGTCTTTGCTTAGCAGCAACCTGCAGGCGAAATAAATTAGGAAAGACAAACACAAATCTCTTAAAATATAGGGATGTTAATTTTTATCATTGCTCCCCAACAATGATTTAAAGTAAACCTATTGCTAGATATTTCAAAATTTGATTTTGTATGATAAACCTAAATTCAAATCTGGTTTTGTTAGGAAGCCAAAGGGTTCAGAATTGCTAGCAACTGTTTTTAAGAAATGATGTGTTGAGACATGTGACGTCTATGTTGTATGTAAGGAACAAAATCTGTGCCTCGTTGAATTGATAGTTTGTATCTTGGTGGTAGGTTGGGCATTTGGAATTCCATAAGATAACATAATCACGCACATATCTAATAAAGAGTCATTCGATCCTTCTTTATTTCAGAAAACCGCGCTAGATTTTCAGATTTTTTCATAGAAGGATGTACACAAGTTCTTAAGGATCAGTGTCTGAATCAACTAATGCATTTGAGGAATTCACAAAAACCAAGAATTTGGGAGTTACTTTACTCTCACAATATACCTCTTCAGTTTTTCATACTTAGGCAACTGCCTCTTTATCAATAGAGACTATCGTTCACGTAAAAAGGAACCCAACAAGCTATGATAACAACATTAAGAGCACTGCCTTCCAGCAGTTCAAGTCAATATATCCGGCAGTTGTCCATTGGGTACATTCCTCTTTACTGTTTAATTGTGATTTCTTGTTAGTCTCGAAATGAAGGTTGAGTTATAATCTTGACTGCCTCTTTTCAGTTAGATGTACAGGCTGCAATAGTACGTTAAGGATCTAGTTTTAAAACACAGTTCTCGTGTATGGAAATTATTGTGAAGAGCTTGTCAGCATGCAAACCCAGAAATAGTTTATGCATCTTCCATACTAGGTCCAGCTAGGACAATCCTGAAGATCTTAAAAAAGAATAGTTCAAGTCTTTCTTACTGCAAAATCTTGGTTGAATCACTAGTTTTTCCAATTATCTTTTATTAAACTAGGTCGGAAGCAAATTAAATGAAATTTGACATGCAGTTTCATTCTCTTTTGGCCAATTTTGTACTGTGTTTGGTGTCTTGGTTACAGGTGCAATTACCTTTTTCTTCTCAATTCCAATAAGAAGAAGTTAGCGTGGTTGCTGCCCTTGAAAGAGTGAAGTTGCTGAGAAAAGTATACCGAATAGAGAGTAAGGCGTGTCATTGTCATGAAAAAATTTCAAGAGGCGAAAGCTCTGCGAGCTGCAGAATTTTGTGACGGATAGCTGAACTTATTGCCCTTGGGGATGAGCTACTAGTTCTTTTTCTCAAAGTAATCTAATTGGTGAAGGAGAGTTTGGAAAAATCTATAAATGTAGAGGAGTTTTTAAGGAGGTAATTTGTTTATATTTAGTGATGGCTAACAAACAGATAGTTATAGTTTGGTTATGGCTCAACCAGAAGAGAGTTAGGCTCAATTTAATGATTTTTTAGCTTAAGCTCAAACTTTAACATAGACTTGAAATAATTATTATTTTTTTGATATAACATTTCGATATGACTCACAAGTATTTCATCAACCTTACTTACATTCATACCCGTGATATTTCCGTAACAGGTTGATATTGTCCCCAACAAGGGAATTGGCATCTCAAACAGAGAAGGTTATATTGGCCATTGGGAATTATATTAGCATACAAGCAAACGCTTGTGTTGGAGGCAAAAGTGTTGGAGAAGACATTAGAAAGCTGGAAAACGGTGTCCACATAGTCTCAGGAACTCCTGGCAGGGTCTGTGATATGATAAAGAGAAGGAGCTTACGTATGAGAGCTATCAAGCTCTTGATTCTTGATGAATCGGATGAGATGTTGAGCCGAGGATTTAAGGATCAGATCTATGATGTTTAAAGATATCTTCCACCTGATCTTCATGTCGTCCTAATTTCTGCTACTCTTCCTCATGAAATCTTGGAGATTACAAGCAAGTTTATGACAGACCCTGTAAGGATCCTTGTGAAGCGTGATGAGTTAACTCTGGAGGGAATCAAGCAATTTTTTGTCGCTGTTGAGCGGGAGGAGTGGAAATTTGACACTTTGTGTAATCTGTATGACACTGTTACTATCACTTTAGCTATTATCTTCTGCAACACAAAGAGAAAGGTGGACTGGCTAAGTGAGAAGATGAAAAGCAACAATTTCACAGTCTCATAAATGCATGGAGACATGCCTCGGAAGGAGAGAGATGCTATTATGGCACAGTTTAGATCAGGTGAAAGCCGTGTTCTGATCACCACTGATGTATGGGCCCGAGGGCTAGATGTTCAACAGGTTTCTCTAGTTATCAACTATGATCTTCCAAACAACCGTGAGCTTTACATTCACAGGATCGGTCGTTCTGGCCGTTTTGGACGCAAGGGTGTTGCCATCAATTTCGTGAAGAGTGATGACATCAAAATTCTTCAAGACATCGAACAGTACTACAGTACTCAGATGGAACTCAGATCGATGAGATGCCGATGAACGTTCTGATTTGATTTGAGAAAAGAGCAATGTTTAAAGTTGTGTGCGACATGTCTCTGGTGTAATATGTTTTTCTGAAGCTGCGAGGATTTATTGTGATGGTTCTGCAATGGCACTGAACATATTAGGATAGTTTGTTGATTTTGCATAGGATACTCCCCTCCTACTAGGGTTGATACTTATTTATTTCCAGCCGTACCAAGTTCTTTTCGATTGGTTTTGTATTTCACATTAATTTGGATATCAAGGATCTTGCGAAGCTTCTGTTAGTGAATGCTAAGTTCCATTTCATTTTGGCTGGTTTGTATTTCACATGAATTTGGGATATAAAAAAAAACTATACTACAAGATACCAAATTTAACAAAGTTGCAAACCAAACAAGATAATTAATTTGGAATTCAATTCGAGTCAAGAATAAGCTTCTTCATATCCATCCCTTGTTTTGTTTGGCTGAAACACTGCCTTCAGTTGAATTGCATCCATTCCCCGCCTCATCAAAAGCAGGCGTCAAGGAGGCAGCAACAACACAGAGCAGCTAAACATCCTTCAAGCATTCCAGAGCTCTTTTGCTGTTGAGGAGGAGGCTGAGCATACTGAGGAGCATAAGGAGGAGGGTATCCCTGAGGTGGATAACCCTGTTGCGATTTATTTATTTAATTTATAAATTTTCTAAAAAAACAAGATACAACTTCAAACAAATTATAGCATAAAATTAGTTTTAAATAGATGAATAATATTATTTTAATTTAAAATATTACCATAAAAATATTTAATACCAATAATAAAAGACAAAATATTATAAATATATATACTTACACATATTTTGACTCAATTTTTATATATATATTCTGAAACAACCAAAACAGCTGCCACTTAGACTTTAAAATAAAAGAACTCCCTCAAATAAAATATTAAAATAAATAATATTTTATCCTATTAAATTTAACACAATTTAATATTGAATTTAATGTTTCAAAATAAAAATATTTATTTTAAATAAAATTTAAAATAAATAATTTTAGAATTAATGGGTTGAGATCCAACGAGAGAGAAAGGGTTGAACTGTACCAGGTTTCAGATCCAATAATAATTTTAGTTGTTAATTCTATAAGTGTTTTACAAAAAGTAATTAGCCATTGTAAATAACTAGTATTTTAACAACAATTTTTTCTATTATTTGCAACAAATATATTTTATTGTTATTTCCACTATGTTATTGGCAACCATATATTTGCTGCATATTTATTTTACAACAAATAATTAGAGTTATTGTAAGAAATTAGCTCTTTAGCAATAATTTTTTTGTTGCCAATAATTTTTTTAATATTCTGCAACGAATATTTATTTTCGTTCTAAATTGTTATTTTTTGCAATAATTTTTTTTGGTTGCAAACAATATCGTTGCATATAACAAAAATTCTTGTAGTGTTAATTAATCAAACTTCATATATATTTTTATCTTTTTTTACAATAACGTGAGACTGTTGTGTATGATAGTTATAAACAATCAACTTATATTTCATAACGATGCTTATACAATTTGGTATAATATTTGTTTCCTAGTTCTATGACTCTTGTGTTTCAATGCATCTAAATTCAATTAGCCTTGTATCCACAATTCTATTTGAGTGGCTTATTTCAATTTTTATACACAATTTAAAAAAACTTATATAGTTTATTATATATAATGTCTTTTAGTTTAAATGTTATTAATTTTATTATTTTATTAATTTAAAATTTCAAACCAAACAAATCTAAACGGTTTATAAATAATTTATATATTTTTAAAATTATAATCAAACTGATAAAAAAACATCTCAAACAATTCCAACTATACCAATCTAGTTGGAATTAGATTTCATGAGATATGTTAAAAGTTTCAATGTAGTTTTCTATTCATATTATAATAATTATTTTTTTATCTAAGTAAAACTTAATTTTCTATTTCAAAATTTGATAAGATCATTTATAGGAACCAATATTATTTCAGTTTCAACCATTCATATTTAATGATATGTATTTCGAACATAACTCTTTTACTATTTTTTTTTCGGAGGGAACCCGCCAGAAAGTAAACCACACAAGGTGACAGGCTCAGCCGAGAAAGCGTATGTAGAAGGACTCGAACTCATGACCTTTTGGTCATAAGAATTCCATACTCAACCAACTCGGCTACCCCCTTGGGGGCTACTACCTTAGGTGTACTATGGATACCTAATCATAATAAAAATAGAAATTTTTTATTAAAACCATATATATATATATATATACAATTTACTTCAAAAATTCACAAGAGTAACTGAATATCAAATCACCAATATTCGACAACAGTTCAGTATCCCTCAACTTGTCTATTAAAATTGTCATATTGTGGATTATATGAATAATAACTTCCATTTTTATATTCAAAGTCCAAATCATATTATGTGAAAAATCAATTTTATGAGCTTCAACACCTTTTTTTCCTTTGTTAGATTCAATTGTTAACATTAATTACCCAAGGTTTTACAAAGTTATTTCTCAATCTACAAAATTCACAACTATCAAATATCCGTAATCTATAAAATTCAACAACAAAAAATAGAAACTTGAAGTTTTTTCCTTACCTTTACTTCACGATAATGCTTTCTAATGTATACATAAACTTCTTCAATTGATATCCGTTTATGTATAAATATTATTACTAACTTCTTCGATTGATATCCGATTATAACGTACCTTTACCAGGTCAAACATCTTAAGAACCCATTTTCTTAAATCGAAAATATTCTCAAAAACTTCTAAAAGTTTTGTTGATATTATCGATATTATACTAATCTCAACTTGATTTTCTTTGTTTTTTGGTTGAGAGGTTTCAATTTATCCGATCGTTCAATGAAATCATGATAAGATCTGGTTCACTACTATTTTAGTGTTAATGGAGAAGAATATATATATATATATATATATATATATATATATATGAAATAATATTTTTTAAAAAATATAAAATAATATATAATATATACTATAGAGTTACCAAATTCAAAATCAAACATAAATATACACAACTCTAAGTAAAGTACAAACAAAAAATTTAAACGAAAAAGAAAGCTAGAAAAAATCGTTATCAAAATTGGTTTCTAGGAGAAAAAATCCAAATCGAGAAAGAAGGATTTCCTTTAGAAAAATATTAAAATTGAAACTTTAAAAATAAGATAAACAAACATACAACTTAAATTAAAGAATAAACTAAATAATTACAACATAAATCTAAATGGTAAACTAAATTTTAACTTTCATTATATTTTTGGTGAACAAAAGATAAAAAAGATCAAACGGAAAACAAAATTTGGTTTTTAGTATTCTTAAAGGATGAAAGCGTAAAAAATCAATGTATTTAACAAAAAAACTATAAAAATGAATAACATGTCTAATTTTAGAAAAGTAACATGTGGTTATTACATTTTGAATGGTAAAATCACTTTAATTTGGTGATGATTACATAAATACATAATTTTTGAATGGTAAAACCATATTTAGAAGCGTTTCCCTCGATTCCTCTCACAGTTGAGATAAAAGAAAATTATCAACTTAATTTAGATCGATAGTTGTCAAGTTATACAAATTTGAAATTGGTAACATTCTCTCGATTTCTTTTGGTATGGCCCATAACTCTTCCATAATTCTTTAGTTGACTAATATGGTCATAGTATAATTATTTATACTCAAATGCAGAACAACATAAAATTCGCAGATATCATGTCCAATAAGTCCTAGAAGTGGCATACTCAGCTCTGATCTAACAGAAAAACTCATCACGCTGACTTGATACATATAACTAACTCTGTAATTATACTTCCTACATCTCCTAACATGGAAGCCATTAAAATATGGATCCACAACGAGAAAAGAAAGATTTTAAATATACGCAATACTTACCACTTTATTCACCCATTTACCCGTCGGGTAAATTAGGTCAACCTTGTTTGGAATAAATTTAATATTCATAGACATTAATTTAGTGTCTAGCTTGCCATCCAATGAAATCTCTCCACTAGATATAATCTTATCTCTTTAGGGTTATATCACAGTCATAGACTGTGTTCAGTGAAATAGTCGTCTTAAAGCTATTAATCGTCTATTAGTGGAGTATCCCTTCTATGAAATAGTTCTCCTAAAACTATTAATCATCTTTTGGTGGAGTGTCCCTTTTAGAAAGCTAAGGTTTCTTTATCCAAGCCTATATTGGCTATGTTGGCTACAAACTGCCAATAGGACCTTTTATTCTTTCAGTTTTGGCCATTTTTTACGCTCTACTTTGTGTGCGGTGGTTTATCACATTTGAAAATAGAGAAATGCAAGAATTGTTACAGAATTTCACTCCCTCGCCTCGACGATCTCTCATCACATTCTCTAGAACCTCAGTTATAGATTTGGACTCAAAGATTCCTTGACCGAATTAAGCATTACTAATTTAGTTCTATCTTTTGTACGTTTATCTCGGTTTTTGGTTGGTTGTCTTATTTTATTTGTAGCACTGCGGTCGGTGACAAATTTTGTTCTACATTACTTCGTTACATTTTATCTTTACCTGTTACATGTTTTGTGTACTCTTGTCACCATTATGTTATCCTAGTTTGTATTTTTTGTTTAGTGGATTATGCCTTGTTGACAATTTGTTTTTTGTATTTTTGTAAAAAGAAAACGCTCTAGTGTTGATGTAAACAAATTTTATATTATTTTTATATTGTTATTATCAAAATAAAAATGAAGTATAAAATACTAATTTTTTTAAAAAATTAATACTAATTTTTTAAAAAAATTAATAATATTTTTTGTTAAAGAAAAAAATAAAATACAAGTTCATTCTACTAAGTGAGAGTGAACCTGTACTTTATGTAATTTTATGTAAACAAGTTATTATTGACTTTTCTCGGACTTCAATCCTAGGAATCAAACACGTATATTATCCGTCTACATAATGAAAAATATTGTTAAGAGAAATATCACCAAATGTATCAAAGACTAAACTTTACTACAATATAGTACGCTAAGTATCATTATTGCCTAGTTAATACCTATTTTTTATACTTAAATCTAACTTAATATTCAATTTTCATTATAATATCCTAAATACTCTCGACCATTTATATAAGTTTTTATTTTATATTTGGAACCTGACATTTCCCTTCTTTTTTACAATTCAAAATATGAAATTATAGAGGGAAGTTCACCTACTTTTCTTCTTTTCTTTAGTATTCCTTAATTTTAAAAATTGGAAATAGCTCACCTGCATAATCATCGAAATGATACTTGTGGTGTTTTGAAATAATACATATACCTTATAGGGCTACCTATTCGAACATAGTTTACCTTGATAAACCATCAAGGTATCGATGATTAATGTCAAACCATATTTTACACTCTTTGCTGGTTGAATTTTTAGTTTTATCGGTATTTTAATTATAACATATTTGAAAAATTACATAAAGAATCTTTCTTGGTTATAATACAGATTCGGTAAAATAGTATAAAAATCATTTTCGAGGAAGAAATTTTGAAGACTAGTTACATAATATTAAGTTTTCATCTCTTTTCCTTTTATAATAAGTTATAAACTGATTGTAATATGTATTTCCTTTGGTTATTACTTATTTTAAGGTTTTATAATATTTAGGGAGTCAAGTTTAGAGTTTAGAGGAATTTTTGTAGAAGATGCGATTTGACGATGGAAGAAGATGCGATATGTTTAAGGTATAACAATTTTGAAAAATTTGAAAGTATTTAAAAGTACGTTGAAAGTAGATGAGATGTGTTGGTTCGAGGTAGTTACTGTATGACCTCTTGTTGTTGTGATAATATAAATTGTTTATTTACGAATGAGATGGATATTGTCGGTTTGCTATTACTACTTCCTGTTGAGCATTTTAAAAAGTGTTATTTTTCTTATCAAACAATATATCATTAATAAGGTTGTTGAAGAAATATGTAAATATTCTAGCTTAATTTTATTTGAAGCCTAAAATAATCAATTAATAAGTGGGGAGAGTAACACTAGTTTAAGTTTTCTTATCATAAAAAAACTTGCAAATGAGTTGATGCAATTACAGGTGCTAGTCAATTTTTTATCAAGCTGTCGAAGTTCAAAGGTTTTCTTTATATCTCCATGCATTCGAACATGGTTTTTGTTTCAAATACATGCATACTACAACATCTAATAGAACTGTTTATTGTGATAAAGAGGGCATAAATCTCAACATTTAAGTCTGAATTAATAAATCATGGATATAACCCGAATTATCAATATATTAGGTTATGGTCCTCAGACAAGAGGAAGTAAAAAATAATGGGATTTACAATGCTGGGTTTCATGTTGTAAAGACTATAAGTAAGGGGCTAGGTTTAGGAATTTTATCATCTTAAACCATAATCACGAAGATGACCGCTTCCTTCATAGTCTGGAGACCTTTCTTTTCCACTACTCATTCTGCAGGTTTCTCAAGACAATATACAGAATCGTTGAAGAATGAAAAAAAGACAAAAGAATACTAGATGGAAAGTAGCAGGCAAACTCGTAAGTATTCTTGCTTTTGTTTATTCATTAGGTGAATCTAAAAAAGAGTTTCTATTTTTTTGTTATATATTATCTGACGCGATTCTGAATAATATAGAACAATTACAACTTGTGATTTTTGTGTTGACAATGTACTTTCTTTTATATTTGTAAAATCGTGTGAAATAGTTTATTAAACATGGGCTAATAATCTTGGTTAGTCATCAGACTTTGTCATGTGTATCGAATATGTCATTGATGTTTTTTTGTATCAAAACGGTCACTTTTGTTGGCTTTTTGTTACATCCGCGGTCACTCACGGGTGACCACGGATGACAAACAAAAGTGACCACCTATGCAAAATGAAACCAATTAAAATGACTGTTTTGATACAAAAAAAAAATTTGTGGTATTTTTTATACATATGACAAAGTCTAGTGACTAACCAAGGTTCTTAGCCGTTAAACATGACTACAATTTAGATATTTCTTACCATATCTCATGGAATGCTTTAGAGAAATATAGGAAGAGATTTTTCAATTATAGTTTTACTTCGTTTAATTTACATAAGTGATACTTCCAAAAATTGAAAAGTCCTGATATTACGAACATATGTCATTTAGAATATACTATGGGAATCAACATCAAGCGTTGTTTTATAGAGTTTGGTTCTTGTCTTCAAGGTTTTAATTCTTGTCGTCCGTTTTTTTATCGATAGTTAGTTTTTAACTGGCAAGCATAGATGAGTAATTTTTTATACCATAGAAAAAATGGTAATGATGGTAAGTTTCATGCTTTTATGTCTCTTATTATATACACCTAACATGCAAGACTTTATTATCTCAAATATTAATTATTGCGAGACTTGTATATAGTAAACACACATACCAACATGCGAGATAGACTATATAAAACACGCGCAACCACTTACATATCAAATAGTCTTACCTATCAACATGCGATATATCATATATAAAACATACAAGTCGTGACCAAATGGTTTTGCGACACATTTAAAACGATTGTTGCGATACTGTATATACAAATAATATAAGTTTAATTTGTTTTTCAAGAATTTTTCCAATTACATTTGGTATTGTTGGTTGTGAAGATGGTGAAAATTGGCTATGGTTTGTGGAGATTTTGTAACGTCATTTGTTGGAATATCAATTCACATTTATTTAAAAAAAATCATTTAGGTATCATTAATGTTGTTTATTTCTTGTATCTAAACCGATATCATGCCTACTATATTTTCCATCTTGTTCAGAATTTGAGGTATGCTATCAGTTGTTCTGAAGCAAAGTTTAGGTCTAACATGGTTTATAGGTTTAGACAATCTGCTTATGCTCCAACTGTAGACATTTTTAATGAAATGCTTGAAATGTTTATTAGTGAGGAGGTCAGAGAGTTGTTAACTTTGTCGATAATTTATCTTGGGATAAATATGCTCAAGCATTTGTTCAAGGGAAATGAGATGGTGCTATGGCATCGTTTTTTGGCCGGATATTTTAACCATTAGATTAAAGATCTGTGTAGTCTTTATATTCTTGAATTAATTGATAAAACTTAAATCTTACTTATGACTCAAATTTCACTATGTTATTTAGATGTACTAAGTTAGGGCAGTAAATTATGCCCTAAGTATGAAAAGAAGGTAAAGTTCAGTGTTGAGCAATATCGTTCGTGGTTAGTTCATAAGTTTTCACAACCATATTTGAAGTTTGTTATCAACCTGTTATGGTTGTTAATTTACTGGATTTCAAATGTTCTTGTAGTGCTTGGTAACAAGATTTTTTTCTATTTTCTCATGTTTTTTGTTGCAATATATTCGACTCAGCAAGATCCTATGATATTAATAGAGCCATTTTTCACCGTTAGAAATTGCATGTCAACTTACTCTTTTGGTATACATGCTTTAACCAATTTTGGTGAAGGATCAAGCTCTAAAGAATCGCCAGAAAGTTTTCCTTCTAACCTGAAAATATGACCTGGAAGGCCTAAGAACAAGTGTATTCCGTCTAGAGAAGAAATAATAATAATGAAAATGAGTGTAGTCGTTGTTCAGAGTTAGGGCATAATAAAAAAACTTAAAACTTATGTAAAACTAAACATATGATTCTACTTAAAACTTGCATGAGACAAAATATCCAACTCTACTAAAGAACCATAGCTAACAACCTATTTACATCTCTACTTAAACTAAACATACGATTCAACTTAAACTAAACATGGAAATCTATATATCAAGGCATGTGAGTCAATATATAAAGGAATTGGACACTTGAGCAAATATAAAAAAAGTATTGGAAAACTTGAAACATTTGAACTACACTAGACCAAACATACTAGACATGCAAAACAAAGCGAGATGAGATAAAAAATGTTGTTGTGTTTATGAAATTAAAACCGAAAAACATGAAAAGTTCATAATTTCAACCCTAACAACAAAAACAAATGTTTGAGGGTGGAACAGGTTACCATGTGAGAAAATAACAAAAACATTAAAAATAGAAATTTTCAAACATTAGAAGAAGAGTCTTCTTCGTCAAACGTTTCTTCTTCTATATCTCCATTCTCACCTGTGTCCTCATCTTCCTCCCCATCAGATTGTTCATCATCCTCTATACATAAGTATGTTTGTACTTTAGATGGATTTTTATTGATATGTATGAATTTTGTTTCTTAAGATACACCAACGTTTAACAACAGGCAACACTAGTTAAACGGTTACTTACTAGTGGCCCAACAATGTTTCTTATTTTGTCTTTTGTGTATTTACTAGGAGACCATATTGGGTTATAGTTTGCTGTTACTCCCATTTCAGCGTGAATAATTACCAATGTCCAATGGTTCACTGTATTTTTTGAGATGATGCATATTGGAACCAACACATAATACATGTGTGAAGTTTATTGAGAAATACATCGTCAACCATTCTTGATAGATATTTCTTCATGACCCGAGAAGTCTTGATTAAGATAAATGGTCACAAATAGGTTTTTTTTAATAATAGATGGAAAACTTTAGGTATAATTATCGTTGTATGAGTAGAAAATGCTATCACGCGGCATATATCCTGGTATTTTCCATTGAAATCTATGGTTGGTACTGATAAGGGCATAAAATACCAAGTATAATAGAGGATCCAAATTGTAATACATTAATGTATATGGACTTAATTTTAAAGTAAGAAATAGGTGACATAAGTGCCAATATAAGGGGTAACATGTAATTAGAATAGATTTAGCATATGACAGTGGGCCCTACAACTGTCACTATATAAGGAAAGATTTTGTCCCCTAAAAGGGGACCTTCTAACGATGAGTACTTTATTTTGACTACTCTCTCTCTCTAGAATCTTGTACTTATTTTCCTGACACCTTTCTTTCCATACACGTTTCCTGATAAACCACCTTAGATATTCTGACATTTATCATTGGCGCCGTCTGTGGGAACGAGAGATACCCGGAGATCAGGTTTCCCAAAATCTCGACCTTAAAAAAAGTCAACGAATGAATACCGAGGCTAGGAAGGGAAAGGAAAAGGAAAAAGGTTATGATAAGGAGATGTCATGCTCGGCGGGTCGGAACTCTGAAGACTTGTTTGGTGATGATGATCAGGGAAATCAGGGCCGAAGTAAGCGGTCGACCCTAATCATGACTAGGCAACAACTATTAGACGACATTGCTAAGCTAAATGCCGAGAAGGAGCTGGCTCTGGCTGAAAAGAAATGTCGGCTGGATGGTTGAAGCGAGCGATCAGGTGAAGAAATGAAAGGAGCACAATGTGCTTTTGATCGGGAGGAAGTGGATTTTTACAAAGGCAGAAATCAAATGAGAAGGTTCGACGGGGTCGCACGAAAGAAATCCGGGTTCCGATCCAAACTTGACTACGAATTTTCTTCAGAGGAGGATATGTGCGAGTCTTCTTCCCCGGTCATAGATTTCCAACGCTTCAGGAAGGACAAAAGGATAATCAAGGAGTGAGAGCTCAGAAGGCGTAAGTTATTGCGAGCTAAGATAGTCGAACCTCAGGGAGGCAGCATCGACAAAGTGACTCCCACCTTTGCTGAAAAGATCGGTACAATTACATTTAACAAAGAGCAGCTGAATTGCCCTCAATTCCAATTTCCATCAAGGATCCAGTCTTACGGCTACAGGGTAGGAAGTCAATTTGCTAACCCACTTGATGAAGGGTTGCTCGGGAGTCATGCAGAAGGCTTAGGAGGTGGAACTTTCAACATCGGGCATAATTGGAAGTCGTCCCCTTTGTCAGACAAAATTTGGTCGGGAAATCTCCCGAAGCGTTTTGACATCTCCAAGCTTGAAAAGTATGATGGAAAGAAAGACCCAGATAATCACATAGAAGCTTTAAAAAAATTTATGTTAAGTTTTGACAATGACGACAACTTGGTCTGTCGAGCTTTCTCAATGAAGTTTAAAGACCGGGTATCAAAGTGGTATAATCTATTGCCACAAGGGTGTATTAAGAATTTCGATATGTTCTGGCTGATGTTCAGACAACATTTTTTTGGAAGCAAAAATTTCCAAGTTAACGGGGATACAATATTTAATTGCCGACAAAATATCAGAGAGAGTTTGAGGGATTATACTCGACGTTTTATAGACGCAAAGACAGATATCGATTATTGTGACGAAAGTGTGGCCTTATCTGGTTACAGATTAGGCTTGTTAACGGGGACGATGAAGCAAGTTGTGACGAAGAAGCAGGCTTTCACTTTTTCAGCATTGTTAGCCCATGTCGAAATGCAGATCCTGATCGAGGAAACTGAAGCATCAGAATTAGTAGCATCTATTCAACAAACAAATAAAGCTTCGGTATTACGTATTAGAAAACTCCGAAAATAAGTACGATCCCTCAGCCACAACCGATAAGTACCGTAGCTCCAGCAGCACATGGGAAAGGATCGGGAAGTCAAACTCAAAGGACGCGAAATGGCTACCACGGAAATAATTACCGACCCATATCGAACAAATGGGTTCGGCCTGATTATTTTGTTGATTTAACTAAATGTGTTGCGACTATCTTCGATAAGTCGCAGAAGAGCGTGCATTTTTGGAAGCCATTTCCGATCGGAACTCCCCGCAAAGGTCCGAACAACCGTTTATGTAGGTACCATGATGATGTAGGTCATGATACCAAATATTGCATCGCGCTCAAGAATGAAATACAAGCACACATTGACAGTTCTAAATTGCTAGAGTATGTGAAGAAACAAGCTCAACAAAGCGGAGCAGCCAAACAGATTGTAGCAGTGCCAAAACAAGAAGGGTCGGCACACTATGGCTTCAAGACATTTATTAGGAGAGTCATCTTGTCAGGTTTTTATTGGTCTACGCTATCTCCCGATGCTAAAGAACTGGTCAAAAGATGTGATACGTGCCAGAGGTGTGCCAATTCGATCCACACTCTAGCAGTCCCCATAAAGTCCATTTCTGAGAGTTTACCGTTCGATAGGTGGGGGATAGACCTGGTAGGACCACTTCCACTAGAAACTGGAGGAAGGCAGACTATTGTAGTGGCAGTGGATTATTTTTCATAATGGGTCGAAGCAGAACCACTGTCTGGTACCAGAGCTAAGGATGTGGTGAAATTCATATGGTCGAACATTTGCTGTCGGTATGGGGTCCCTCAGAAGATAACCATGGATAATGGTCCCCAGTTCGACAGCAACAAAATGAGGGAATTATGTGCCAATCACAATATACAGCAGTGGTTTTCAGCCTCATTCCATCCTCGAGCAAACGGGCAAGTCGAAGTTACTACAAAACGATCATCAGTGGATTGAAAGGATATTGGAAGGAAAGGCTGGGAAATGGCCAGATTTCTTACAAGAGGTATTATGGGCATACCAAACCACGCCTAGAACAGCAACGCAGGAATCACCTTACGCTTTGGAATACGGAAGGGATGCGGTAACCCCAGCAGAAACAATGTTCCCTTCTTACAGGGCCGGTCATTACGAGGAGAGTATCAACGATGAAAATCGGGCTTTGGCTTTGGATTTGATAGAAGAAAAGCGAGTTAAGGCTCGTCTCAGTTCTTTACATTATCAAACCCTGATGAGGAGTATGTATGCATCGAAAGTTCGAAGAAGATATTTTAAGGTTGAGGAAATGTTTTTACGAAACGTTTTCCTCCACACAAAAGATAAGCACCTTGGGAAGTTGGCACCAAACTGGGAAGGTCCGTACCAAGTGGTAGAAAAAGTAAAGTCGGGGACTTATCCTTTGAAATAAAAATTTGGTTGACCTTTGCGCCTTCCATCGAACATCGAGCATCTTAGATTGTATTTAGAATGAGTCGTAATTTTTTACCCTTTCCTGTAAAAGAAACTTTGGTCGGGGGCACACTCTTTCCTACCCTGGTGGCGCAGGGAGGTTTTAACGAGGTGTCTACATAAACCGACCCATTTTAGTACAATTTTAGAGCCTAAAAACAAGCGTGCAAAATGTCAGACCCACTAAGAGAGGTTTTTCAAATTTTAAGTTGATCAACAAAAAATGTCGAACCCACTAAGAGGGGTTTTTCAACTTTCAAGTTAATCGACAAAAAATATCGAACCCATCAAATGGGTTTTTCAACTTTCAAGTTGATCAACAAAATGCCAAACCCATCATATGGGTTTTTCAGCTTTCAAGTTGATCAACAAAAGGTCGAACCCATCAAAGGGTTTTTTTAACTTTCAAGTTGATCAACAAAATGTTGAACCCATCAAAGGGGTTTTTCAACTTTCGAGTTGATCAACAAAATGTCGAATCCATCAAAGGGGTTTTTCAACTTTCAAGTTGATCAACAAAATGTTGAACCCATCAAAGGGGTTTTTCAACTTTCGAGTTGATCAACAAAATGTCAAACCCATCAAAGGGATTTTTCAACTTTCGAGTTGATCAAAAAAATGTCGAACCTCTAATAAGGGTTTTTTCAACCATAAGTTGATCTACGAATTTAAGATGCAATTAAATACATTAAACATTTAGCATCGGAAATAGATCACTTCCATTTGCAAAAAAATGTCTTAACACAAAATAATAAGTTCGAACAAAAGACCGCCATAAACAAGCACGGCTTACGAAATAAAAATCTAACGACAAAACAAGTTAGAGATAAAGTAAAGAAAAACAACAAAGTTTGAACTGCAAATGTCAGGTATCGGAGAGTTCATCGGATGGTCGGAATCTACAATAGCATGGTCAGAATAATTGACGCCTTCAGGACGATCCTCTTCAGGAACATCTAGCCACATCGACCCAAGTGGAATCCGAGGCCACAAAGCATGGAAGTTCAGGACATAGCCGACCCTCACATTGGCAACTTGTTGTTCCATAATATTTTTTCATCTAACACCAAAAAGGTGATTTTCTTCTTTGCTCTGATAGAGAGTCGTTCGGAGCCCCTGCAATTCCCTGGCCATTTTTGTGGACCGCCAACGAAGAAATTTGTTCTGAACTTTCTAGGCAGCCAGCTCCTCGACGACTTTGGCGCGTTGTTCCCTCGGCTTGAGAAAGACTTTTCTCCCACTGTTTTTCCTTCACACCAAAAGTTTTAGCCTTAGCTTCAGTAGAAGCTGCTCTTTCCTTAACAAGATTAATCGACTTCTGCGACTCCTTGGCTTTGGAGGAAATGCTTCTTTTAAGCTCGACGAGCTCCCTCTGAAGTTTCAGTACCTCTCTTTCTTTTTGAGCTATGGGGGCAAACAGAGTCTGCAGAGAGTTGGCTAAAACGTCAGAGTCCTGAAGGAAGAAGGAGTTCGACCTCTGGGTGCGAATGGGCAAGAGTGCAGCATCGGGATGCATCGAAGTTCCTAAGCCCAGAGAGATAGGACCTTCTGATTTCTTCTTTTTCTCGCAGCCGTCCACAGGAGCATGTAGCTTTGCACCCTCGAAGTGTTCAGACATAAAAGGTATGGTGGTTTGTTCAGTAATAGGGTCGGCATGCACCTCGTGCACAACAACTTTCCCCTTGAACTTTTTATTCAATGAGGAATTGCCTCCTTCTTCAGCTGTGATGTCCTTCTTCCGCTTTTCGTCGCGGCCCTTTTGTCCTCCTTTAACAGCTGTAGGGGATTTGTTACCACTTGCAGTTGGGTCAGTAAGGACGATGGTAGTCTCCGGCTCTGAAGGCAGAACTTCAATAGGTTGGTCCACAGCATTACCTTGTCCGTCCTCAGACAACTCCTCAGACTTCACACGTTTGCTTAGAGCTCGATCCCGTTTGGGAAAAAGTACCTCGGAATCTGGGGCCTCGGGCCTCTTGACAAAGTCAACAACGTTAGGAGGGGTCTGCGGTTCTTCAAAACTTAGAGTCCGGTTGGAATAGTGTCAGATGTTGTTGTTGATGAGGTTAGTGTTCTTGAAGCACTGACGAAACTTCTGACCCCAGCTTCTCCTTGCAATGGCCCGAAGTTGAGTAAAGATTTTCGAAGCTTCTTTAAGATTCTTTTTCCGCAGCTGTTGGATAGTCACCTTGCAAACTAAAAGACAATACATTAAAAAGGAATATATATATATGCCTTCAGGGGTCCATTTAAACATAAACCGCCTCAGATTCTCTTGGCTGTAGGGTCGACCGTTTTCCCAAAGCGCCGTTGACAAAGACAAATCTGTACTTCCACGATCTTTCAGCCTCCAACAAGTTTTTCACAATCTTCTTTGAGTTGACGAGGGATGAATAGAAAAATGATAGATTTAGGGATTTGGAGAGCCCGGGTATCCCTATATACTGCTCCACGGAGATGTGGATTCTTGATAGTCCTGAAGCCATGATGGTCGACATCAAGGTATACCAAGTGTTAGGAGTCAATTGGGTCGGACGTATCTCGATAATTTCAAAGTATCTAACAATGTAAGGATCAAGGGGAAGTCGCAAACCCTAGTTGTAGAGTTCGGTGAAAAAGACTACCTCTCGACCTTGGACAGATAAAAGAGTTTCACCAGGTTGGGGAAAACGAACTTTAACGCACTGAGGAATTTCCTGTATCTTTTTCAAACCCTCTTCTTCGTCGGGGGAGTAGTACAAGTATTTGTCGTTAAATAAAGAAATGATGTGGTCGTTGGTCAGACGAATGTAGTATTCGGTCACGACGTCGACTGTTACAGGTGGCAGCGGTTCCTTTTCGACGCCATCAACCATGATTACTGAAGGATTGGTTGGAGCATCTGGGTCGGCACACTCACCTTCAATTTCTACAAGCCCAGGTTCTATAGCAGACGCATCGTCAACTTTGACTGGTGCAGCTATGTTAGAAGTACTTGGATTGGCTGGTCTAGCATCTTTGACTCCGGTTTTCACCGACCTCGAATATTTGTCTCCAGTTTTTGCCGGTGCTTGGACCTTGGAAGAAGGTCTAGGGACGAATTTGTTAGCAGCATGGTCGTCGATTTTTATCACCACGTTTGGCTTGGAGGATTTATGCAAGGGTTTTTTAACAGGTCGGTCATCGATATTTCCTCTGACTTCAGCCGACGCTAGCTTTGTTGAAGATTTGAGGGCTTGGTTTACGACCTCTGCATTTACCATCCCTGTGGGTGGGCATATGTCAGCAGACATCAAGTCGCGAGGAGAAGGAGTTGCGAGGACAACACTTGAGCTGTTGTGGGTTCGAATATGGCCATGCTTCGTAGCACCGATTTTTGACACAACCTCTTTTCGTTTCTTTGTCTCTTCATCTGTCAGAACACCCTTCTTGGAAGTCATCATGGTGTTATGGCTGGTTCGAATACCTATAGTGTCAGGAGTTAGTTGAACATACTCGTGCGGAGGAGTAGAGGAAGATTTGGAGTCTCCTATGGTTAAAAATAGGGTTTTTGGTCGGTTGGTAATGTGCAAAGGCCTTGAGGGAGTGAGAAGATTTTCAGCAGCAGAATTTTTGGGAGAAGAGTGAGCAACAGGAGGCCTTGACGAAGAAGCTTTTTGTAAGGTTGGAAAATTGTCGTGAATTGAAAGGTTCGAAGGACCGAGGTTTTTTGGTTTTGGAAAAATTAACGGTTCTGAACACGCTTGTGAAACAACACCATTGTGGATCAACCCAACGGCTCGGTATTCTTCTGCTCGTTCAGTGATCTGTAAGTAGTCGACGAAGCGAAAGACTGGTTTCTCAGAGGCGTCGTATAATTGAGAAAGGGAATTTGGCCAGAGTTTATCTCTCTAGAAGGGTCTTCTCATAAACTAAGTAGGATTTTCTCTCTCTAGAAAGGGAATTTGGCCAGAGTTTATCTCTCTAGAAAAAACTTAGTAAAATTGAGAATGAAAGAGAAACTATTTATAGAAGTAGCAAGCATGGTAAAGATTCGCTCTATGGAGAAGCACAATCGAAAAGATCCTCGGGAATATCAAGAGTCGTTTAACCAAAATACTGGTTAAAGTACGACCCAATTACCATGAGACACGTGTCCAATCGAGTGGCTGTAGCAGACCTAGGGGGCTACAGTTGCGACAAGCACGTAGGCGGCTAATGATGAAGAACATGCCGACCAATTGAAAGATGACACGTGGGTAGGCAGATAAACCGGTTAGACTTAGGAGCTTGGTGGGCTTGGAAGGATTTAACCCGATTTCAAGCCCACGAAAACAGCCCAAATAGTTTTAAAAACCGTCGATGCTTTGGCTACAAGAATGTAGAGGGTCGACCCTGGCATCAACATTCGATCAACATCGAACTCGAACTTGGCAAAAAGAGTATCATAATCGACATGTCATATTAATGGGAAAGCGTCGACACTGCGTTCGACATTTCAGATTAATGGGAAAGCGCCGACCCTGCGTTCGACATTTCAGATTAGGTATAAAACACCAACCCTGCGTCCGAAAAATAGGTTCATAAAGAATCCTGACCCAGCGCTTTACGCTCAATCAGTTTTTGCTCGATCCTCTGCAAAAGTAGGGGGCTATTAATAAGGGCAGTAAATACCAAGTATAATAGAGGATCCAAATTGTAATAAATTAATGTATATGGACTTAATTGAAAGTAAAAAATAGGCGACATAAGTGAAAATATAAGGGGTAACATGTAATTAGAATAGATTTAGCATGTGACAATGGGTCCCACAACTGTCACTACATAAGGAAAGATTATGTCCCCTAAAAGGGGACCTTCTAATGATGAGTACTTTATTTTGACTACTCTCTCTCTCTAGAATCTTGTACTTATTTTCCTCACACCTTTCTTTCCATACACGTTTCCCGATAAACCACCTTATATATTCTGACACTTATCAAGGTACTTCCCAGTTGTTTTCTTTGAGCATCTTATAAATCCAAGTGTCGATAATCTACGAAATAACAAGTGGAGGATATGTTATACAAGAGATAAGACCGAGCAAGTATTATAAATAACCTATGCAAGACTTGGTCACTGTTATAATGCGAGACTTGTATATTTTACCTTACAGTCCATACCACATTCATTAGGTAGCGACATCATATCACTTATATAGACATTCATTGGAGTGATTCCATGTGATGATGGTAAATACCATACTTCTAGATCTATTATTTTACCATCTGTTGTATCTTACACACTTTATGGTATTCATGGACGTCAATCATTTTCTTTGTTTCCGTATTTATTTCCCAATCCAGGAAAGTCAACTTTTTCTCTTGTATATTAAAATGTGTTTTTTAAGAGATGGTCACTCAGCCTACTCACCGCCCTCTTATAAGAAGTGTATGAAACCAACTATCCATGAAGTAAAGATATGAGACTAGTTATCCATAAAATAAACATGCGAGACCGGCTATCCATAAAGAAAACATGTGATACATCAACACCCCTCATTAAGAAACATGAGAGACTAGATGTATATACAAGATTGATGGGAGACATCGACAAATTCTATTGTTTTAATCAAACATGCGATATAAATAAAACAAAATATGCATACTAAGTATATTAAAATTTGTTCCCAAGTATAATAAATAGACGAGACATATCATAAAATACATGAAATCTATTCTTTCACAAATCTAAAATACACAACCAATATAGTGTTTTAGAAACCTACAGTATATGAAAAAATATATTCAAAGTTGAATCTTAACCTATTTAAGATCCACTTACATCTTCACGAACTTGTACTCTCGATATTGTATATGTCTTATTTACATATTTTTAAATAGTAACATTCACTAAAACAGAATCCAAGTCCTCCACAATAGCATCCCAAGTCCGCTCAACGACAAAATTAGCCTCAATTTGATCAATCTCATCATATGACACTGTATGGTTTATAAAATGCATCACTTTCTTCTAATTCTATACATGCTCTTTTCTCGGGTGTATTAGCTAAGACTGATGGTGATGTTTCTCTTTTGCGATTTAGTGGTATTAGTTGTTCGGGTTGTTTGTGTTGGGCTTCTCATGCTTGTGGTCCAATTGGTGCTAGATCTGGTTGATATAGTTAGGCATCTTCTACATGTGAGCTAGTTGCTTCCTGTTCTTGTTGTATGTATTGGGGTTGGAGTTGATGGAGTTGTGTTTCTTCTTGTTTGGCTTGTTGGTGTAAACAAGGTTGAAATAAAATAGTAATAAATATATGTCAGACCAGATAATTTATAATGCGAGACCTGTTTAACACATATGGAAGATGTAACATACGATTTTGGTGCAATACCATAGTGTAATACTTGTGCTAAAAATGTGGATAAACTAGTAATAAAATAAAGATACGAGACTTACATATAATACTTGCTGTCGTGGTTTCCCTTATTTTTTGTGATTTTTTATTTTCTTTTTATTGCAGTGGGACTGGATAATTTAGCTAGTCTGGTTGGTTAAATTGTTGGATTGTTAGGTGCACTTGTTGTTTTTGTGGTACCGTTAGGATTTCTTCATTGACTGATGCTGGTGGTACTCATTCAATTGGGTTATGATAAAAAAATAGGTAAAGATAGTATTCGTTCAAGGTCTTCGAGTTTCTACTAACAAGGTAAATCGGCTATCATGTTCTCTTACTCTTCGACCTGTCACAATAATTCAAGATATATTAGTATGGGATGTGCCAGAGTGCAACAAGCGAGACTGTAGAGTAAAATATACTAATTGTTTCATTCTTCTTTTTTCAGGAAAAAAATCCACACAATATAACTAGACATACCACATGTATATATTGATTCGTCTTTTACGTTCCACTTTCTCAAATAAAAGAAAACTCTTATTGAAGGTGGTTTGACTTTTCTTCAATTTCGTTGTGTTTTTCTTGGAGGTGTTGCAATGATATTTGAGAGGTTTCAAGTCTTTTTGGATGGTCTTGAAGTCTTTTTTCTATTGGATGAATTCACATATGGTGCAACCAACATCAAAGTCATCTCTGATTGGGTTTGTAGTGGTTATTGGGGTGGGTGGATGTTTGGGGTGTGAATACTTGCTTCTTTATTTTGTAGTTGCAGATTTAGTCCACTTCTTAGGGATTAGATCTGGTACATGATATGGGGTCCTAATTAGATCCTCTCCGAGATCATGCCCAATGGCTTCATCCCTACCAAATGATCTTATTCCAGCCGGTATTGGTGTTAATTCACCACACAAAAACCTATAAGATTATAAACAACTCAGTAATATATACATAACTAATTAAACTCAACAAACAACTTTAATGTAAACTTACTCTGCCGGAATATTGTTACTAAAACTAAACCATGCGATGTTGCAATTCTATTGCAACTTAACGTGTGATTCTGTTTCAATTAAAAATGTGATTCTACTACCAATATAATGTGTTAGACTAAAACATTCATTACCTCTTCATCTATTAGCTAATTTATCGTTTGAAGTATACCCAAGGTTGATGATTTTGTCTCAAATCTCCACCATTTTCTAGCATATTGGAATCATTTTGGCCTTTCTTTCTGCTTGTGCGACGATTATGTACTCCAAAAGATTAATGATTTTGACTCAAATCCCCACAATTTATAGCATTTTGGAATCATGTCAATTATTGCTTCTGCTTGCACAATAATTACTTACTCCATGATGAATAGCCGCATCAAAAAATAAATCTGCATAAAAAATAAATCAGCATAATTACAACTATTTTTACTTGTTTAGTTATGTAACAATATGCTTACTAATAAAAATGAAACAAATCTGATAATTCTATTAGGTTTGTCAAATACATAAGTTCAAATTGATCTAAGTAGCTTCTCATATATTACTTTTGGACCAATCATGGTTTTGTTTTTATTTTTTGAAGGTCTTCGACATAAAAGACCGCTTTTGTACCTAATATATCTTCATATACCGAATAAAATAGGGTAGAGCACAAAAAAACATGATCAACAAAAATAACCACAACCTTCACAACTTAATCCTTGCATACTATACTAATGACTTTGTCTATTGCTTCATGTAAAATACAACACAATTAAACATGTGATCGTGTTGAAAGAAATACATGCCAATATGGATCAAATATAACAACGCGAGACTAGTGCAATTAAACATGAGATGCTGGTAAAAACACTACACGCTAGTCTTGACCAAACAAACCATACTAGTGCCATTAACCATGCGATTCTGTTGAAAAAACCACATGCACGTCTAGATCAAACAGACCATGCAAGACTAGTGCAATAAAACATGTGATCATGGACTATGTTTCTTGACCATCGTGTAACAAAGTTTGAATCCTCCTTTTGAGTTTAAAACCATTTCCTCCTCACCATGTTTCAACCCAAAAATAGTTTCCGCATCACTGGTGGTTAGTTTTACAAGTTTAGACCCAATACAGAATGCTTCTTCTTGTACCGAGTATGTCTCTATGATCTTGGTAATAATCTGATAATACTTTTTTTATTAATAGCCTCTCGCTGCGAAGAGCATAAAAGCCTTTAATATTGAACATAATGGTGTTTCCTTTGTAGCTTTTATGTGTTCGTTAGTAATTATGTGACTATTCTATTTAATTAATTTACTACGCTAACTAAATCCAATCTGAAAAATCATGCTTTAAGATACATTTTATCCTTAAAAAACCATGTGAGGCACGTTGATAAAACAAGTAAAATTGTTGAACTAGGTAGCATAACCATACGAGACAACACATAATGGATATTTAGAACATGTGCGACTTATGTAAAATAAACATGTCACGCATAAGAACATGTGAAAATATACGATTCCCGTGTAAAACGAATCAAAACATGAAAACCAATGCAAGACATGGTTGGTTTTCAACTTTGCATTAAATGAAACCGAAAATAGAATATCAAAACATCAAACAATAGGATACCAGACAATACATTATAACCTAATTACTAAAATGTAACACATCATATATAAATAACGCGATATTCTTGGACTTTGAAACCCCGTGTTTACCTAAAATTATAGTACGAAGGTGAGTTTTACTAATGAACCATAACTAAAAACCTATTTTATGTTAATTCAAAACTTCCAGACTTAGCTAATAAACCAAAACATCCAAATACAAAAAATAAGAAGTGGTACCTAGTCCTTACGTGTAATTTTAGAATTCTACAGTCATATACTTTGAATATAGGTCCAATGGAGGATATAATAAGTTAATCCAACCTCAACCACAAATTATAGCTTAAAATTACTCTTTCCCAACGACGAATCACACTTCAAACCGGAGTTCGCCGATGTTAGTTTAGTTATTGCGTTATGGATTTCAAATGGAATGATGGATAGAAAGAGAATGAAGTATTCGAAAGTTTTGGTTCGAATGAGAAACAAAACGCTTGTTAACCTAAACAGCTTATTTTTACTAGTGGGAGTATTTTTGTTCAATTTTATGGTCCAAAAATCTATTTGGTGGATGAATTTTAAGATATTAGACGATAATTAAATAGTTTGCTGGATTATTATGGATAGTCCATCCTAATTATCTATCTATTAAATTAACGCGGATTATTGTATTGTTTTAAGTTGGATAGACCTGGCACAAAGCTTTGTTTTAAGTTCGCGGGGGTTAATTGTAGTTACTCATGGAAAATTTGGATGCATTTTGAGGACATATTCAATGTCAGGACTGAAAAAGACATGGTCATGCCTTATGTTATCAGAATCTGACAAGGTTTTTCTAATAATAAATTTCACATTAATCATGTTATTCCCTCATGTATATGTTGGATTATATGGCAGGATCGTAATAATTCAAAGTTCAGAAGAAACTATGACTCTGTTAAGACTGCTATAAATGCGATATATAGAATTATTGTGGGATTAGATACTTCAAACATGCTATCAAGAAAATACTGGACTAATGCGTTAAATGCGGACTCTATTTTAGGTTGCACGTTTATTAGTTGGTAAAAAAGAAAAAGCTTTGTACTTAAAATGGAAAACCCCTGCTGAAGGCAGAATCAAGATGAATGTTGACGATGCTTGCTTAAGAAATGACGAGACTAGTGGAAGTGTTGTATTCAGAAATAATCATGGTGATATCATTCAGGGCTCTGGTAATACTTTTGGTAGACTCTCTCCATTGATGGCTGAAACAAGAGCCTTACTTAAAGGGCTTTTAATATACAAAAAGACCAGCTCGTTAAATGTAGATATTGAATCCGATTATCAAATGCTAATAAAGTTTCTTGCTAACGGAATATCTCCTTGGTATTTAAATCCATTGCTCAAGATTTGCAGAAATCTCATTGTTTCGACTATGACAATCAAGCACATCTCTAGAGTCCGAAATCAGACAGCCAATTGGCTTGCGAAATAGACTCTGAGATGTAAAGAAAAACCAAATTATACTAATTTTCAGCCCCAAATCAGCTTCAAGCCATAACGTTTTTTGAAAGCTTAGAGCTTGGTTACTTCAATCAAATTGAAGATCAAGTTCTTACTCTGTTTTCACTGTTTCGTTCTTAGATTCTTCTTGCTTTGTTTTGATTTTGCGGGTTGCTACTGGAGAAGAAGATCAAGTCGTGGGTTGGATTGAAATATTACTCCATGGTTGTGAGCTGGAACTAAACTTGAAGCGGATTCACGAATCTTCAACTTGAAAATGTAGAAAATGAAATTCAATATGAGGCTCTGAATCAAAATTTGACCATAATTCACTCAGATGGTGACGAAATATCTTCTTTATGAAATTGATTATTTGATTCGATTTCATAGCGATGGAAGACAAAAAAAAATTCCACGAATTTATTTGTGGAAAGTGGAGGGAAGAGGTTTTTATTTTGGCGCTCCTGAAACTAATTAAGTGATATTATATGTATAGTTCTTTGATTTTTCTAAACCTTGATTTTGGTCCTTCAATATAATAAAATTAATATTGTTTTAAAAAAAGTTCGTGGGGTTCCTCGTGTATTTGTGTTACAGCCATAAAATACTTCACTTTTATAATTAATTAGGTTCTGTGTGTGAGAAGTAAACCCGTTTATAGTTTGGCCTAATATTTGCTGCAATTAGACGTATTAACTGTATACGTTTCGACAGGGGTGTTAATTTATGTTTTTTCTTTTTTAAATCGTTTTCAATTATTAATAACAATTTAGCCAGATTAAATTTATGTTCTTTTATTCTAAATAATGTTTTCAATGATAATAGATACTGATAAAAAAAATAACCATATCTTAATAAATCAACTTCTTCTTGTTTGTTACTGTAAATTACACTTAAACCTCAACAGAGAGTACCTGAAAGTAGAGCTTGTCGGGTTCAGTCGTAGAGAAGGTATTAGATTCCATGCAAAAACACTTGCCAATTAAGTCGACCTTTGCTTGAACCTCACTTTCGTCCTCTATCCGACCTTAAAATTTACTTTTTACTCAACAAAATTTACTTACTACTATCAAAACATCTTTATCTTTTAACTCAAGTCATCCTGAATTCACATGTCAGCATTTTATTTGCTACAGTTGTGTACCCATGTTTAAAAAATACAATAAAAAAACTTAATTCTTTTTAATAAAAAAAACTACTTAACCAATTAGTACTAACATTAAAAAAAAATTACAAAATTAAAAAGCAAAATGGGCTTTTAAAAGGCATTTATGTTTTTTCTATATATTTATATAAAAGGTATCTCAGTCTTTAGTTTAAACAAAGAACCTAGGATTTTATATAATAAGTTTTAATAGCTCAAATTTTACAACATTACTCTTGTAATCATTGGGAATGTAAATTTCCAACAAGTAGTACATCTTCCCAAAAAAATATAAAAGCAAAGTACCAAATTTACGCAACTACTATGCTTTGGTTTATTATTTATGTGGTCAACAATCAATCTGTGTGTCAGTGTTAATCTCAACTTTACACAACATTTATATTGAGAGAGACATGGATCCCAACTTAAAGCTCATCAAACAACAAATCCAAGATGGATAACTATATTTCAATGTTCAAATGTAATAAAAAATAGAAAAGAGTAAGTTTAAGATGAGTATAAGAGTTCAAGGTCGAACAGACAACGAAAGAGAGTGAATCTGCAAAAGACAGCTCACTTGACAAGTACTGCAAGGAATCTACTCACCCATTCTTCTTACTATGAAGCTATTGTGTTTGGTTTTTGGAGTGAAGTATATTGTATCCAAACCCTTGTGAAACCCTAATTTATAGAAGAAGAGAAAAGGGTAGGAGGAGTTGACTATTTGGTGACCCTTATGCGTCAAAGTCTTTATCAGCAACTTTGGATACTAACTTCCAATAGTTAGCTAAAATAACCCATAGTAGATGAGTGTGTTAGGTTTGCATGTTAGTGAATTTTTAATTAGATTATGTATAGGTTCTAATGAAAAGTTTATGCTTATTACCGATAAATATTCTAATTGTTTTTAACCTTACAAATATTTTTAGGAAAATGTTATATGAGAAACATTAAAACTACGGATAACTTTTGGAGACTTTTAAGTTTAATAGTAGCAATTTTTTACATAAAATTTGGATATAATAATAGATTAACCAAAAACTATGATTTTTTTTTCCGTTTATGATTTTTTTTGTTTACGATTTTTTACAAAAACAATCAAACATTTCAACATATATCACTATTAAAGCTGGTTTATATGAAAAAAGTGTTAAGGAACTAACAAGTTCTACCACAGTATGTCTACAGTTTTTGGTCAAGAAAAAGATTATTTTATTCATCAATAGGTTCTCCCTGTTTATAATACACAGAATTAGTGGGTAGTTATATTTGTTCACGCTTTTAGCGTCACTATTCAACTAACATCGTTTATCCCTATTATTGTGGAACAAATAACTGTCATATATGCTATCCCTATAATTGTGGAATAAATAACTAACAACGTGTGACTAATGGGTGGAAACGTGTGTTTACATAATAAAAGCGCTAAGTACAATCTATACGTTAATCCGAGCTAAATTATTCATTTAAACGAAATCAGGTTAGTTCTATTTTGCAGAGCTCGAGCTCACTGAGTACGCGCTCAACTTATCTTCTTTAGGTCCTTTACTTTCATCATGTTCCTTATCCGATCGATCAACTCTTTCCCCAATGTCTTCGAGCTCATCCTGATTTTGAGTTCACCAATGCTATATATGTCCTTGAGCTCAGTTCGTTGACGAGCTGTATATGTCCTTGAGCTCAGTCCGTTGATGAGCTCAATATTTCTTTGAGTTCATTAATGGAATATTTACCCTTGGTTTTGATCCACCTTGAGCTCGTCAATCCCGTTGAACTCGTTCTTTTCTTCATTGTTTATCATAATCCAAACTCACAGTGCTCTCTGCTCGTGTTCGCTCGTACTTAAGGAAATCCCCCCTTATCAGAAATTATTTCATTATGACTTTAATTTCCAACTCGTGTTCGTAGTTATTTTTAACCTTCAAAACTTCATATTTTTAAAGATTTGATTCAAAAAATATTTTTAAAAAATATTTTTTCTTTTATTTTTTAAAGACCAACAAAATGAAATTCATGAGTGATATTTTTGGAGAAGTTTGGTATCATTTCTTATTTTAGCAACCAAATTACTCTTAATTACGCAAGTGGAACCTAGTTTCTTTTTTATACTAATTTTTCATCTCTATTACCTCAAATTTCGCAACTAATTGTAGTAAAAAAATCTGTCGTAGATTTAGTTTTACTCGTCATAAAAAATAAACCAACGATATTTTCAGATTTTTTTGAGCAATGGTTTGATAGATATGACATTTAAAAAAACTTCAAACATATTTTTTTTTACAACCAAAGTCATAATTACGCAAATCTTTTCTTCTCAATTTCGCAACCTCGTTACTCTTAATTCCACTATATTTCTTGCATCTAGTTTTGTCTGTCTTATAAAAACTAATGGTATTTCAGATTTTTTGAAACTATGGTTTGAAAGATACGACATTTAAAATAAACTCTAACACATTGTTTTTTCATAATGAAACTCCTATTTACGCAACTATTTTCTTCTTAATTTCTAACCTAAATGTAGTAAAAAATATATTTCATAGATCTAGATTTATTCGTATTAATTAAAGATAAGCAATTGTATTTTATATTTTTTTAGCTATGATTTGAAAGATATGGTATTTTTAGCTAATTTTGTTCATCTAAAAAAACAAAATCAATGATATTTGAGATTGTTTTGGAGATATGGTTAGAAAGATATGACATTTAATAAAAGCATAAAACATAAGAGAGAAAAAAATTAAGGGTATATCAGTATTAATAAAATGTCGAGATAATTATGAGTTATAAAATTCTAAAAAATGTTAAGGGTAAATAGTTTTGATTATGGGTGGTTATCAATAAATTATCATCCCTTTAACTTATACATAATTAATTTTAAAATCTAAAATAATTCTTAAAATCTAATACCACATCATAAATGTAAAACAAAATTTTAATTCTAAACTATATATAAATATAATCTAAATTTATATGTTTTAAATTTTATCAAAATCCAAAACTCAATTTTTTTTATAAATATCTATATATGAAAACAAATATGAATAGTTATTTTAACTTCTGTGTGATATTATATGAGATGATGAGTCTATATATATATACATAATTCTTTTTCTTTCATAAGTTCGGTCTATTTTAGTTTTATTCGGTTGTGACATCCAATGTATATTCAGTCGATCCGTTGGAGAGTTTATTCCGCGGCTTTCACAAAGTTAATATTATTTATTTGACCGAAAAAGAAAATCAATCAATATATTGTTATATTTGTGTTAGAGATAAGATTGTATTCAAATTAAAATCAGATCTATTTTGTTATAGATGAGATATGATCTTCCTAGATTATAGAAAACTTGCTTTCTAACTTTATAAATACAGAAAAATTCAATGAATATGAATTCTACTTCTTGATTATTATTTGTGTTATTTGATGTTATATTTTGTTATTCTTATTAGATCTCGGATCTTCATTCGGATATACTAGCGAATTTATACTCACCAATATGGTGTTGTTTATAGGAAGTGATTGATATGAATGAGGTTTTACACCCAAAACCAGAAAAAATGAATTTGAAGATTATGGTTATCTCTGAGCAACATGACACTTTGTCTGAAGACTTGGCTGACACTAGTGAAAGAATCAACAAGCAAGATCCAACTCAGCTACTATTGATATCTAACTAGTGGATTTTCAGCACCTAACGAGAAAACTAAAGGAGAAACCACCCATGATGATGCAAAAGATGACATACTCCTCTTTTCAACCAAAAGAAAAATCTAAAATCCACCATCATGAAAACGATGTTGGAGAAAATGATAAAGAGGGAAACCATAAAACCAAATTCATGGTAAGAGATCATCTCGCTAACATTGTCAATTGATGCAACATCTTTTTTGAGACAAAATATATTTCATTAATAATTATTCTAATAAGGGATCCCCTAGTTATTGTGGAAATATCAGCTTCATCACCATACACAGTATAGGAGCAAATTTTTACAACCAGATATAACGCTAATTAGGAAGGTATATGTGATAGAAGCAAAGTATCAACGAATTAGATGCAGATAAACCCTAACTCTAGGTTGTGTAGAACTTCAAAAGTTCAAGAAAATAAATATCAAATTATCAAAAGTTTTTTATAAAGTAGATTTTGAGAGCTTAAATAGAAAACACTGTAAACCCTAATCCAAAATCACATGAGTATCATGAAAGAAATAAAATACGGCCTAACCAATCTGAACGCAATTGGACTTGCTAGGTTATTTTAAACGAATCCACAAAGTATTCAAAAATTACAAATAAAATACTGGGATAACTGTTTAGGGTCCTAAACAAAAGGTTTTATGACCCAAACTTCATAACAGGGCCTATGACCTTCATCACGTTCTTGACATTCGATGGCCTCGTCGAGATCTTCAATTTTAATAGCTCAATTTGACAGGACTTGTCTGCGTTTTTCAATGATAGTTAGGTAGTTATGGGTTTGCTGGGCTATATCATCATTTCCTCCTTCAGAAAAATTCTCCCTCGAATTCTCAGCTTCCTTGTTAGCGGTAGCATTGGTAAAAAACGCCAAGTGCTTCACGTTGAACACATCATGGGTCTTCATATGGCTAGAAAGCTTCAACCTGTATTTATTTGAGGTTATATTCTCCATAACTTTGTATGGACCCACCTTTTTTAATGCCATCTTGTTGTACTTATGGGCAGGATAACGATTTCTGTTCAAAATATCCCACACAAAATATTTTACTCAAAACTCGAATAGTCAATGTTTTTTGTCAGTTGTAGCTTTGTATTACTGACTTGTGCCCTCGAGATGTTTCCTCTTATTCTCGTGGATTTTTCATAACTCAGAAATCTCGGTCTCGACCCTTACATGAACTTTGTCTATAACTGAGAATGCCAAGTTCATAGGACCCCATGCTTTATAGTTCTAGACCACCATAAATAGATTATGCCCCGTATTCTTTTTGTTGTACCTAATATAAGATAATTCAACAGACAGAGCCTTGAATCCTAGGACTTCAAGTTTCAAGCCACCTATATGCGCAACATGTTTCCCAAAGTCTAGTTGGTTACGCTTGTCTGCCCATCCGTTTGTGGGTGATAGAGTTTTGTATACGTAAGACGCCATAAAATCCTCCAAAAATGAACTATAAACTAAGAATCTCGGTCAGAGACGATGTTCATAGGCAGACCATGCAAACGATAGACCTCTCTAAATTACAGAGTAATGACATTCACTACATCCATTATTTTCTTGCATGGGATAAAATATGCCATTTTACAAAATCTATCAACAACCAGGTATATATAACAATTACCTTATTGCGTCATTGGTATCCGGATACATAGTACTTGCTTACGCTTCCCAATGCTCATTTCAGTATAGTTAATGGCAAGTACATACGAATATTAAAAGTCGTACCCTTCGACATCTGATATATTCGACACCCGGCCACGAAGCAGACAACATTTTGCTTCAATCGAGCCTAATAAAATTGCGGAGATATATAATGTACGGTCTGATCACGACAATCATGCATTTCATTATGATTTTTCTATTCTATCAGTAGTCTTAAACTCCCAGCATTAATTGATAATAGATTATCTTTAAACATATAACCACTGTCACTGAAAAATAGGCCCTCAGACCAACCTCAACGTCTTCCATGATATGAGCAAAATACAGATTGGTAACGAGTAAATATATTATCATATCAAACATAACAACCTCTTTTTACATACGTATCATCATACTACACCTGCTCAATACATCAAGTACACGGTTAATTGCTCCAACGTATTGTTGTTGGATAAATGTTGCCCAGCGCGCGTGGCGGGCAGAGAGTTTGTCTTGAATCTGTAGATGCTTCAATGGATTATGATCAGTATACATTATGAAATCATTATACGCCATGTATGAACACTAGTGTTTAAAGCTCGGACCACTATCTTGAACTTGACGTTGTAAGTGTTGTAGTTAAGTTTCGCCTCACTTAACTTCTCACTAAATTGGCTAAGTTGTCACCCACGTTGGCTCAACACAACCCCAATACCTATTCCTGATGCATCACAATGTAACTCAAATCATGTAGAAAAGTCAAGTATGAATGGAATATGTACGATAGCAATTCGTACCTTCATCTTTTAAAATGTCGATACTACTTATGGAGTCCAACTAAAAATATTACCTTTCATGTAATCTTTAATAAGTGTCATGATAGTGCTAAAATTGTGAATAAAACTCGATAAAACAATACCAACCCATGAAATGACCAGACCTCGATTTTAGATATCGGTCCTGGCTAGTCACAAACTCTTGCTCTTTTAGACTTCTTAACTGGCAGTCTATCTTTCGATACTACATATCCCACAAATATGATAGACTCTGTCTGGAAATAACATTTCTTCAACCCTCCATAGAATTTCTCACGCCTTAGAACACATAAGACCTCTTACAAATGTTGTAAATTAAGTTATTTGTTAATGCTATAAATCAATATGTCATCAAAATAGAAAACCAAGAATTTACCAATAAAGAAACAAAAACCTGGTTCTAAGACGCATGAAAGTACTGGTTGCATTAGAATGACCACAATGAATTACCATCCCCTCAAACAAAACTTTCTAGGTTTTGAACATCAGTTTCCATTCGTCTTTGAGTTTAGATGTGGATCTGGTGATACCTGATTTTCAAGTCCAACTTCATAAACACTTTTGCACAACTCAGATGATCTAACAACTCATTAAGTCTGAGAATGGAAAATTAGTATATTAATGTAATAATATTGATATCACAACTATCCATTCACATGTGTATCAAACCATCTTTCTTGGGTGTTAACAGTGCATGGACTGCACAATGAATAAGGCTCTTACGAACATGGCCATTAGTCAATAACTCCTCGATTTTCCTCCTTAACTCCTCGTGTTTTTTCATACTCATTCTATAGTGAGGACAGTTAGGTAAGCTAGCATCATACACTAAACCAATCTGATGTTGGATACTCGTAATGGAGGAAGGTTGGTAGGCAAATTATCTAGAAATACATTAGCAAATTCTAACAACAACAGGCGAACTTGCTCAAGAATGCCAATAAATCGAACATTAGAATATTTTTTTTAATAACCAATAAATACACAATTCCACCATCACTTGTCTATTCTAAAAACTTTTTACGAGTTAGAAAATTTCTACCAGACTCTTGTCACACCTATAAATGCAGGTTATGGGGTCACTTACTTAGATTGTACTCATATAACTTTAATTTTATTCCGTATAAAGCTATAACGATTTTTTTTACCCTCATACGTGAAACTCCTATAAAATTATGAAGGTCGCCCTAATAGAAGGTGGTAGGCATCCATACTAATAATGGCACACTATGCCTTATCCTTAATATCACCAACAAAAAAGGGTACAAGATATCACTGAGAAACGGTTACCTCATTGTTTTTTTTAACCATGCGAGCTTGTAGGGGATAAGGTGATTTTTTGTCTTCAACGCCAACTTTTGCACAGCTTCTTCAGAAATTAAATTTTCAAAGATCCCTGAATCTATCACAAATTTACACACTTTTCCTCTGATAGGGCAAGTTACTAAAATATATTGTTCATCAGCCAGTCATCACTTTTATGGATCACTTCAAACATACAACATATAAGCTACAGTTTCTCAATATTTCTTGCATAAATAATTTTGTCGTAAGCGCATCAACAATGTTTTTCTATTTTTTATCATACCTTGGCCCGCCAGCAACTTAAAATCATCAGCTTTCGTGAACAAACCTACTGATTCTTGTGGTAGTTTAGGCAAGTACGGGAAATGTGTTCTATCTCATGAGAGAAAAAACACTTTGCTTGGGAAGAAGTACCATCAGAAATAGGTGATGTCAATTGCGGTGCTAGACTATGACTTGAGATTGGTCTTTGGGGGAATATCGTAGGCGACGCTCTCAAAGTATCTTTACCATATGGTCTATTCGAGAAGGTTTTATCTAGGTGTAAGGTCTTCAGATACACTAACGGGATCAAACATATTTAGAGAGTTCTGAAATTTATGCCTCGTTACACCGATGTAGTGAGATACCAACTGATACTCCGAATCAGTAACATTGACACGACTTTTCAGCTTAAAACATACATCAGTATACTCGTTAACACAACTAGAACTCTACTATAAATATTTTTAATTGGTGGTACAGAACTCTCGTATAAATATAAGGTAAAAACTTGATGTAAGATATTTTAAAAGTTTATCCCATGTATATATATTTTATTTACCTTCCCTTAACCTGGTTTGTTTAAGTTCTCGCCACCATGATGCAGCTCGACCCCAAAACTTGGTTGCAACTAGGTGTAGCATCTTGTTGTCAGAGACGTTTTTAAAATCTAAGATTTCTTCCACAACTGCGACCTAATGTACAAATGTTTCAGGCTGAAAACCCTCGCGGGATTTGAGATCTCGATTCCAAACCCTGACTCACACTGATTGTTTGTATTTTGACTGAAATCATGAACTACAGGTTGTTCAAAGGCCTGTTTCTGATGGTTTCTTTGAGGAGAACAGCCTTTGTCCTTATCTTTCCTCGGAGCATAAGGATCTGACCCATGATGTAATCTCCCTCAGAACGCGACGATAGCATGCTCAACCCTAGAGCTCGGGTGGTCATCCTCTGTATCACTGCTTACATCTGATTAATCTCATCTCCTAGTGTACTCCGCTACTCTCTAATCACCTGGAATTTTCATGTGTTAGCGTAATCCATCAAGCCTACATGATCCAAATCTTCTCGATTACATATCTTAGTGATTTATGTGGCGATCTTTCCTTGATCTATTTGTGGCAGAATAATTCCCACCTGCAGGAATCTGACACTCTGATACCAAACTGATAGAGGAAAAATATCAAAAAATTAGAGGTAGATAATCCATAACCCTAGGGTGTACAACATCTAAAGTTTATGAAAAAATATCAAATTATCAATAGCTTCTTATGAAGTATGGTTGAGAGATTTAAATAGAAAACACCCCAAAATCTAATCCAAACCTACATAAATATCCATAAAAAGCAATAAAATATGGCACAACCAAATCTAAACACAATTGGACATGTTAGGTTATTTTAAATAAATTCACAAAGTGTTTAAAAATTACAAAACAAATCACTAAAATAGTTTTTAGGGGCACTGAACAATGGATTTTAGGGCCCAAAGTTTGTGTCGAGGCCTTTGGCCTCCGTCATTTCCTTTACATTTGAAGGCCTTGTTAAGATATTCATTTTGAGTACATAAAGTTCCCAAATCCAATAAACGGTGCAACATTAAGACTCGTTTGCGTTTGTCCAGGATATCTAGGTAACTATGGGCTTGGTAGGCTACATAAATATGAGAAATTAAAAAAACAATAGTAGTCAAACACTAGAGCATCCAGATATCCACTAAGTTGACATAAAACTTGGGAGTAATGTATGAAATAAACAAAGATATAGTTAGGTATTGAAGGTCGAACAAATTACAAGATCCATGAGAGAGAAAACAAGAAAAAATATTGCACATTTCATGGAGTTATCAGTCATTACACAAATAAATGACACACGATTCGAGAATTTAATAAATAATTTAATATTTGCATAAGAAAATGAGCAATTTTTGGATGATAATCTAAATAGACAAATATTACGTGTCATAACTAGAGGAGGATCACATAGAATATAAAGAATACATATTTATTAGTTACTTAGAGGTTCAACAACATGACCAAACATTTTCGTACGTGTATTAGAATATTTATCAACTGTTATAGTTTTTTATGATGACCTAAAAAGAGTAACAACACAACATAGTGAAGACGTAGTATGTGTAATTTCTTGAGAAGAAAAACGTTTGTGGCTAAATATGATTATTTACTAATGGTCGATAATTAAAGTTTGTGTGGCTGTGGTTGTGTTTGTCATGCAGGATATGATATTGAAGATGAACGATATAGATTAATCATAGTTGAAGGTGATGAAGTGTTACGCAAGGTACCGTGACATGATCCTTGTAAATTTTTGTTTCTATTAGTCTTAAATGAGCCATTTTGCATTGGATCATATAGACCTTACCAGAGGGTGCTATACACTTATATCCTTTGTGCACAACATAGTAGCCTAGGAATAAACACTTCATAGAGTGGAATTGATTTCTATATTTTTCAAATGGTCTTAAACAAGGGTAACAAGAACACCGAAATATTCTTAAGAAAGAGTAATTAGGTTGGTTTCACGATAGTTTGTTTTAAAGAGATTGGGACCGCGGTATATCAGTAGAAAATATATTGATGATGTATACTGCAGTAGTGAATGAATTAAACGAGTAGGAAAAGGGTAATTGAGAATGAGCCAAAAGTGTAAGGCCAATCTCAACTATATGTTTGTTCTTCCTTTTTTCCTACCATTTTGGACAGAGGAATAAGGACATGATAACCGAAGTTGTATTCCCAAACGAACAAAACTTTGGTATTCACCACCACCATCAGTCTGCAATACCTTAATTTTCCTTTCAAAATTTACTTTAACCATATTTTGATATTGAATAATAGTTTTTATTGCATCACTTTTGTTTTTCAATTTATGAATCCGTGAGAAATTTGGCACTATATTTAGTTGAAAAACGTGCATGCTCTCTAGTCAAAACATGAGATGCATGAGAATTAGAGACGGATAGGGCAATGTGTGTGATTTTATGAGCTGGTAATAATGGAAAAACATAGATTGTTAATTAATATCATTTAGAAATAGTTAGAACATGTAAAATATTTTTTAAGGGTTTAATGCTTATTATCAAACTATAGGGAACTAAAGTTACCAACTTTCTCAATTAAGAAGTTATGTACATTCTCAACTTTAACATAAACTTTACCTCCATATTCAATCATTTGGCATATCAAGTTTGGTTTATGATTAACATAATGTGTTGCTTCAGAATTAGCATACCATGTTGCATCGTTGTTTCATTCTTGATTCACTAAAAAAGCACTTAATTATGATTGATTTCTGTTTCGTTGTTGCTAACCAAGTACGGAACCTATAGCATTGAGATCATCCTTGTAATAACAAGTTATAGCAGCATGACCAAACTAACCACAGATCTAGGAGGTTGGTCTATTTGAAAAATATCTTCCTCCGAATCCTCTATTAATGTTGTTATATCTTCCTCTAGTATTATTAAATTGATTTTTCCTTTGTTATCACGGGCTTTGCCTCTAGAATATGAATTTTGAGATTTAGTGTAGGTGTTGTTCTTATTTCCAATTCGTGACTTGCTATCTCCTTTATAAGAATTGGTATTTGTAGCCGTCATAGTAAGATTAACCATAGAAGACTCAATACGGGGTAACTGATCTAATATGCTTTCAAAGGTCACTATTGAAGTCTGTAAATCACTCCAGTCGTAATGTCCTTATCTGCTAGACTCACGAATATTGGAGTATGATCTGAGTCTAGTTCGGCAATAACTTGTGAAACCAAGTCATCAATTGGGATAGTGCGTCCTGCCAATACTAAATTATGACTAATAGATTTCATTATAGCTTCATAGTCCTCCATGGTCGGCGCTCATTTTCTTGTTCTTTGAAACTCACTCTTGTAGTAAGTGACTCTGTCTCTAGTTTGTGAACAACAGAACCTTGTTAAGCCATCCCACAAATCTTTAGCAGATTCTTGATCCAGCAATTGAGTTGTTATTTCAGGAGATATAGTAGTGGACAACTACCATAGCAAGAGTTCGTTTTTAGAATATCACTCTTCATGTGTATGGTTTTGACTCATGTTTCCAATAAAGCCAGTGAAAATATTAAGAGGAATATGGTTGTACATATGATTCTCTTTGATAATAAGAATGATCATCGTTTTTCAGAGTAGAAAATTCATATGTCAAACTTCATACTATAGTTGTTATTGGTTATCTGAATGATGATTGAGTTGTTGTTTATATTCATGGCAGGTGAAAGACATCCTGATACAGCTAGAGTTGGAGCTAAGGGCACGAGGGTTTTGATACCAAGTCAAACTATAAGCTTTGAGTAGAAAAAGAAATCAAAAAATGCTTGTATAGTTTACACCTCTGTTTATTGGTCTAAGAGTTGTTAGACTTTACAGACTTAACTATTTACCTATGTTTAGTTATACATGTGAGAATGCTAATACAAGTTAATACAATTTTTAACATGACTTGGGCAGGCTAATAGATACCCGGTCCATCACTTAATCTTAGGTAAGAGACGACTCTTCGTAAGCTACACAGCTCTGCCTCTCTTCTCTACGCAACTCTACTTCTGTTTTCTTTCATGCCTAACCCATCTTCTTTTTCATCTTCTTCAAAAGTCAGAATCAACAAATCTTTTCTTTCTTCATCTTCACATCGTACATCCGTCTTCTTCTGGCCACAATATGAAATTTGATGAATAAACTAATACAAATAGGTTATATAAAGTGACGATATGAGAATATAATTGAAACTTGAAATATTACAAGCACAAATGAAATCTTCTTTCTTGTATCAAGTATGATAGAGATAACGATCCCAAACAAAATATCAAGTCTGAATAAAATAAATGCAAACAACACAGAACACCTTTTACGTGGAAAACCTTCCTAGTGTAGGAAGTAAAAACCACATGACTGATTTCGGAGTCCAACCAAATATTCACTATCAGAAGATGGGTTACAAAACTATTCTCTAGATAAAACTAGAGTAAACACCACACAAAGTATGACAACTTCATACACAACCCCAATACACAAGATAGTGAACCGAAATCAGAAAACTCACTGAAATATCCCCGAAACACAGTTAGAAGGAGATGATCGAAAAACACACTTAGATGACTCCAAATTAAAAACCCTCTCGACGGATTGTAAAGGACAACCGGAGACAGTCCGATTGAAAGCACAAAGTTCCGCCTCGAATCACCTTTTTCTCTCAAAAACTGCACTATAGAATATGATGCTCATCACCGAAAGACACTGTATAAATATATATTTATACATAAAGCAAAATCCTATGTGTTATTCACATTGGGCTTAGCCCATATGATAATTGGACTCCCACATAGGAAGAGCCCAACAAATCTCCCCCTCACGACTATGTGGGAGGATTCACCATCCCGACGATCAATCTACAATGTTCAAGCTTTCCCCTAGGCAAAGCCTTTGTCATCATGTCAGACCCATTATCATATGTATGAAATTTATCAACCTCCATTAGTTTAGCATCAAGAATATCTCGAATCCAATGATATCTCACATCAATATGTTTCGACTTTGAGTGAAATGACGAATTCTTCACAAGATGAATAGCACTCTGATTATCACATAACAGTACATACCCGTGTTGCTCAAATCCAAGTTCTTTCAAGAAATTCTTCATCCATAGTAGCTCTTTACTCACTTCTGTCACTGCAATAAATTCAGCTTTTGTCTTTGAAAGGGCAACACACTTTTGTAGTCTTGATTTCCATGAAACAGCGCCACCACAAAAGTTAATCAAATATCCAGAAGTAGACTTACGAGTATCGACATCTCCAGCCAAGTCTGAATCAGAATAAGCCAACAACTCAAGTTTATTCATCCCAAAATTGAGCTTCAAATTAGAGGTTCCTCGCAGATACCTCATAATCCATTTCGCGGCTTCCCAATGCACTCTACCCGGGTTTGACAAAAATCTGCTCACAACACAAACACTATGAGCTAAGTCAGGACGAGTATATACCATGGCATACATGAGACTTCCAACTGCAGATGCTTATGGAATATTAGCCATGTCTTTCTTTTCTTCATTAGTTGAAGGACGTTGTTTCTTACTTAACTTGAAGTGACCGGAAAGTGGTGAGCTAACCACTTTAGCTTTTTTCATATTAAACTTCTGAAGAATTTTCTCAATGTATTTTTCTTGTGATAAGAACAACTTCTTCAAGTCTCTGTCTCTAGTAATTCGAATACCGATAATCTGCTTTGCTGGACCTAAATCTTTCATTGCGAAAGACTTACTTAACTGTTTCTTCAAAGAATCAATCCGCGAAGTATTCTTCCCAACAATAAGCATATCATCCACGTAAAGTAAGAGAACAATAAAATCGGCATCGAAACATTTCTTCACAAATACACAATTATCAGAAGAAGTCTTCTTATAGTCCTGCTCCCCCATAACTGACATGAACTTCTTATACCACTGTCTCAGAGCTTGTTTCAAACCATATAGACTCTTTTTCAGTCTGCATACATAATCTTCTTTTCTTTCAACCACAAAACCTTGAGGCTGTTTCATAAAAATCTCTTCTTCCAAGTCACCATGCAAGAATGCTGTTTTTACATCCATTTGCTCAATTTCCAAGTCTAGACTCGCTGCAATGCCTAGAAACCACACGAATAGAAGACATTTTTATAACTGAAGAAACTATTTCATCAAAATCAATACCTTTTTTCTGACCAAAGCCTTTGACTACCAATCTTGCTTTGTACCGAGGTTGCAGAGAACTATCATATTCCTTCAACCTATACACACACTTGTTACTCAAGGCTTTTCTCCCTTCAGGTATATTCACTAACTCAAATGTATAATTCTCATGAAGTGATTGCATCTCTTCATTCATCGCTTCAATGCATTGATTTTTACGTACACCACTAATAGCCTCATCATAACACTCAGGCTCACCTGCATCGGTTAAAAAAATATATTGATCATAAGGATATCTAGTAGAGGGTTGTCTATCTCTAGTAGATCTCCGCGTTGGAACTTCAAATTGTTCAACATCTTCTTTATTCACTTGTTTATCCATGAAATCATTATCATGATCACCAGTATAAAAAATATGTGAACCTTTGGAAGCAGGTGAGTCATCATCCGAATTTTCTTCCACTTCTGTAGGAGTATGTGCAAGCGGAATATGCCCCAAATCTACCAAGTCATTCTGAGACATAGGCACTGAATTTTGACTCTTATCAATATCATGAACTATCTGATCTTCCATAAACACGACATCTCTGCTCCTAATAAGCTTCTTATTAATTAGATCATGAAATCTGTAGCCAAACTCATCAAGACCATAACCAATTAATACACACTGTTTTGTCTTTGAATTGAGTTTAGATCTCTCATCTTTAGGAATATGCACATAAGCTTTGCACCCAAAGACACGCAAATGATCATAAGAAACATCTTTACGTGTCCAAACTCTGTTTGGGATATCTCCATCTAAAGTTACAGAAGGACTAAGATTCAAGACACGTACCACTGTATTCAAAGCTTTACCCCAAAAGTATTTAGGGAGTTATGATTGTGAAAGAAGACATCTCACCCTTTCAATTAATGTTCGGTTTAGTCTCTCAGCTACGCCATTCAACTGAGGGGTCTTGGGAGGTGTCTTTTGATACTGAATACCTTGCTGCCTACAATAATCATCAAAAGGACCAATGTATTCTCCCCCATTATGACTTCTAACACACTTCAATTGTTTCCCAGTCTGTCTCTCAACTGAAGCTTGAAACTGCTTAAAGACATCTAACACTTGATCTTTTATTTTCAAAGTGTAAGCCCAAACTTTCCTGGAATGATCATCAACAAAAGTAACAAAGTAAAAACAACCACTAAGTGTTCTCGTTTTGAAAGAACCACAAACATCAGTATGTACCAAGTCAAGCAAACTTGGTTTTCTTGAAGGAGCCGAGCTCTTGAAAGATACTCTATTATGCTTTTCAGCCAAACAATGTATGCATTTCTTTAAATGAGCTTTGTGTATCCCACGAATGTATTGTTTCTTCCTCAGAATATCTAGTCCTTTTTGGCTAATGTAACTGAGTATTTTATGCCACAAATCAACCATTGATTCATCATTAACAACAATGATTTTCTCAGTAGACACCCTTGCAGACATGATGTAGAGGGCTGAATATTTTTGTCCTCTTACCACAACTAACGAGCCCTTAGTAAGTTTCCACTGCCCATTCGCAAAAACACTGTAATAACCTTCATCATCTAGCTTCCCTGTAGTGATCAAATTCAATCGAAGATCGGGTATATGTTTAACACCCTTCAAAATCAATCTTGCACCCATGCTTGTTTCTAGATAAACATCACCAATACCAACCACTTTAGACAAATCATTATTTCCTATATTTGCAGAACCAAAGTCACCAGAGGTGTAAGATGAGAAAAATTCTCTACGGGAAGTGACATGAATTGTAGCCCCACTGTCAACTACCCAACCATTTTCATCAGATACAGAATTCACAACAACATCATTAAGAACAACGAAGTAGCTCTCTGAAACTGCAACAACATGTTTCTCGTCACCACTTTCATCATAATTTATTTCCTTGTTCTTTACTTCTTTACCATTGTTAGATTTCCCAAAATTATTCTTATTTCTCAACTTAGGACAAAATTTCTTAGTGTGCCCGATCTCATGACAGTAGTAGCACTCCCAATCTGCAAATTCATTAGACTTGTTCCGATTCTTGCTTCTACTTTTACCTCTAGTTTTCCAACCGTGATTTTCATTTCTACCACGTTTCTCAACGACTAGAGTTTCTGAATGTGAAGAGAAGCCAACTGTTTTTCTTCTCATATCTTCATTCAACACACTACTTTTAGCTAATGCCATTGAGATATTACCTTTAGGAGCTGAATTAGAAAGAGGCATTCTGAAAGTATCCCATGAGTCTGGCAATGAACCAAGCAACCATAACGCCAAAAGCTCGTCATCAAATTTGATACCCGTAGCAGCCAACTGATTAATCAAGCCTTGAAAGGTATTCAAGTGATCTGTAAGAGGTGATCCATCTTGATACCTCAAATACATCAACTGTTTGAACAAAAGTAACTTACTGTTTCCTGTCTTCCGAGCATATAACTCCTCAAGTTTACTCCAAAATTTCCTTGCATCTGTTTTGTCTACAACATGATTCAACACATTTTCATCAACCCATTGCCGAATAAAGCGACAAACCTGTCGATGAATAATTATCCATTCTGCATTAGACTTATCTTTAGGTTTTTCATCACCGAACACTGGTAAATGAAAAATTTTAACATAAAGAAGATCTTCCATCTTCGATTTCCATATTTGATAATTTGAACCATTCATCGTCACCATTCTGCTTGTATTCACCTCCATATTTGATACAAGACAAGTACACAACCACTCGCTCTGATACCACTTTGACAAGAAATAAAAGCACAAACAAAATCTTCCTTCTTGTATTAAGTATGATAGAGATAACGATCCCAAACAAAATATCAAGTCTGAATAAAATAAACGCAAACAACACAGAACATATTTTACGTGGAAAACCTTCCTAGTGTAGGAAGTAAAAACCACGGGACTGATTTCGGAGTCCAGCCAAATATTCACTATCAGACGATGGGTTACAAAACTATTCTCTAGATAAAACTAGAGTATACACCACACAAAGTATGACAACTTCATACACAACCCCAATACACAAGATAGTGAACCGAAATCAGAAAACTCACTGAAATATCCCCGAAACGCAGTTAGAAGAAGATGATCGAAAAACACACTTAGATGAATCCAAATTAAAAACCCTCTGGACAGATTGTAGAGGACAAATAGACGAGCCTTCTCACCAGAATTGAAGTCGATCGGACAACCGGAGTCAGACCGATTGAAAGCGCAAAATTCCGCCTCGAATCACCTTTTTCTCTAAAAAAACTGCACTATAGAAATAGGTTATATAAAGTGACGATATGAGAATATATTTGAAACTTAAAATATTAGCTAAATAAGTATTTGAGTCCAATACAAAATTTAAAATGTAATAAAGCAAATAAATACTTGCTATTGAGTAGTACTAAATCTAACAGCAATATACTAGCATACTTGAATAAATCAACTTCTTTTTTTTGTTACTGTTACACTTAAACCTCAGCGGAGAGTACCTGGAATTAGAGCTTGTTGGGTTCAGTCGTAGAAAAGGTATTAGATTCCATGCAAATACACTTGTCAAATAAGTCGATCTTTGCTTGAACCTCACTTTCGTCCTCTATCCAACCTTAAAATTTACTCGTTACTAAGCAAAATTTACTTACTACTATCAAAACATCTTTATCTTTGAACTTAAATTCATCAAGAATTCACATTTCAGGATTTCATTGACACAGTTATTGTACCCATATTCAAAAAATACAATAAAAAAATCTTAATGAAATTGATAGTTCTTAAAAACTACTTAATAAGTTAGTAATAAGATACAAAAACAAAACTACAAAATGTATAAGCAAAATGAGTTTTTTGAAAGGCATTTATGTTTTTTCCTATAAAAAAACGAGTATCTTAGTCTTGAATTTAAACTAAGAACCCATGATTTTATGTAATCTATTTTTAATAGCTCAATTTTACAGCATTATCTTACAATAATTGGGAATGTAAGTTTCCAACAAGTAGTACATCTTTGCAAGAGAAAATTGCGTGAATATTAAATTTACGCAACTACTTTGGTTTGTCATTTATGTGGTCAACATTTAAACTGAAGTAACAGAAAGTACTTCTGTGCCTCAGAGTTAAACCTAAATTTAAAACAACATTTATATTGAAACAGACATGGAGCTAGGGGTGACAAATGGTTCAGGAACTGTGGTTCAAAGCTGACAATCTGTTTATGAATTGGCGGTTTAAAACTGGTCTATTAGAACTGCAAACCGGCAGGACCGCAAACCGACAGGACTCCATAAGGAGTAAACCGGCAGAACCACAAACCATTAGGACTGCAAACCGTCAGGACTGGGAAACCACGGTTTATTTGTAAAAAACCGCAGTTTATTTGTAAATATTATAAATATTTTATTTATTTTATAACTAGAATGTTATATTTAAAAAATATTGAGATATTGCATATTATTATAAAATTATTATTACATTTTGGTTAGTATTAATTTGTTTTTTGGGTATTAATATTTTAAGTGTTTTAATTATTATATAGTCCAAAATTTTAAATATGATCACATTTTGAATATTATTATTATTATGTTTTTAGATCTAATATTAGTAGTGTTGATTTTAATATTACAAACCAAAACTATATCTTATCATGTTAAAATATTACAAATTCTATGGTTATAATTTTAATATTATATTTTGAATTTTATTATTGTGATTTGGTTTTAAATATTACAAGTGTTATTTATTATTTTTTAAACCAAAATCATATTTTATCATGCAAAAATATTACAAGTTATATTGTTATAATTTTAATATTACATTTTGAATTTTATTATTGTGATTTGGTTTTAAATATTACAAGTGTTATTTACTATTTTTAAGTTATATTGTTATAATTTTAATATGACATTTTGAATTTTATTATTGTGATTAGGTTTTAAATATTACAAGTGTTATTTATTATTTTTAAGTTATATTGTTATAATTTTAATATTACATTTTGAATTTTATTATTGTGATTTGGTTTTAAATATTACAAGTGTTATTTATTATTTTTAAGTTATATTGTTATAATTTTAATATTACATTTTGAATTTTATTATTGTGATTTGGTTTTAAATATTACAAGTGTTATTTATTATTTTTAAGTTATATTGTTATAATTTTAATATTACATTTTGAATATTATTATTGTGATTTGGTTTTAAATATTACAAATGTTATTTATTATTTTTAAGTTATATTGTTATAATTTTAATATTACATTATATGCATAAACTTAAATTTTAATATTACATTTTGAATATTATTATTGTGATTTGGTTTTAAGATGTTATATTTAATATGTACCTAATATTAAATATAACATCTTAAATACAAACAATACACGTATCATTTTACAATTATATTGTTTACGATATCTTGTTTAAGACAATCAAATTTTTATTTTTATATTTTTACAAATATTGAAAGTTGTAATCAAAATACAATTAGATGTATATATTTTATTTAATATCTACCTAATATTAAATAAAATATCTTAATTACATAAATATAATCAAACATATCAAAATCAAATTACAATTATTTTTTTAGAATGTAATTGCTTGATTATAAAATTTCGATTAAAATGATAACACATTTAAATTAAAATACATGAAATAGCATAATTAACTCGTTTATATGGTACATATCTCAATTATTGAAATCAGATTCAATTAACACTTACAAATTAATTTTAAATAACATTATACTTTAAAATCTTTGAATTTTTGAAATGCCTCTGATTTTTCTCTAACACAATAAACCCAAACTTTTCGTGAGTAATCATCAATAAAAGTTATAAAATAACGATTACCTCCGAAAGATGGAACTCTCATTGGACCACAAAGATCTGAATGAATAAGTTGCAGTGGTCTTTTTGCTTTCCACGATGATTTAGACGGAAACGAAATTTTATGTTGCTTTCCAAACTGACAAGTTTCACATACATCATCGAGACGACTAATATTTGGTAAACCGGTGACCATCATCTTTCTTGAAAGCATCTCCAAATTTCTATAAATCAAATGTCCAAACCGATCATGCCATAATTTTGCAACTGCTTCATGAGAACTAATCAAGCAATATATATTCTGATTTTTAAGAGTGAGTGAGAAAAGATTATTTTGTGCTACTCCAACTTTAGCAACAACTTGATTATTCAATGATAAGTAACATGTCATGTCACGAAAGTGAATATCATACCCCTTCTTCAGTAGATGTCCAACGCTAAGCAAATTATTTTTAAGTCCAGGAACAAAATAAACATCAGACATTTTCTCAATCTTCACTTGCTTTGTCTTAAATTCTAATTCACCAACACCTTTAATTTTGTAAGATTTTGCATCTCCTACTTTTACTTCTCCACAATCAACTTCAAATAATTTCGAAAATAAGTTTTTGTTACCTGTCATATGTTTGCTAGCACCACTGTCTATGTACCAGAAATCATTAGTCTCTCCACCATGAGTCACAAGCAATAAAGTTTCTTGACTATTTTTCACCATATTAGCTTCGTTTTTTTCTTTTTCCTTGTGCCAACAATCGCTTTCCATATGACCAGGCTTGTGACAATAAAAACACTCAATATAACCACGACCTGTTCCTCTTTGATTTCCACGTCCACGTCCTCTTTGTGAACCTCTAAAGTTCTGATTTTGGTTTGTTTCTTTCCATTGATTGTCATAATGACCCCTTCCATCAGTATTGAAGCCTCTTCCTCTTTGATTTCCGTGTCCTTTTTGTGAGCTTCTAAAATTCTGGTTTTTGTTTGTTCTTTTCCAATCTCTTGAAAGATGGCCATAATCTTTTTCCCCCTGATTTGTAGAATATTCTTTCTTCTCACTTATAGACAAGTTTGATTGTAGTGTTTGATCTAACCACAATGAGCCCGTTAATTCATCAATCGTCATGATGTTTAAATCCTTAGATTCTTCAATAGCAACCACAATATAGTCAAATCTTGAATCCAAAGAGCGTAGAATTTTTTCAATTACACGGATATCATCCAATGTTTCCCCATTTATTTTTAATTGGTTCACAATGGACAATACCTGTGAACAATAATCAAAAACGGATTCAAACGCTGTTTTTTGTAAACTTTCAAATTCTCCTCTAAGAGTTTGTAATCGAATTCTTTTTACCTTTTCATCTCCTTTGAATGATTTCTCCAAAATTTCCCATGCTTGTTTTGCTGAAGTGGCACAATCAATTTTTTCCCAAGCTGCTTCATATGATTTTAATCCTTGATATATCCAAAACAATGCTTTTTTATCTTTCTTTCTTGATTTTCTTAGATCTTCTTTTTGTGTTGGTGTTAATTTTTATTCTTCAACATCTTTTACTTCATTGTAGCCTTTTTCAACAATTTTCCATTCTTCTTGAGATCCTAGTAGAGCCTCCATCTGAGTACTCCATTTATTGTAATTTTCTTTTGTTAATTGAGGAACAAAAGAAATAGGAATCGAGTTGTTCATCTTGATCGAACAGAGCCCTGACACTAATTGTAGATTTTAATGGGATATTTTTGGAGAAAGAAAGAAAAATATGGGAGAGAACAAAAGTATTTTTTTTTTATTATTTTTCTTAATTGTTTTTAGTACATCTCCTGTATATATATTAGTATAAATATATTATACTATTTTAAATGACAGAATAATATATTTTACTAATATAATACTCTTTAAAATATAAAAGCAAATCTAAACATATTTTTCCTAAATTGAATAATATATTATCAATTAAATAATATATTCTCAATTGAATAATATTTTCAATTGAATAATATATTCTTAATTGAATAATATATATTATTCAAAAATACATTAATATATTATTAAAATATTTTAACTAAATTAATTAATTAATTTTTTCAAGCTTAATTAATTATTGTCCTAACACAGATGTAATAAAAGATGGAAAAGAGTAAGTTTAAGATGAATATAAGACTTGAAGGTCGAACAAACAACGAAAGAGAGTGAATCTGCAAAAGACAGCTCCCTTGAAAAGTACTGCAAGGAATCTACTCACCCATTCTTCTTGTTGCATTTAATCTCAAACTTCTAATTGTGTCCTTTGAGTTTGTTCGTTTCTTTTTCACATTGTCCTTTCAGTTTGTGCTGTTTTTGTCTACTCAATTTTTGACTATTTAATTGTCATTTCTATTACCTAATAAATCAATCTGCTTTGAGACTTGAGCATTATCCCTGTTGTCTCAAAACGGTGTATATTAATCTGTTTTGAGACTTGATTTGGTATCAGAGCCTGAAGGTCTTGGCAGACGTATTTGTTTCACTAACGATGGAGGTGAACAAAGGAAAAGGAGGTTCGTACGGCCTGAGCTACCCAATGCTGGATATAAGTAATTATACGGCTTGGGCTATCAAAATGAAAGTTTATATGCAAGCGTAAGGGGTCTAGAATGCAGTAGAGCTAAAAGATCCCAATGTTGTTGTCAAAGAGAAGACAGATAAGATAGCGCTAGCAATCGTGTATCCGGAAATTCCCGAAGATGTATTGCTCTCAACTGCGAACAAGGGAACAACGAAGGACGCCTGAGATATGATAAGAACATTATGCCAAAGTGCAGAAAAAGCAAAGAAGGCACGGATTCAGACCCTAAAATCTGAATTCGAAATGCTGAATATGGGTGACAATGAAAAATTTGAAGATTTTCACATGAGAATGAATAGCCTCGTTACAAATATTCGAGCTTTGGGGGAAACGATGGAAGAATCATATGTTGTAAAGAAACTTCTGCGTGCTGTCCCTGCCAGATTCCTACAGATTACTTCAACACTGGAGCAATTTGGAGACATCGAGAACATGACTGTCGAAGAAGTTGTGGGTTCACTCAAGGCACATGAAGAACGAGTAAAAGGAAGGACAGAAACGAAGGAGATTCAACTCATGTTGACAGAAGAGGAATGGGCTAAACGAGAAGGAGACAACAAAAAGCTTCTATTGACGCGTGAAGAATGGCTGAGGCGAAACAATGGTGACAGATCCACAAGGCAGAGAGGCCGTGGAAAGTTTGACAAGAGTGTTATCAAATGCTTCAACTGTAATATGTATGGTCACTTCGCCTCGGAATGCAAGAAACCAAGGAAAAACAAGGAAACACAAGAAGCGGAGGTGAATTTGGCTGCGATGGAAGATGATAAAATGGCCCTACTCTTGGCCAAACATGATAAAGACTCGTCAAAGCTGCTCCTGAATGAGGACAAACTGCTATCTACTTAATTTCCAAGGCGTGGAGAATGTGCAGGCGAATCGAATTTCTGGTACCTGGACAATGGTGCAAGCAGTCATATGATAGGTTTTAAAGGAAAGTTTGCAGAACTGGATGAGAGTATATCTGGTGTGATGCGTTTTGGAGATGGTTCAAAAGTCGAGATAAAAGGAAAGGGCACTGTGATATTACTGTACAAAAATGGAGAAGAGAAGATGCTGCGACAGGTGTATTATATACATAGTCTACGTAATAACATCATATCATTGGGACAGATTTCTGAAGAAGGCAATAATGTAGAACTCAAGGGAGAATTTCTAAGGATCAACGACAACAAAGACAAATTGTTGATGAAGGTAAAACGATCTGCCAATCGACTTTACAAAATTATTATTGAGACTAACAAACAGGAATGCCTGATGACTAAAGCGGATTTCATAACGAGATTGTGGCATGCCCGTCTTGGGCACGTCAATTATCAAGCCATGGCTCTCATGTCTAACCACCAGATGGTAGAAGGAATGCCCAGGATAATAAAACCAAATATCGTGTGCGATGGGTGCTTAATGGGAAAGCAAACCAGGAAGGTATTTCCAGCCAAATCCAAGTTTAGTGCAAAAAAGGTACTAGAACTTATACATGGTGATCTGTGCGGCCCGATATCTCCAACTACTGCCTCTGGATACAAATATTTCTTTTTGTTAGTTGATGACTTTAGCAAGTTTATGTGGGTGTACATTCTAAGAACTAAGGATGAGACATTCGAAGCATTCAAAAAGTTAGGCGTATTGGTTGAGAACGGGTCAGAGAAAAGAATCAAGGTGCTGAGAACTGACAGAGGAGGCGAATTCAATTCTAATGAGTTTAAAGAATACTATGAGAATGCAGGAATTGAGCGACACCTCACGACACCCTACACTCCACAATAAAACAGAGTAGTAGAGCGTCGAAACCGAACTATTGTGGAGATGACTAGAAGCAGTCTCAAAGAAATGCAATTGCCATCAAAGATGTGGGCTGAAGCAGTCAGAAACTCGGTATACATCCTCAATAGACTACCCACGCGAGCATTGACAGGTAAGACGCTGTATGAAGCATGGACAACAAGGAAACCGCAGATAAGTCATGTACGGGTCTTTAGGTGCTTATCGCACATGAAAACTCCAAGTGTGCACAACACAAAGCTGGATGATCGTAGTAAAAAGTTAGTTAATCTGGGGAGAGATCCTGGAACTAAAGGATACCGTTTACATGATCCCAAGGAAGATCGTATACATATAAGCCGTGATGTCATTTTCGAAGAAACAAAGCAATGGCCGTGGAGTGTGATTGCAGATAGGGAGGATACACAGAAGAGTTTTATTGTGGCAAGTATGCCTGAAGTTGATGAAACAGGTCAAGATGAGACCGAAATCGTGGAGTATGGTGATGACAACTATAGTGGAAATAACACCCATACGTCAACACCACAGTCTTGGGCTTCTGAGTCTTCTCAGTCCTCTGTTGGATATGAAGACTACAGTAAGACTCGGGTATCCACTCCACATTCTCAGTCGTCTACTTCTAGAATCAGTCGAGATAATTACGATGATAGCATAGAGCCAAAAAGATTCAGACCTTTGAGTGAAATTTACAATGTCACGGAGGAAATAGAGCTTGATGAAGAAGAATTATGGCTCATGGGGGTAGACGAACCTGTCAACTATACACAGGCAGCAAAAGATGTCAACTGGCGGCAAGCAATGAGGCAGGAGATGGATTCTATTGAGGCAAATGATACATGGAAATTGACGAGTCTACCACATGGACAGAAGATCATAGGTCTGAAATGTATCTATAAATTAAAAAGGGATGCCAACGGGAAGGTGGTAAAATACAAGGCACACCTCGTAGCAAAGGGTTATGTACAAGAACATGGCATTAATTTTGATGAAGTATACGCACCAGTTACTCGATTGGAGACAGTGAGGTTGCTGTTAGCTTTGGCAGCTAAAAATCAATGGGAAGTGCACCATCTCGATGTAAAGACAACCTTCTTGAATGGAGATATAGTGGAAGATGTATACGTTACCCAACCGGAGGGATTTGAAAGAAAGGGACAAGATCACCTAGTGTACAAATTATCTAAAGCTTTGTATGGACTTCGCCAGGCGCCTCGTGTTTGGTACGCCAAACTGAATTCATGTCTTATAAAGCTTGGATTTACTCGTTGTCCGTACGAGCATGCTGTATACACAAGAAAGGAGGGAGAAAACAGTTTGGTTATTGCAGTATACGTAGATGACATTCTAGTAACAGGCACGAGTGTCTTAGCAATCAAGGATTTCAAGAACCAGATGAAGCTTCAGTTCGAGATGAGCGACATAGGAAAGCTCAGCTACTACTTGGGAATAGAAGTTGAACAAGGAGAATGATACATCGAATTAAAACGAGCAGGTTATGCACAAAAAATTCTGGAAAATGCAGGCATGGCAGATTGTAATCCAACGAAGTATCCAATGGATCCAAAGGAACAACTTGATCGAGACGAGACAGGAAAGTTGGTCAATGCTACAGACTACAAGAGTATGGTAGGGGGTCTACGATACTTGGTTCATACGCGACCAGATATCGCATACTTAGTGGGTATAGTCAGCCGATATATGGAAAAACCCACAAAAAGGCACCAGGATGCAGTGAAAAGAATACTCAGGTATGTTAAGGGAACTATACAACACGGGTTGGTGTATACAAAAATAGTGGCAACAATGTGTTAACTGGGTTTTCAGACAGTGACTTGGGTGGAAAAATTGAAGATAGAAAGAACACATGATGGATAGTTTATTACTTGAATGAGAGTATTATCACTTGGGTCTCACAAAAACAGAAGTGTGTTGCTCTATTATCGTGTGAGGCCTTTTGGAAGTGGACCAAAAGCAAAGCCGTGCGGGCTAGTGGGCCCAAAGTGGACAATATCATACTAGTGTGGAGATCGGAGCATTCTTACTTATATACAAAAGCATAATATGTTGACCCAATATTCCCTACAAATGGTATCAGAGCACCAGGCCCTGACGGAACCCGATGTGGTGGGTTGTGATGTGGGTGAAATTCTTAGATGTGAACATCGTACCAGAAGCCAGGAGTGATACTCAAGGTGAATTATCTGCTGGATAGATGGAGCGCCAGATGGCTCATCAAACAGGTGGCTTGATCAAGGAGCGACGCAGATTCATCTAAAGATGGAGTGCTTGATAGCTCATCAAGCAGGTGGCTTGATCAAGGAGCGGTACAGTGTGAGCAGATAGATCCGCCCTAAAAGCTCTAGAGTTCAGGTTTCTCTCCAAATGGTTAGAGTAGGCGAATGGAAGTCAATTGAGAGGAGGCTATAGTGGTACTTTGTTCGAGAGGAGGATTGTTAGGCGCGACCAAAGTCCCACATCTCACATCGGTTAAACATGGGAAGAAAGATCATTATATAAGTTAAGAATACATCTCTATTAGTGTGAGGCTGAATTCATGGCTGCTACCGCAGCGGCTTGCCAAGGTATTTGGCTTAGAAATACTCTTAGTCAGATAACACATGAAGCTGTTGGCCCAGTGATTTTATGCATAGATAATCGATCTGCAATCGACCTGGCTAAGAATCCTATGTTCCATGGTAGAAGCAAGAATATCGACATAAGGTTTCACTTTATCAGGGAATGCGTAGAGTGAGGAGAAGTTGTCTTGAAACATGTTTGCAGCAACGATCAAAGAGCAGATCTTTTGACAAAGGGGCTAAATACTGTCAAGTTTGAAAACATGAGGAAACTATTGGGACAAAAAAACTTGAGAAAACGAGGTTGAGATTAGGAGGGAGAGTGTTGCATTTAATCTCAAACTTCTAATTCTGTTCTTTGAGTTTGTCCGTTTCTTTTTCGCATTGTCCTTTCAGTTTGTGTTGTCTTTTTATCTACTCAACTTTTGACTATTTAATAGTCATTTCTATTACCTAATAAATCAATCTGCTTTGAGACTTGAGCATTATCCATGTTGTCTCAAAACGGTGTATATTAATCTGTTTTGAGACTTGACTTCTTACTATGAAGCTATAGTGTTTGGTTTTTGGAGTGAAGTATATTGTATCCCAACCTTAGTATATTGTATACAAACCCTTGTAAAACCCTAATTTATAGAAGAAGAGAAAAAGGGTATGGGGAGTTGACTATTTGGTGACCCTAACGCGTCTAAGTCTTTATCAATAACTTTGGATACTAACTTCCAATAGTTAGCTAAAATAATCCATAGTAGATGACTGGGTTGGGTTTGCATCTCAGAGAATTTTTAATTAGATTATGTATAGCTTCTAATGAAAAGTTTATGATTTTTTTTAATCAAAGGGATATTATTATTAACAAATTGAAAAATTACAAAATTAAGGGATCAAAAGTTAATTTCCCCAAAGTTCAAAGCCAAAATGAGTTTGGAGCCAATTTTTCCTCCAAAAACAATGAATTAACAGGTTGAAGGTAAAGAAAGAATCACTATTCCTTCTTCTCCAGCAATTCACAAAGAGCCATGTAAGTTATCAAACATCTTGAGCCTTCATTTTTAGCGCTTTAATCACCTCCTTGCTTTCCTACAAAATAGAAAACCCTAGCAGTATCCATAGCTCAAATGAAAGCTTAATCATTTTGAATGTACCCGAGCCCAATGCTTTCAGGAAATGTGATTGCAAGGAGTTCATGGGGAGCATTGGCCTGTTGAAAATTTAGCTTAAGCTTACACTTTAGGGTCCATTTTCCAAGTCAATCGGCTGCTTGGTTCTGGACCCTAGAGATGTGCTTTAAGCACATGTTTTTGTTAAGAAATTTACGGCAGTAGCTTACATTAGGGTCTTCAAAGTTTGTGTTAGGATTGTTTGTAAGTTTCTTGATAAGAATCAGTGAATCATACTTAATGTCTACATGAGTCCAGTTGTTTTTGTAACAAATCATTAAGCCTTCAAGCATAGCCATGTTTTCAGCTTGAAGTGGAGTAGATTTTCCCAAAAGATTTCCATAGGCTTGAATAATGTCCCCATCGATGTTCCTAAAGAGAACACCAGTTCCAGCTTCACCATTAGAGTCACAAGAGCCATTAACATTCATCTTAAGACGGGTTTGATTAGGAGGATTCCATCTCAAGTATAATGGTTTATCCTTCTTTTCAATTGAATTGCAGGCTATCGTAATACCTGCATTGAAAGCCATTGACCAGTGATTGTGATTAAGTTTACGAGAGATTTCAACACTTTTGATTTTGTTTATGATGAGATCAATGGCTTTGCTAACAGTGAAACAAATACCCTTATGCTTAATACCGTTTCTAGCTTTCCAAATCACCCAGCAAATAGCTTGGGGGACTAAGTGAGTGATATGAAAATTTTTCTTTGAAAACCAAAACCAACATCTTAGTAAGTGAGAAAGGACCATAAATCTTTTGATTCTGATATTGAAAATGCAGGCAAACCAATTTCAAATCTGCCATGCAAATGTACAGTTAACAAATAAGTGATTCTTTTCCTCACAATTTTCACAGAACACACACTTAGAAGCCATACTAATATGCTTCTTCATCATAATATAGTCAAAGGCAATAAAGTTATGCATAAGTTTCCAGGTTATTAAAGAGAACTTTATGGGGATTTTCGAGTTCCAAATCTTCATATAAAAGTAAGAGAAATTCTGATTTGTTCTTATGCTATCCCAAGTCTGTTTCAAGTTGAAGTGTTTGTCCTTAGAGAGCTTCCAGCAAATGATATCTTCATTATCAGTGATACGAAGTTTATTTATCTTCTGAATTATATTATTTGCAATACTATCCTGCATTTCATTCAGATTCTAAGAGTTATTCTGCCAAAATAAGTTAACCTTAACATTAATATACCAACTAATGTTATTTTCAGTGGCTATTGCAGGAAGATTATGTCAAGAGTCTTTCATGAAATCTATATTTCCTCTGCCAAGGATCCAGGTAATGTTGCTATCATCTTATTCTCTTATATTGCACATCCTGTTCCAAACTAAAGAGCATTTTCTGTTTTTAATATACAAATGGTGAACATTATTGCAGTATATATCATTCATAACATTTGATCATAGACAATAATTGTTTCGAAACTTAAACCATAATGATTTAGAGAAGGAGTTCTGAATATCATTCAGTTTTCTAACATTTAGACCCCCTTCTCCAAAAGGTTTGCAAATGTAAGACCAGGTAGACCAGTGGCTAGCCTTTTGATTATATTTAGTTCTCCAGATAAATCTATTCAAAGTAGTGTCTATCTTGCAAATGATTGCTTTAGGAATTTCACAGCATTGTCACCAATGATATGTAATAAGTAATAAAACATTTGTTATGAGAGATAACCTGCAACCATATGAGATCAACTTACTATCCCATTCAGTGATTCTGTCATTGATCTTGTCTAGGATAGGATTGAAGACCTTTGCTTTTTTATTGTTTCGGACAGTAATCACCAAGTGAGAAATCGGAAGAAAGTCTACTTCAAAACCAGTTTCTAGCTTGAGACTTTGAACTCTTGAAGAATGAGACTTTGATGAAATGATGAGCTTTGTCTTACTTTTGTTTATGTCCTGACCTGAAATTTGTTGATACAAATCTAGAAAGCAGCTCAGAATATCAATAGAAGTAGGGATACTATTAGTGAACACTAATATGTCATCAGCAAACATGATACAAGGAATAATGTATTTCGTTCTAGAAGCATAACATATTTTGGGGTGATTATTAAAGAGAATGTTCAGGCCTCCGCTGAGAAATTCCTCACCCAGGATAAAAAGGCTAGGGGAGATAGGATTCCCCTGCCTTCATCATCTCTTCAATCTAAAATAATCAAACGTTTCTCCATTAATGAGCATTGAAACATGAACATCAATAATCATCTTTCTAATAAGACTAAAAAACTTGTTGTTGAAACCAAAAGTATGGAGGATTTTAAAAATGAATGAGTGAGAGATTCTATCGAATGTTTTCGACATATCTAATCAAACCATAGTATTACCCTTTTAGGTTTTTTATTGATATCATAGAGAAATTCTTTAGCTAGTAATATATTGTCATGGATAAGTCTGCCCTTGACAAAAGTAGAGTGAGCAGAAGAAACAATCTTAGGTAAAACATTTGCCAGCCTTTGATCGATAAGAGCAGAAAAAATTATTTTGATTAGAGTACACATCCCAATAGGTCTGTAGCTATTCCACCAAATAGGGTTGATGGTCTTAAGGATTAGGCAGATGCTAGTAGCAAATAACCCAGTTGGGATAAATCTACCCTGAATAAAAGCATTGAAGACATTGCACAAGTCACTTTTAATAATAAGCCAGCAGTGTTTAAAGAAGTAAAGATTGAAACCATCAATACCAGGGGCACTATCACTCTTCATGCTACAGATTATTCCCCAAATCTCTTCTTCTGAAGTTCTAGCAAGCAACTTTTAATTTTTCTCATCACTTACTACAGAGGGGATGCACTCGAAATTCTTGTTATTTAGTACCTCATTCTCTTCATCGTTGCTTTTGTAGGGGTCAGACATGAGGATGTTTTTGAAGTAATCAGCAGCAGACTTTCCTATCTCCTTCTTATCCATAATCCAGGTATCTCAATCTTTAACACTCTTAATTTCATTTTTTCTTCTTTTCTTAGCCACATAACTATAGAATAGTTTATAGCTAGCATCACCTTCATGTAACTAGTTATTGAAATATTTTTGTCTCCAGTAAGAGTCCTCATTTCTTAGAGCTTTTAAGTGAAGACTGTTAGCCATAGCAAAACTAGCAAAAGATTGCTGATTATTAGCAGTATAATGAATAATTTCCATAGTCTTGACATTGCTTTCAGTTTCTTTAACACTAGCAAACATATTTCCCGAATTTTTCCTTATTCCAAATCTTGAGACAACTTTTGAGTCTTCTTAGTTTCTACCAAAAAGTGTTGCTAGGGTGGCTAACCATTGGCTGCTTCCAATCCTGCTAAACAATACTAAGGAAAGAAAAATCATTGGACCAGGTGTTTAGAAACTTAAAATTCTTTTTTTTAAATGGAATCATTAGTATCAATTAAGTTAGCAGAGATGAGCAACTTATCATTAACAAGAGCAGGATCCAGTCTTCTTCATTTTTTGCTTCTTGACCAAGTAAACTTAGGACCACTATAACCAGCATCATTTAGGTTGCAAGACCTTATAGTTTAATTAAAATTATTCATATTGGCCTGACAGTTAGATATGCAACCCAGCTGCTCATCATGAGAAGAGATAATGTTAAAGTCACCAACACACATCCAAGCCTTATCATTATCAACAACAACCATAAGGCTCTCCCAAAGATCCAATCTGTGAATATGATTGCACTTAGCATAGACAGAAGTAAGATAGATTTTTTCATTAACTCCAGGGTACTCAATCTCCATATAAACACATTGCTCCATGTTAAGAACAATGTTAATATTCACATTATCCACCCAGAAAATCCATTGCTTGTTAGAAATATTAGCAAAACAGTCACTAAAACCAAGATTTTCAACAACTTCTTTAATTTTATCATTCTTGGACATAGGTTCTTGAATAGCAACCACCTTAATACACTCAGATCTTATCATAGACTTGAGTCTTCTCAAGGTAGGCTTGTTATTCACACCCCTTGCATTCCAACTAATAGCTCTGATCATTACCAGAATAGGATTTGTAGATTATGTCCCTTGAACTTAGAGACTTGATAGATAGCTTTCCAATTGACCTTATTCTTTTTGCAGTTTTCAGTTTGGAGGATATGATTTCATTGAAGCTTTGTTATGGAAAGTACGTTGGAGAGGGAGAACAGCTGCCAATGTTAGGATCAGGAGAATGATCTTTGAAATGATTTTCATCAATCTTTTCTATAGCTTCAATAACGTTTTTGCTACTACTTGGCGAATTTGATTTGTTGCTTTCAATCTGTTGTTGTATAGAATTGTTCAATTGAACTTGTGTAGACTTAGTCTGATCTTGAATCATATATTTGCTACTTTCATTCTTTCCATCTGCATGTTCCTTTTGAGTGATGATCGATTTAAGTTTTCTTTTATAAACTTTAAAAACTTGCATATTTCTTGTTTCATTAGTATATTTAGATTGATTTTCCCTATCTTTTTTATCTTCTTTAACTTCATCAGTTTTGTCGTTTTCCTCCATTGTAGTAGTTTCTTCAACTTTCTTAGGAGCTTTTTTACATTCAGACGACTTGTGCCCTATATGATAACAACAGTCACAGTATGATGGCACATTTTTATAGCTGATCAAAATCCAATATCTATCATTGTTCCCAAACCCGATCCACAATATTCTTTTCAATTTTTTCAGAGATGTATATCTCTATTTGTGCATAACAAGCATTGGCATAGCCTCTATTTTTATGAGGAACAACAACTCTATACGGTGGTGCTATAGCTGCAGCAATATCATTCACCAAACGAGTATGATATAGATTTCCCGGCAAGTTTTCAAAACGAACCCAGGTTAAGACAGTAGGGTTTTCGTATTTTTTATTGAAGTCTTGATTCCATCTCAAGATTCTCATAACCGAATCATCAAATATCCATACGTTTCTTGACCAAATCTTAGAAACCTCTTCCTTTAATTCGAATTCGAAGAAAATATGGTGGGAGTCCTAGACTTCATAGTTGAAGGGTCCCCTGAATTTTAGATTAGCCAAGAAACTATCGAGTTTCAGTTTCTTAGGAACTCCATTAGTAAACTTTCATATCAAAGTTATTCTAGATTTCTTGATTAGGGTTTCTTAACCTTCTCGATGTACTGAACAGTGTAGTGATGCTCTGTTTTCTTGATGAATTCTGGGTTTAAAGACGCCGAACAATCCTCTGTCTTGAATAAATCTACGTATTGTTTCCTTGTTTGTTATTGTTGATTACCAGTATCACGAAGAACATGCAATTCTTCCATCGATTGAATTCCGATGATAGAGTTCATCATCAGCAGGTATTAGGGTTTGAGTTTTTGGAGCGACTCTGTTCTTGGAGCGTTTCCATCTTCGACTCTCTATTCCAAGTTTATGCTTATTATCGATAAATATTCTAATTTTTTTTAACCTTACAAATATTTTTCGGGACTTTTAAGTTTACTAATAGCGATCTTTTACAAAAACTTTGGATGTAATAATAGACTAACCAAAAACAAATTATTATTTTTTCTGTTTACGATTTTTTATTTTTTTTACGATTCTTTTAAAAAATCGAAATTCATATATCTCTCAAATCAAACATTCATATAACAAATTTCAGTGAAACCTACATCATTTCAACATAAACCAACTACTAAAGCTGGTTTACATAAAAAAAAAATTATTTGATTGTGTCTTTAATTTTCAATTCGGGTTCGTAGTTATTATTAACCTTCAAAACTCCATAGATTTAAAAATTTAACTTAAAAAATATATTCTAGTATTTTTTTTTAAAGACAAATAAAAAGAAATCCATGTGTGATATTTTTGGAGAAGTTTTTTTTCTTATTTTGGCAGCCAATAGTTTCTTTTTTCAAATTAATTTTGCACCTTTATTACCTCAAATTTCGCAACCAAATGTAGTAAAAAAATCTATCGTAGATTTAGTTTCACTCGTCTTAAAAAATAAAATCAACGATATATTCAGATTTTTTGAGCCATGGTTTGATAGATATGACATTTAAAAAAGCTTTAATCATATTATTTTTTCACAACCACAACTCCTAATTACGCAAATCTTTTCTTCTTAATTTCGCAACCTCATTACTCTTAATTCCACAATATTTCTTGGATCTAGTTTTGTTTTTCTTATAAAAACTAATGGTATTTCAGATTATTTTTTGAAACTATGGTTTGAAACATATAAAATTTAAAATAAACTCTAACACATTTTGTTTTCACAACCAAACTCCTATTTACGCAACTATTTACTTCTTAATTTATAACCCAAATGTAGTAAAAAAAAATTATAGATCTAGATTTATTGATATTAAGAAAAGAGAACAAATTATATTTTAGATTTTTTTTAACTGTGGTTTGAAATATATGGTGTTTTTGAAAAATATTTATAACACGTTGTTTTTTACAATCAAAGTCCTATTTAAGTAATTATTTTCTTCATAATTTCAACCACGGTTACTTCTAATTTCGTACCCAAATATAGTAAAATAAAAATCTTCAAAAAAATTAATCTTTTATAGATCTAGTTTTGTTTGTCTTAAAAAACAAAACCAATGATAATTTTGAATTTGTTTTGGAGCTATTGTTTGAAAGGTATGATATTTTAAAGAAAGGTTTGACAAATTTCTTTTTTCACTATCAAAGTTATAAGTACGCAACTTTTTCTCTTCTTAATTTCACCCATAGTACTCATAATTTCACATTAAATGCATTAAAAATAAAAATAAAAATATTTCAGGTATCTAGTTTTGTGCGTCTTAAAAAACAAAATCAATGATAATTTTGATTTTTTTTGGAGCTATTGTTTGAAAGACATGATATTACAAAGAAAAGTCTAACACATTGCTTTTTTCATTATCAAAGTCATAAGTACGCAACTATTTTCTTCCTAATTTTGCACCCCGATTACTCATAATTTCACATTAAATGCATTAAAAATAAAAAATAAAAAATCTTTCATGGATCTAGTTTTGTTCGACTTAAAAAACAAAACCAATGATAATAATGAATGTTTTTGGAGCTGTTGTTTGAAAGATATGGCATTTTCAAAAAATGTTTAACACATTCTTTTCACTAACAAAGTCATAAGTACGCAACTCTTTTCCTCCTAATTTTACACCCTAATTACTCATAATTCACATTAAATTCATTAAAAAATATACCATAGATCTAATTTTGTTCGTCTTAAAAAGATAAAACGATAGTATTTTTGGACCTTTTTATCGATATTAATAAAAATTCTTACACATTAATTTTCACTACCAAAGTCCTATTTATGTAATTTTTTTATTCTTAATTATACACCATGTTTACTCCTAATTTTTCACCTAAATGCATTTAAAAAACTCTCATCGATCTAATTTTTTCATCTAAAGAAACAAAATCAATGATATTTGAGATTTTTTTGGAGATATGGTTAGAAAGATATGACATTTAAAAAAAACAAAAATCATAAGAGAAAAAAACTTAGGGGTATATTGGTATTAATAAAATGTCGAGATAATTATGAGTAATGAAATTCTAAAACTAGGTGGTTATTTCTACTTTCTCAAAACCTTGGTTGTTATAGGTAAATAGTTTTGATTATGGGTGGTTATCAATAAATTACCATACATTTAACTTATACATATTTAATTTTAAAATCTAAAATAATTTAAAATCTAATACCACATCATAAATGTAAAAGAAAATCTTAATTCTAAATATATAAAAATATAATCTAAATTTATATGTTTTAAATTTATCAAAATCCAAAACTTTAAAAGTTTATAAATATCTATATATATAGAGAAACAAATATGAATGGGTATTTTAAATTTTGTCTCATATTATATGAGCTCGAGCTCATCCTGATTAGTTCTATTTTGCAGAGCTTGAGCTCACTGAGTACGCGCTCAGCTTATCTTCTTTAGGTCCTTTACTTTCATCATGTTCCTTATCCGGTCGATCAACTCTTTCCCCAATGTCTTCGAGCTCATCCTGATTTTGAGTTCAGCAACGCTATGTCCTTGAGCTCAGTCCGTTGACGAGCTCAATATTTCTTTGAGTTCATTAATGGAATATTTACCCTTGGTTTTGATCCACCTTGAGCTCGTCAATACCGTTGAACTCGTTCTTTTCTTCATTGTTTATCATAATCCAAACTCACAGTGCTCTCTGCTTGTGCTCACTCGTACTTGGGGGAATCCCCCTTTATCAGAAATTATTTCATTATGACTTTAATTTCCAACTCGTGTTCGTAGTTATTTTTAACCTTCGAAACTCCATATTTTTAAAGATTTAATTCAAAAAATATTTTTAAAAAATATTTTTTCTTTTATTTTTTAAAGACCAACAAAATGAAATTCATGAGTGATATTTTTGGAAAAGTTTGGTATCATTTCTTATTTTGGAAACCAAATTACTCTTAATTACGTAAGTGGAACATAGTTTCTTTTTTTATACTAATTTTTCATCTCTATTACCTCAAATTTCGCAACTAATTGTAGTAAAAAAATCTTTCGTAGATTTAGTTTTACTCGTAATAAAAAATAAAATCAACGATATTTTCAGATTTTTTTTAGCAATGGTTTGATAGATATGACATTTAAAAACACTTCAAACATATTTTTTTTACAACCAAAGTCATAATTACGCAAATCTTTTCTTCTCAATTTCGCAACCTCGTTACTCTTAATTCCACAATATTTCTTGCATCTAGTTTTGTTTGTCTTTTTTAAACTATGGTTTGAAAGATACAACATTTAAAATAAAATCTAACACATTGTTTTTTCATAATGAAACTCCTATTTACGCAACTATTTTCTTCTTAATTTCTAACCCAAATGTAGTAAAAAATATACTTCATAGATCTAGATTTATTCGTATTAATTAAAGATAACCAATTGTATTTTATATTTTTTTTAGCTATGGTTTGAAAGATATGGTATTTTAAGCTAATTTTGTTCATCTAATAAAACAAAATCAATGATATTTGAGATTTTTTTTGAAGATATGGTTAGAAAGATATGACATTTAATAAAAGCATAAAACATAAAAGGGAAAAAATTAAGGGTATATTGGTAGTAATAAAATGTCGAGATAATTATGAGTTATAAAATTCTAGAAAAGGTTAAGGGTAAATAGTTTTGATTATGGGTGGTTATCAATAAATTATCATACCTTTAACTTATACATAATTAATTTTAAAATCTAAAATAATTCTTAAAATCTAATACCACATCATAAATGTAAAAAAAAATTAATTATAAACTATATATAAATATAATCTAAATTTATATGTTTTAAATTTTATCAAAATCCAAAACTCAAAAAGTTTATAAATATCTATATATAAAAACAAATATGAATAGGTATTTTAACTTATGTGTAATATTATATGAGATGATGAATCTATATATATATATATATATATATAAGTGTAATTTTTTTCCCTTCATGAGATCGGTCTATTCTAAATTTATTTGGTTGTGACATCCAATGTATATTCAGTCCATCTGTTGGAGAGTTTATTCCGCAGTTTTCAAAAAGTTAATATTATTTATTTGACTGCGTATAAAGAAGAAAATCAAATATATCAATAAGTATCAACATATTGTTATATTTATGTTAGAGATAAGATTTTATTCAAATTAAAATAAGACCTAGTTTTTTATAGATGAGATATGATCTTCCTAGATTATAGAAAATTTGCTTTCTAACTCTATAAATAGAGGAAAATTCAATGAATATACATTCCACTTCTTGATTATTATTTGTGTTATTTGATGTTATATTTTGCTATCCTTATTAGATCTCGGATCCTCATTCGGATATAGTAGCGAATTTATACTTACCAATATGGTGTTCTTTATAGGAAGCGACTGATATGAATGAGGTTTTGCACCCCAAACCAGAAAAAAGGATAGTTGAGGATTATGGTTATCTCTAAGCAACATAACACTTTGTTTGTGGACTTGGCTGACACCAGTGATGGGATCAACAAGCAAGATTCACATGCTGCTACTATTGATATACAACTAGTGGATTTCTAGCACCTAACAAGGAAACTAAAGGAGAAACAAGCCATGATGATGCAAAAGATGGCATACTCCTCTCTTCAGCCAAAAAAGAAATCTAAAATCCACCATCATGAATATGAGTTGGAGAAAATGATAAAGTGGGAAACCATACAACCAAATTCATGGTAAGAGATCACCTCAATAACATTACGAATTGATGCAACATCCCCTTCGAGAGAAAATATATGTCATTAATAATCATTCTCATTAGGGATCCCTAGTTATTGTGGAAATATCAATGTCATCACCATGCGCGGTATAGGTGAAGCATGACCCCCACATCTATGGATAGAGATAACAAAAGCAAAATAAGAGCACTACGAGGAACGTTAGAACGCCTAAGATAATAATTTCATAAAGAAAATAGCCCAACATATGACCATTCCTTTTTGTAGAAATATCAACATACTTTTGTACCCCATCATAGAATGAGCCAAATTATCAACAAGTTCCTATTATTCAGCTTGGAGCTCAACCGAATCATCAACAAGCCCCAATGGCCCAAATGAGAATTTAATTAAACTTTTAAACTCGACGGCTCGGCCAAAGATTTATCCAATTAACCAGCAGTTCCAAAAACCCCTAATACAACATTTATTTCAACATAATCATACAACTATACTAGCAGTTCACTCATATAACCCTCAAGGATATGTTCAAGTTTTGGACCAATACATGGCATCTCTGAAGTTTATGGGTTAGCGGAACCCTTCAGGTCCATATCCCTTGAATCATCTAAATCCTTATTATCATACCGGATCCAAAAGGCCCCACCCTAATAGATTTCCACCAATATTTCAAAACATGACCAATGCTAGAGCTTTGGTTGAACAATGGTAAGAATATCCATTTATAAAACAAGTACAAATGAATAAATCATATGTTTTATTGATATTAATGATGATTATTTTAAAACCGAATCTCGATTTGCACCAAACAAATTATACAAAAACGTACCACCAAACTTCAACAATAAAAAAAATTAATAAGCTGAGTGGCAAATGAGATTCAAGTAATTATGTTGAACAATATAAAAGTGAAATATTAAGGTATCCACCATCACTTTCTCTGTTTATCTAAAGAATTATTCACTAGCACATAATAATGAATCTCACATATTCGCACAAGTCAATTTTAATCTACAAAAAGCCTCTAAAAACCATAACTATTAAGGATCGTCTCGACCAAAGTTTTAAAAGTAAATTATCAAAGAAGCAAAGTATCAAAGAAGTCGATGTAGATAAAACCTAATTCTATGCTGTCTTGAACTTCTAAAGTTCAAGAAAAGAAATATCAAATTATCAAAAGTTGTTTATGAAGTAGGTTTTGAGAGCTTTAAATAGAAAACACTGCAAACCCTAATCCAAAATCACATGAATATCATGAAAGCAATAAAATTCTGCCCAACCAAATCTGAAAACAATTGGACTTGCTGGGCTATTTTAAATAAATCCACAAAGTAATCAAAAATTACAAATAAAACACTAATATAGTTGTTTAGGGTCCTAAACAAAAGGTTTTGGAATCCAAACTTCGTGACAAGACCTATGGCCTTCATCACATCCTTGACATTCTACGGCCTCGTCGAGATATGCAATTTGAGTAGTTCAATTTGACGAGGCCCGTCTGCGTTTTTCAATGATAGGTAGGTAGTTATGGTCTTGCTGGGCTATATCATCATTTCCTCCTTCAGAACAATTCTCCCTCGAATTCTGAGCTTCCTCGTTAGCGGTAGCATTGGTAAAAAATGCCAGATGATTCACGTTAAAGACATCATAGGTCTTAACATAGCTAGGAATCTTCAACTTGTATGTATTTGGGGTGACATTCTCGATAACTTTGTACGAACCCACCTTCCTTGATGTCATCTTGTTGTACTTATAGGTAGGATAACGATTTTTGGTCAAAATAGTCACCACAAAATATGTTACTTAAAACTCAACTAGTCGGTATTTCTTGTCAGTTTCACCTTTGTATTACTGATTTGTGCCCTTGATATGTTTCCTCTTATTCTCGTACATTTTCCATAACTCAATAATCTTGGTCTCGGCCCTTACATGAAAATTTTCAATAGCTGGGAATGCCAAGTTCATAGGACCCCACGATTTATAGTTGTAGACCATCATAAACAGAATATGCCTTGTACTCTTTTTGTGGTACCTGTTATAGGAGAATTCAACAGATAGAGCCTTGAATCCTAAGACTTATGTTTCAAGCCACCTATATACGCAACATGTTTCCCAACGTCTAGTTGGTTACGTTTGTACGCCCATCTATTTGTGGGTGATAGAGTTTTGTATTCGTAACACGCCATAAAGTCCTCCAGAAATCACCAATAAACCGAGGATCTCGGTCAGAGACGATGTTCATAGATAGATCATGCAAACGATAGACCTCTCTAAATTACAGACTAGCGACATTCAATACATTTGTTATTTTCTTGCATGGGATAAATTTAGTCATTTTAGAAAATCTATCAACAACCAAGAATATATAACCATTACCTTGTTGCGTCATTGGTAATCCGGATACAAAATACATGCTTACGCTTCCCAATGCTCCTTCCGTTATAGGTAATAGTAAGTACATACGAATATTAGAAGTCGTACCCTTCGACATCTGAAAAATTTGGCACCCGACCATGAAACAGATAAAATTTTGCTTCAAGTGAGGCCAATAAAATTGGCAAGATATATAATGTAGAGTCTGATCCCGAAAACCGCGCACTTTATAGATTATATTTAAACATATATCCATTGTTATGTTATTGAAAAATCAGCCCTCATACCCGCCCCAACGTCTTCCATGATATGACCAAAATACGGATTGGTAATGAGTAAATATATCATCATATCAAACCCAACAACCTGTCTTTCTATGCGTATCATCATATTTCACCAGCTCAATGCATCAAGCGGTTAACTGCAGATAGTTTGTCTTGAATTTACAGATGCTTCAATGCATCATTATAAGTTACATTATGAAATCATTATATGCCATATATGAACTCTAGTGTTTCAAAACCCGAACCATTTCCTTGAACTTGACGTTGTAAGTGTTGTTGTTAAGTTTCGCCTCACTTAACTTCTCACTAAATTGGGTGAGTGGTCACCCTCGTTGTCTCAACACAGCACAAATACCCATTCCTGATGCATCACAATGTAACTCAAATCCTGTTAAAGCGTCAGGTACGACTAGAATATATACGATAGTAAGTAATACCCTAAATGTTTCAAATGTCGATGCTACTTCTGGAGTCCAACTAAACATATTACCTTTCATGTAATATTTACTAGGTGCCATGATAGTGCTAAAGTTGTGAATAAACCTCGATAAAACAATACCAACCCATAAAATGACCAGACCTCGTTGTTAGATATTGGTCGTGGCTAGTCACAAACTCTTTCTATTTTAGACTTGTCAACTAATAGTCTATCTTTCGAAACTACATATCCCAGAGACAAACTCTGTTCGAAAATAACATTTATTCAACCCTCCATAGAATTTCTCACGCCTTAGAACACATAAGACCTCTTACAGATGTTGTAAATTAATTTATTTGTTAATGCTATAAATCAGTATGTCATCTTAATAGACAACCAATAATTTACCAATAAAAGAACAAAAAACCTGGTTCTAATATGCATGAAAGTATTGGTTGTATTAGAAAGACTAAAAGGAGTTACCGTCCATTGGAATAAACCTTTGTAGGTTTTGAACGCCGTTTTCAATTCGTCTTTTATTTAGATGTGGATCTGGTGATACCTGATTTTCAAGTCCGGCTTCATGAACACTTTTGCACAACTCAGATGATCTAATAACTCATCAAGTCTAGGAATGGAAACTCGGTACATGAATGTAATCTTATTGATATCTCGATTATCCATCCACATTCGTAGCAAACCATCTTTCTTGGGTGTTAATAATGCATGGACTACACAATGATTAAGTCTCTTACGAACATGGTCATTAGTCAATAACTCCTCGACTTTCCTCATCAAGGCCTCATGTTTTTTCAGACTCATTCTATAGTGAGGACGATTAGGAAAGCTGGCGTCATACACTAAACAAATCTGATGTTGGATTCTTGTAATGGAAGAAGGTTGGTATGAAAATTATCTAGAAATACATTAGCAAATTCTAACAACAACGGGTGAATTTGCTCAAAGATGCCAACAAATAGATAATTATAATATTCTTTAATAACCATATATACACAATTCCACCATCACTTGTGTATTCTAAAAGCGCTTTACAAGTTATAAAATTTCTACCAGACTCTTGTGACACATATAAATGCAGGTTGTGGGGTCACTTACTTAAATTGAACTAGTGTAACTTTACTGTTATACTGCATAAAGCTATAACGATTTTTTCAATCGTCATACGTGAAACTCCGATAAAATTGTCAAGGTCACCCCAGTAGAAGGTGGTAGGCATCCACACTAATAATATCACACCATGCATGATCCTTAATATCACCAACAAAAAAAGATACAAGATATCACTGAGAAACGGTTTCCTCATTGTCTTTTTTTAACCATGCGAGCTTGTAGGGAATGGGGTAATATTTTGTCTTTAATGCCAACTTATGCACAACTTCTTAAGAAATTACGTTTTCAGTGATCACTGAATCTATCACAAATTCACACACTTTTCCTCTGATAGGGCAAGTGACTAAAATATATTGTTCATCAACCTGTTATCACTGTCATTGCTCACTTTAGACATAAGACATACAAACCTTATGATCAACAGTTTCCCAACATTCCTTGCATATATGTTTTCTGTGGTAAGCACATCGACAATGTGTTTCTATTTTTCATCATACCTTGGCCCACCCTACAACTTAAAATCAGTAGATTTCGTGAACAAACCTTTTGATTGTTATGGTGTTTTAGGGTCGTACGGTGCAATGTGTTCTATCTCATGAGACTAAAAACACTTTTTTTTTTAGAAAAAAAAGTACCCTCAGATCTAGGTTTTGTCAATGCGAAGCTGGACTATGACCTGATATTGGTTTTTTGGGAATATCGTAGGCGATGTTCTCAAAGTATCTCCACCATATGACCTTCTCGAGAAAGTTTTCTCTAGGTGTAAGGTATGCTAATGTTCAGATACAGTAACGGGATCAAACATATTTAGACAGTTCTGAAATTTCTGCCTTATTACCCCGATGTAGCGAGATACCAACAGATACTTCGAATCAGCAACATCGACACGACTTTTCAGCTTAAAAAATGCATAAGTATACTCGTCAATAGACCTGGAATTGTGCTATAAAGATTTTAATTACTGGTACATAACTCTCATATAAGTATAAGGTAAAAAACTAGATGTAAGATATTTCAAAACTTTATCCCATGTATATATATATATATATTATTTACCTTACCTTAACCTGGTTTGTTTAAGTTGTTACGACCATGATGCAGCTCGACCTAAAACTTGATTGCAACTAGTTTTACCCTCTTGTTGTCTAAGAAATTTTTGAAATATAGGATTTATTCTACAGTTGCGACCTAATCTACAAATATTTCAGGCTGAAAACCCTAGTGGAATTTGAAATCTCGATTCTAAACCCTGACTCTCACTGATCGTTTGTATTTCGACTGATGATCTATATGTTGTTCAAAGGACTGTTTGTGATGGTGTCATTGAGGAACACATCATTTGTCCTCCTCTTTCCTCGGAGCCAAAGGATCTGACACATGCTGTAATCTCTCTCAGAATCAAAAAATAGCATGCTCGACCCTAGAGCTCGGAATCCCATGGTCATCATTTGCATCACGTCTTACGTTTGATTCATTTCATCTCTTGACGTACTCACCTGCTCTTCGATCACCTAGAATTTTCATGCCTTAGCGTAATCCATCAAGCCTACACAATCCAAATATTCTCGATTACATATCTTAGTGATTTTTGTGGTATTCTTCCCTTGATCTATTTGCGGAAAAATAATTTCCACATGTAAGAATCTGATGCTCTGATACCAAATTGATAGAGAAAAAAATATAAAAAAAAGTAGAGGAAGATAATCCATAACCCTTGGGTATAGAACATCCAAAGTTCATGAAAAAAATATCAAATTATCAAAAGCTTCTTAAAAAGTAGGGTTGATAGATTTAAATAAAAAACGCTCCAAACTCTAATCTAAACCTACATAATATCCAAAAAAATCAATAAAATATGGCGCAACCAAATCTGAACACGATTGGACATGTTAGGTTATTTTTAAATAAATCCACAAAGTATTTAAAAATTACAAAACAAATCATGAAAATAGTTTTTTGGGGCCCAAAATTTGTGGCAAGGCATGTGGCCTCCTTCATTTCCTTTACATTTGAAGGCCTCATTAAGATATTCAGTTTGAGTATATGAAGTGCCCAAATCTGATAAACGGTGCAACAGTAAGGCTCGTTTTTGTTTGTCCAGGATATCTAGGTAACTATGGGCTTGTTGCGCTATATCAATATGAGAAATTACAACAACAATAGTAGCTGAACACCAGAGCATCCAGAGATACAACGAGTTGATAGAAAACTTGGGAGTAATCTATGAAAAATAAAATAAAGATATAGTTAAATATTGAAGGTCGAACAAATTACAAGATCTTTAAGAGAACAAAACAAGAACAAATATTGCACATTTCATGAAGCTATCAATCCTTACACAAAGAAATGACAGAAGATTCGAGAATTTAATAAATAATGCAATATTTAAAGAAGAAAATGAGAAGTTTTTGGATGATGGTCTAGATAGACAAATATTATGCGTCAAAACTAGAGGAAATTTATTCTCGAGGATCACAAAGAATATAAAGAATATATATTTATTAGTTACTTAGAGATTCAACAACATGATCAAACATTGTCATACTTGTATCGGAATATATATCAATTGTTATAATATTTTTTATGATGACCTAAGAGGAGTAACAACACAACATAGTGAATACGTAGTATGTGTAATTTGTTGAGAAGAAAAACTTTTGTGGCTAAATATGATGATTTTCTAATGGTTGATGGCTAAAGTTTATTTGTGTCTGTGGTTGTCATGCATGATATGATATAGAAGTTAAATGAAATAGATTAATCAGAATTGAATGTGATGAAGTGTTAGGCAAGGTACCGTGACAGGTCCTGGTAAATTTCTGTTTCTAATAGTCTTAATTGAGCCAATTTTATTGGATCATATAAAACTTACCAGAGGGTGTTATACACTTATATCCTTTGTGCCCAACAGAGTAGCGTAGGAATACACACTTTATAGAGTGAAATTGATATGTATATTTTGAAATGGTCTTAAACAAGGGTAACAAGCACACACAAATATTCTTATTAAAGAGTAATTAGGTTGTTTTAACTATAGTTTATTCTAAAGAGATTGGGACTGCGATATATCAGTAGAAAATATATTGATGATGTATACTACACTAGTGAAGGCATTAAACGAGTAAGAAAAGGGTAGTTGAGAATGAGCCAAAAGTGTAAGGCCAATCTCAACTATATGTTTGTGCTTTCTTTTTGTCCTACCATTTTGTACTGAGGAATAATAACATGATAACCTAAGTTGTATTCGAGACTGAGTAGTTTTTGAAATAAAACTTTGGTATTCACCACCACCATCAGTCTGCAATACCTTAATTTTCCTTTTAAAATTTACTTCGCCCATATTTTGAAATTGAATAACATTTTTTTATTGTATCACTTTTATTTTTCAATTGATGAATCCATAAAAAATTCGGGACTATTTTTAGTTGAAAAAGGTGCATGCTCCCAAAGATCCTTATGAATAAGATCGAAAAATGATATGCATGAGAATTAAAGACGGATAGGGCAATGTATGTAATTTTACGAGCTCGTAATAATGAGAAAACATAGATTGTGAATTGATATCATTTAGAAATAGTTAGAACATGTAAAATATTTTTAAAGGTTTAATGCTTATTATCAGGGATACTAAAGTTACCAACTTTCTCAATTAAAAAGTTATGTACATTCTCAACTTTAACATAAACTTTACCTTCATAGTCAATCATTTTTCATATCAAGTTTGGGCTATGAATACATGATGTGTTGCTTCAGAATTAGCATACCATGCTGCATCGCTATTTGATGATTGATTCGCTAAAAGAGCACTTAATTATGATTGATTTGTGTTTCGTTGTTGCTAGCCAGGTACGGAACCCATAGCATTGGGATCATCCTTGTAATAACAAGTTATAGCAGCATGACCAAACTTACCACAGATCTAGCAGGTTGGTCTATTTGAAAAGTATCTTCCTCCAGGCCCTCTATCAGTGTTGTTATATCTTCCTCTAGTATTATTAAATTGATTCTTTCCTTTGTTATCACGGTATTTGCCTCTAGAATATGAATTTTGCCATTTAGTGTAGGTGTTGTTGTTATTTCCAATTCGTAACTTGTTATCTCCTCTATTTAGAATTGTTATAGGTAGTTTGTAAATCACTCGAGTCATAATACCTTTGTATGCTAGACTCAAGAATATGGGAGTATAATCTGAGTCTAGTCCAGCAGGACTTGTGAAACCAAGTCATCAATTGTGACAATTCATCCCGCCAATACTAGATTGTCACTAACAGATTTCATTTTAGCTAGATAATCCTCCATGGTCTGCGCTTCTTTTCTTGTTTTTTGAAACTCACTATTGTAGTACGTGACTTTGGCTCTAGTTTGTGAGCTAGAGAACCTTGTTAAGTCATCCCAAAAATCTTTAGCAGATTCTTGATCCAGTAATTGAGTTGTTATTTCAGGGGATATAGTAGTGAACAACTACCACAGCAAAAGTTCGTATTTAGAATATCACTCTTCATGCGTAATATTTTGAATCATGTTTCCAATAAAGTCAGTGAAAATCTTAAGACGAATATGGTTCTATTTGTGATTTCCTTTTATAATGAGAATAATAATCGCTTTCGAGAGTAGAAAATAAGTATGTCAAACTTTGTACTGTTGTAGTTATTGCTTATTTGAGTCATGATTGACTTGTTGTTTATGTTCATGTCAGGTGAAAGACATTCGGATACAACTGGAGTTGGAGCTAAGGGCAGGAGTGTTCTGATACCAAGTCAAACTATAAGCTTTGAGTAGAAAAAGAAATAAAAAAAAAATGCTGTCCTGATAGCAAGTCAAAGTATAAGCTTTGAGTAGAAAAAGAAATCAAAAAATGCTTGTATAGTTTACACTTCTGTTTATTGGTCTAAGAGTTGTTACACTTTACAAACTTAACTATTTACCTATGTTTATTGGTCTAAGAGTTGTTAGACTTTACAAACTTAACTATTTACCTATGTTTAGTTAGACGCGTGAGAATGCTAATACAAGTTAATACAATTTTTAACATGACTTGGGCAGGCTAATAGATACCCGGTCCATACACTTAATCTTAGGTAAGAGAAGACTCTTCCTAGGCTACACAGCTCTGCATCTCTTCTCTACGCAGCTCTGCTTCTGTTTTCTTTCATGCCTAACCCATCTTCTTTTTCATCTTCTTCAAAACTCAGAATCAACAAATCTTTTCTTTCTTCATCTTCACATCGTCCATCCGTCTTCTTCTAGCCACAATATGAAATTGGATGAATAAACTAATACAAATAGGTTATATAAAGTGACGATATGAGAATATATTTTAAACTTGAAACATTAGCTGAATAAGTATTTGAGTCCAATACAAAATTTAAAATGTAATAAAGCAAATAAATACTTGCTATTTAGTAGTACTAAATCTAACAGCAATATACTAGCATACTTGAATAAATCAACTTCTTTTTTTGTTACTGCTACACTTAAACCTCAGCAGAGAGTACCTGAAATTAGAGCTTGTTGGGCTCAGTCGTAGAGAAGGTATTAGATTCCATGCAAATACACTTGTCAAATAAGTCGATCTTTGCTTGAACCTCACTTTCGTCCTCTATCCAACCTTAAAATTTACTCCTTACTAAACAAAAAATTACTTACTACTATCAAAGCATCTTTATCTTTGAACTTAAATTCATCAAGAATTCACATTTCAGGATTTCATTGACACAGTTATTGTACCCATATTCAAAAAATACAATAAAAAAATCTTAATGAAATTGATAGTTCTTAAAAACTACTTAATAAGTTAGTAATAAGATACAAAAACAAAACTACAAAATGTATAAGCAAAATGAGTTTTTGAAAAGGCATTTATGTTTTTTTCTATAAAGAAACGAGTATCTTAGTCTTGAATTTAAACTAAGAACCCATGATTTTATGTAATCGATATTTAATAGCTCAATTTTCCAGCATTATCTTATAATAATTGGGAATGTAAATTTCCAACAAGTAGTACATCTTTGCAAGAGAAAATTGCGTAAATATTAAATTTACGCAACTACTTTGGTTTGTCATTCATGTGGTCAACAGTCAAACTGAAGTAACAGAAAGTACTTCTGTGTGTCAGAGTTAAACCTAATTTTAAAACAAAATTTATATTGAAACAGACATGGAGCCCAACCTAAAGTTAAAGCTCATCAAACAACAAATTAAAGATGGATAACTATATTTCTATGTTCAGATGTAATAAAACATGGAAAAGAGTAAGTTTAAGATGAGTATCAGACTTCAAGGTCGAACAGACAACGAAAGAGAGTGAATCTGCAAAAGACAGCTCACTTGACAAGTACTGCAAGGAATCTACTCACCCATTCTTTTTACTATGAAGCTATTGTGTTTGGTTTTTGGAGTGAAGTATATTGTATCCAAACCCTTGTGAAACCCTAATTTATAGAAGAAGAGGAAAGGGTAGGAGGAGTTGACTATTTGGTGACCCTAATGCGTCAAAGTCTTTATCAACAACTATGGATACTAACTTCCAATAGTTAGCTAAAATAACTAATCGTAGAAGAGTGTGTTAGGTTTGCATCACATAGAACTTTTTAACTGGAATATGCATCGGTTCTAATAAAAAGTTTATGCTTATTATTGACAAATATTCTAATTGTTTTTAACTTTTCAAATGTTTTTAGTTTTAAAATATTTAATTTTAAAATTTAAAACAATTCGTAATTGATAAACTAAATTCTAAAACTCCATCACATATATAAAAATAAATTTCTCTAAATATAGATAGAATTTCTAATATACAATGAAAACATGACTTACAGTTTATCTAAATTTTAAGACTCAACTCTGGGTTATTCTAAATATTTTGGATATATGAATAAAATAATAATAATAAATTTTTTGACTAAAAAATATTATTGAAGTTATTCAAAATCAAACTTTATTAACATCAAATTTTATCATTGTGTGGTTAATATCTACCTTGCTTATTTAGCTCTTGTTTAATACATAATTCTATAAATAGTACGTGTATGTTTTATCACTGGTTACGTAAGCAATTTTTATTTTAAACTAAGTTTTTTTTAAAGATTTGTATTTTTTAAATATGAGCTCGGAAAAAAATATGAAACTACCATCGATTTTGTTTCTTTAAGATGAATAAAACTAGATTCATTGATGATTTCTTTTTGAACAGTAACATGCGAGACCAAGCATAACCAAACATGTGAAACAAACATAAAAACATACAAGAGCATGAACAAATAAACATGTGAGATCGGACATAAATAACATGTGAGACCGTGTATAAAAAAACATGCGAAACCAACATAATCAATCATGCAAGACCATACATAACCTGAAGTTTCATTATTACTTAGTTAATATTTGAATACCGAATTCTCTAAATAATACCTCAAATACTCATTATTCATCACCAACCATGTAACCAATTCCAATTATTGAATCAAGGTTTCTCTTTCTTACTTTTTATTTTTAATTTATATTTATAAAAGGTTCGTATCTTTCAAACCGGAGCTCGGAAAAAAATATGCAAATACCATCGACTTTGTTTTTAAAGATGAACAAAACTAGATCCAATAATCATTTTTTCACCAACAACATGTGAGATCACGCATAACCAAACATGCGAGATCACACATAAAAAACATGCGAGACCATGAATAAATAAACATGTGAGATCATACATAAAAAAATATGTGAGACCAGAAATAAAAAAACATGTGACACCATGAATAAATAAACATGCGATATCATACATAAAAAATATGTGAGCCCAGAAATAAAAAAAACATGCGAGACCATAAATAAATAAACATGCGAGACCATACATAGAAAATATGCAAGACCAGAAATAAAAAAACATGCGAGACCATGAATAAATAAACATGCGACATTCGAGACCATGAATAAATAAATATGTGAGATCATACATAAAAAATATGCGAGACCAGAAATAAAAAAAAAACATGCGAGACCATGAATAAATAAACATGCAGTATCATACATAAAAATATACGAGACCAAAAATAAAAAAACATGCGAGACCCTGAATAAATAAGCATGCGAGATCATACATAAAAAATATGCGAGACCATAAATAAAAAAACATGCGAGACCATGAATAATCGATCACATGTGAACAAACATAAGAAAGTTGAGAGACTATGAATTATTAAATCATGCTAGACGAGGCATAATAAATCATGCGAGATCAGACATTTTCTTTTAAGACGAACAAAACTAGATCCATTTTTTTGTCAAACCGAGTAACCCTCGTCTCGCATATTTATCATCAAGTAATATATGTTCTACATGTTTATTTATGTCTAGGCTCGCATGTGTTTATATATGGTCCCCCATGTTTGGTTATGTTTAGTCGCATAGGTCTTGCATGTCTATTTATGCCCGGTCTTGCATATTTTTATGTATGGTCTCGCATATTTGGTTATGCCTAGTCTTACATGTTTGGTTATGTATGGTCTAGCATGTTATTGAAGAAAAAACAAAATCGATGGTACTTTCACATTTTTTCAAAACTACGGTTTAAAAGATTTAGAATTTTTAAAATAAAAATGAAAATGAGTTGAGAGTTACTTGTATTTTTTTCATCATGGTTAAGATATCAATTGATAGTTTATCATTTTTTACTATTAGGTTGTAATGAGATAATTGATTGAGTATTTATGGATAGTTTCCTTTTTAATTATTTGTGTATTGTCTTTGTTGGATTCTAAATTCAATGGGTTGCATAATTTAGTTCAATGCAACTTTGGACATGTGATAAGGGTATAATTCATAAGATACGATCAATTAGGAGTTTGAAGTCCATTCAGAATTTTTAAAAGAATTATTATTATATGTTTGGACACGTGTCTAGAAAAAAAGTTTATAATATCAATAATTACCAATATACTGTCAAATCAATAATTATGAGAGATAATATTTTTATTCAAATTAAAATAAAATCTTGTTTGTTATAGATGAGATGTGATCTTATATTATAGGACATATATTGTGTACCTCTATAATTAAATAAAAATCTCACTACTAGTTTATTGTTTTTGTTATTTGGTGTTATACATTACTACCTACGAAGATCTCGGATCCTCATCTAGATATATTAGAAAACAATTATACTCACCAAATTGTCACTGTTTTGGGAATTTATTTGTACCCAAAAGGTTTTAACCCCAAAACCAAACATATATACTATGGAAAAACAAGAATCATGGTAATTTCAGAGCAAGAGAATACTTCATCCATGGACCTGACTATCCAACTGACGCATTTCCAGTATCTAACTACTATAACAATCCAACTGGCAGATTTCGAGTAGTTAGCGAAAGAACTAAGAGAGAAGAAAGTCGTGATAAGGAAGAAGATGATCTACGCCCCTCCTTATGCAAAAGTGAAATCCAAAATCTAACATTTTGGAAGTTGAAGTTGAAAGTAAAATATGAATAACAAAACCATGAAACCAATTACATTATAAGAGATCACCTCGAGAACATCACTAATTTATGCAACATCTTCTTTAGACACATAAATAATATTGGTAATGGTCATTATGATCAACGATCATCTAGTAGAAATAGAATTCATCACCACATATGGAAGAGTAGAAACATGCCTCATACATCTAATTAGAGAGATGAGAGGATGAGATGATAGCACCGCCATGAATATCAGACCACCCAAGATGGTAATTCTTGAAAAAACAAATAACTGACAATTATCGCATTTCTTTAGTAGAAAGACCAATGATCTTCTTCATCCCAACGTAGATCAAATGAAAATTACCAACAAATTCCTATAAATCAACTTTGAGCTCAACAACGAGCTCAGCAAAAATCATTAACTTGTCCTAATTGCCAAACCATGAATTCAACCAAATTTTCAAGCCTTAAATACTCAAACCAGGGATCTATCCAAGTAACCAAAATGCCAAACATCTCCACTGCAACGTCCATTTTAATATAATCATACAAATGTATAATTTGTTCACTCAAATATTCCCTAGGGATATGCTTAAGTTTTGGCAATAATAAATACAAAGCAATACAAGTTATGCCCGATACTTGTGGACATAACCCTTCAAGTCTATATCATGTAACTCAATCAAACCTTTATTATGTTAGAGCAGCACATGGGCAATACCCTAATCGATCTTCATCAAATTTTTAAAATATGAGCAATACTAGAGCTTTCGGTCGAACAATGACAATGATATCACTTTATGGGACATGTAAACATGATAAATTAAATGGTTTTCTTGATATTGATAATGATGATTTGTAGGATGATCTCAAATTGCACAAAATCTTGTATATAAACTTACCGTCAAACTTAAATAATCACACGATGGACAGGTTCAATAGCAAAAAACATTTATATCATCATGTACAATATTCTAAAAGTGAAATATTAAGCTATCTAAGAGTGAATAAAACTACAAAATAAAGGTAATTTATCTGAACATTAAGAAGTAATTCATTGAAATGACTCAACAAACTTTTAGTATATGTGTTACAAGCATCAATATGTGCACATAAAATTTAGGAATCATTTTATTGAATCCAAATAAATAAATGAAGATGGTGGCTACATCATCCACTAGTAAAATAAAGGCCCAGTGAAAGCTTGAAAGAGTATACTTAGAGGTTTGTAAAAACTAAACTTAAGTTGTAAAATTGTCACGACTTGGTAGTCATTGCTTCATATAAGCAAGGAAGTTTGTCAAAACCCTAACCAACGACTATCATGAAAAATAAGACTATTGATTTTGGTAATTTGTTAGCATAAAAGAAGCGTTACATCCGAGTAGAATAAACTTTAAAATCAACGCTTTAGGGAGCCACCACCACTTCATCCGAAAATCTAAGGAGTCATCTACTATAATGCAAAAATGTCATACATATGCACAAGTCAATTCTAAGACACACAATGAAGCCTCCAAATACCATAAATATAAAGAATTGTCTCGACCAAAACATTAAAAATAGAGCCAAAAGTCTCGAGGAATGTATATGATAAATTGCAACACTAATATTAGCTAAATATCAATGCTTAGCTTGAAGGTTATACAAGAAAAAACTTGGGAGTAATCAATCAAAGAACCAAAGATATACTTAGATATCAAAGACAAAGAAAATTAAAAAAATCCCAAAGGCAAATATAAGAGAAATATTGTAAATTTCATGGAGATATCATACATACACAAGGGAATGTTAGGTTTTAGAGGATTAACTCCAGAACATGATTGAAGATGGAAATTTTTTGAAGTTTTTTTGTAAAACAACGGGGATGACCTAAGCAGGGATGCTGGCAGAATACCAATTAACAAAGATTGAAAACCTAAGAAAAGAAGACGCAGAAGGCCCAAGAGCTGTAGAAAATAATATAATATTTGAAGAAAAAGAGAAACAATAGTTGGATTATAGTCCGAATAGAAAAATTTATGTGTCATAGCTGGAGGAAATACGTTCTCGTGGATAATAAATAGTTCGACGTAAAAATACTGGAGATTTAGAGTTCCAACAACATGGTAAAATATCGTCGTACTTATACCAAAATCCATATCCAATGTTGGCATTTTCTGATGATGACCTAACAGAAGTTGTGGCGTCATACGATGACGTCATACTAACCAATGTGGAACTAGTATGAGTGAAAATCAAAAGTGGTATTAATAGATACTCGAGTTCAACCAATATCTTATTTAGAAATAATTACGACAAGATGAGAGGCTTTCGAGGACTAATCATAATTGAAAGGATTTTGACATGATTTACAAGTGCAGATGAACAAGTTTTGGAAGTTTTGGATAAGTTTAACATGGACGTAGTCCTTGGCATGCATGAGTTCAAAACAAAGTTCTGCTTCTGATTCATGATAGTAGATGTTCATTCCTCTTACAATATATGCATCAAAATATCATGGTTGGATCATATGAATTATGTAGTATATATAAACAATCATTGCCTCAAGTAATTTACCAATAAGAAAGTAAGGTTAATAATGAGGAATCATAAGACATCTACTGAGTGTTAAGCGGATTTTTTAACTCATAACAGCAACAATCGGAATCACAATAGCAACCAATGAGAGACTCGATCATATTTGACAATTTGGATGATCTTAGTGAAGCCCTCCACCTTATACTACATTGACAAAAAGTATAAAGTGTCCATGTCGAAGCAAAGAAGATACGACGAATCGATCGAGATATCCTAACAAATTTAATTTAAAATCACTCGATCTTCTCCAAAAATAATATTGATTATTTTCTTGGAAGCCTTGGATGTCACATGAGTTCCAGCCAGAATCTTGTGTTGTTGAATATCATTCAACAATAATTTTTAACAACAAAGAAAAATATAAGGTCATATTCACAAGATAAAAACACATGCAATTGTTGAAAATATGGAAAATTGAATGCCACAAAACATATCTAAGAACCATATTACCCCTTGTGAACAACCAACATAGTATTGGTAAAACAAAAAAACGACAACTGGAGAATGTGCATAGAATTTACAAATTTTAACAATGTTTGCTTAAACAATCATTTCCCCTTGCCAATAATAGATCAACTAGTGGATATTACGTCTCATAATATGATCCTGTATTTTATGGATGTATATTTAATGTCGAGTACAATCAAATTCAAATGCATGATGATGGCCAATAATATAGCACATTAATAACTGAGAGAGACCTTCCTTACTAAAAAGTGATCTCAATTGTCTTGCATAATGTATGATCTACGTATCAACAACTTGTAAACAATATCTTTTTAATTAACTCGACAATTATTTCCATACACACATAAATGATATGTTAATTATAAGCAACCATCTTTTTCAACCTCGAAAGAGTGAATTTGAAACTAAACCCAAAGAAATATACGTTCTGTGTGAGATCCAAAAAAATATTATGTTACATGGTTAGAAAAAAATTGAAGCAAACCCAACTCTACTATCAAATTTGGCCATAATGGATCCTCCAATAAGCACAAAGAAAGTAAAAAATCTGACGAACATGTTGGCACGGATATCCATAAAAAATAATAAAAACCAAAATAATAAAAAAAACGATACCCAATCATCAGGTAACCAAATCGTCGTACTCTTTTTTTTGGGTAACCAGTACCATCTCGACGATTTTGGTACGGATATCCATAGTTTTTTGTGAACTTGTCATCTCTAAGTACTAGAGGGTGTAGAGAAATTCGAATAGACCATGTTATACAAAAAAAATATCAACAAGATAAAGAAACTTATTACTTCTCTAGATATATTAACCAAGTCAAAACCATGAGTTACTATTTGTATTCCTTGTAGTCTTGAATTACATTGTAAGCACCATTATGTTAAGAAATGAAAGATATGTAGGGTAAGATATTATTTGATGTAAGAAAATATATATTAAGTGTTGAAAATGGATACTTGTAACTTGAGAAACTTGCACTATCTTTGGTAGTAGCACTCAGAACGATGAGGCCATACTTCCATTATTATATGACCATCATTTGAACATCCTTCCTATTAAGACGCGTTATACTAAATCTAGATATGTCTGGAAGGTTGATTAAATGGCCAATAGAATTTGGGAAATACGACAGGTGAGAACTAAAATCAAAGCTCATGCTCTTGCAGACTTTCTAACATAATTTCAATCCAAAAGATATATCTCTTTACAAAAACAAACTGTTGGAAGGTTCATAAAGATGGAGGCAACAATAACTAAATCCCATGAACATGAATCAAATTGGTATCTACAACTAAATAAATACTCCCTAGTTTATCAAATTTGACTTTCAAACATCAAAAAATGAAGCGGAGTATGAAGCAACCTTTGTATGTCTTCGGTTAATAAACAGTTTTGAAGCCAAATGAGTCTAACATTTCATAGATTCTCTCCTGGAGGTCAATCAATTACTACGCCAAGTCAGGCCAAGAAAGAAAACATTATCCAATATTTAAAAAATCTTCAGCAACAAGAATCACTTTCTGAACTAGTGCATTTTGAGCAAACGCCAAGAGTAAAAAACACAAACGTTGAAGCTCTAGAATTATCAACTTATAGAACATCAGGAGGATGCGTTATTTTCCAAGATAATTCAAAAATCACGCTGTCTAACAAGGTTATATCCACAATTTTGGCTTCACGAGTCATGGTAATTGAAGGAGAATAAAAATATTGGAGAACCTCAATAATAAAATATATTAGTGAAAGAAAATTTCACGAAAAAAATATAAAAGCAAAACAAATTAAAATAAAGTCAACAATATATATATCATCAAATTATAAAAATAAGGCTTCACCAAACCTTTTCTTATGTATCTCAACCCGAACGAAGCAGTTTCTAGAGTTGAAGAACTTAATGATGGAAATGGCGATGCACATTTGGGATACAAAACCTTTCATAAACGAATTATCATTTAAGGATATTACTAGTCCATGATAACGAATGATGTAAACAATTAAATTTAAACATTATAACAGCTACTAAAGGAATATAGTTTTAGAAAAATATGTAAATCAATTTTGTTTAATATATAAGGAATTAACATTATGGGACTTCTTAAAGCTTTTAAAGGAATAAAGTTATCAAAGTTGTAGTAAATTACTTATCAAAATGGGTATAAGCTCAAAAATTAGAAAATATAACAACAAAACAAAATGGTCAAATTCTTATCAATGCACATATGTTGCCACTATGCACTACCATGATTCATCAAAGAATAATGAACCCATTTTAAAATGATAAGATCACAAAGTTCTATGAAAACAAACCTATAAAACAAAGCTTTCTCTCTATTTTTTCATCCACAAGATAATGGTCAGGTAGAAATCACCAACAAAAGCATATATAAAGGAATAAAGAAGATGTTAGAATTAACAACATGAAACTAGATAGAATCTCTATAAAAAAGTTTAATGGTTTTAAAAAACCACTCCAAAGGAAACAATTGATAAAACATCATTTGCACTCGTGTGTAGCATGTAAGAATTTGTATTAGTTAAGACAGATATCCCTTCATATAAAATCTCTAACTTTGAGAAAGGAAGCCACCTAAAAGAAATGCAAGCATAATTTGATATAATAGAGGAGAAAATGATAAAATTTAATCTTCGGTCAAAGTACCATAAATAAAATTTGATGCACAACGTATACAATTCAAAATTTTGATTCTGAATTTTGGAGTTCAAAATAAAGTCTGATCCATAAAAGAGTATTCATTCATAGAAAAAAAATATCTCGACCAGTTATCCCCAAATTGGGAAGGCCCATACACAGTGGAGTCTACATTAAAGCCATGAACCAATAGACTATTAGATGAGAAAGGAGAACAAATTTGACATTCATGGAATATAGAGCATCTTAGGCTTTATTATATCTCACATGCTACAAATGTTTTGTTTATTATTATATTTTCAACATTTTGAGCTTTCATATATGGTGTATCTTTTCTTTTCTTGATGTTGCGAGTAGGGTTTTAATAAGGTGTTAACAATTAATAAAATGTTTCTGCCAAAATACAATGTGTCATTTTATATTTTTGTTCAATGAGTGAATTTAAGGATTTTATTAAAAAATCCGAGAGTGAATCTAAGGTACCTACAAAAAACACAAGCAGTGAATCTAAGGATTTTGCTAGAACACGAGAACTCAATTTAAGGATTTAGCTACAATTGAATCTCATGATTTGGATAAAGCTATAAGCTTAAAGTTATAAGTATGAGAAAACAATCTCAAAATTCCTTAAGAACAAGAGGTAAGAATAACACTTCAGTGCGTTGGCATCACTCATAAACAAAAATAAAAGTAATGATCGAGATGAAATATGATGATTCTCAAAATAAATCCTAAAGAGAGTCGTTAACTCTTCTCAAAATAAAAAGTTATGGATACTCTAGATATAATCCAAACAAGGGACACACGTGTCTTTACAATACGTAAGTCGATAATTTTGATCTCTTAAAATAGAACAACAATGTATTGAGAAAAAAAATTAAAATTCATTAACTACAAGTTAAAAAAAAAACTCAAAATAAATCACTAACCATTTAAAAAGATAAATAAACTCACTTCAAATATTATATCTTACAAAATTTCCTTAAAAATGGATTAGTTCATAACATAGACATTATAAGGTATACATCATTTTTCTTAAACAAATTATAAATAATAAAAGGAAAATATTAGTTGGATTTAAATGTTTAAGCATCATCTCTACTTGCGGGGCATGCGATCCATTTTAAGTTAAGAAATAGCATACATTAAGCTAGAGGTACATTTGCGGCCAATGTAGCTAGATGTACACTTTTAGAAAAATGAGCAATATGGGTATTTTGAACCAATGGAGTAACAAAAACTTTGGCAACTTTGTATTGAGGTTTTTACTTGATTTACTGTGATGTATATTATCTAGAGCCTTATCAACTTTAAGATCAGTATCCTCTTTCTTAGAATGATAACTAATATTGTCAAACTTTATATCTTAAGGATCTTTCAAAAGCTTAGAAACACAATAACCTCCCCTCGTCGAAACACAATAACCTCCATTTGTCGATCTGGAAAGATGGTTGCGATTCAGAGAGTCGGTTCAAGGAAATTTAGAGCTCTATGTTTTTTAGCAAAGTGATACCACATCTTATAGTATATCACGAGGCATCTCATGAAATTAAAATACTATATTGGATTCGACCTTACACACTACATCATAGGCCACCATCTTTTTCCAAAACCTAATTGTACTCTTAACCCATATATATTGTTTGTCATCCAATATTACCTACAAGTTAATATTCTCTTGTAATGGTGCATCTAGATCTTGATGCAAGTTGTCTTGTTCACATAATAATTTAGCAATGCATTTATAATAATCAGTATGTTTGGCTACTACCTGAAAACTTCATTATTTGTTTAATTTAATACCCAAATTCTTTAGTTCCCGATGAGAACCATCAAGCGTGTAGCCAAAGTAAGGTTAACATGCTTCTCTTATGCCAATAGTAAAGACTAAAAAAATAATTGATTATTTAATTGAAATTTTGTTATCTCCTTAGTTTGGAACGTAGCTTTTAACTACTCTTTAGCTGCAACTTTAACGTGATATTATAGCCTTCAACATGTTCACAATAACAATCTTTTCTTGTAATTTTGTATGCACTTTGTTTTTGTATTCAACTTTGCTTCCAGCATAGCTTATATCTTATCTCTAAACTCTCCTAAAATTAATCTACAATATCTTCCAACAAAGATCGAAGATCTGGAGCAGGAAGAGATGGTTGATTTTATTTTTAGTGAAGACTTTAATGGTCCAAAAATGTCTAAATGACCCTCTTGTGGCCTATTACTCATATTAATAAATACTAATTGGACCGGTCCATAATTCGGTCTAATAGTTGACCAAATTTCCCCTTATCAGTATGGACATTCAATCTTCAATTCAAAATTTGTTTGTCTCTTGGCTAAGTCTATGTTAGACAAATGAATATGTACTTTCCTTTTGCTAGTTGAAGCTATGAATTGGTTAAGCAACTTAGGAATCTGATTTATGAAAAAATTAAAATTGTAGCATTTGTTGAACCTTTGGCTAAGGCAATATCATTACTAACTAGCCTAATAAATACATTTACACCGTGGGAGTTAATTTCAAAACGTGAGGGTTTCCATCTATCGTTGAAGTAGGAATTTTAAAAATATTTATCTAAAAAATCCTCATAAGTTCACAATTTTATATAGATAAAATAACCACGATTAGAAAGAAGAACTATATTATTTAAAGCTTTTGGCTCGTTAATATAAGATTTTATATCATCAACACCACTCATAGCCTTTAGTTGATCATCATTATCGATAGATTCATTCGTAAACACATAAGTATTAACACCAAATTACTTCAATTTTAATTATTTTTTCTCCCACCACCTTTGTTGTATCAACAGAAGCAGCTTCAGATACACTATTTGGCGTTACAGGAAACAAGGATGTTACCTTGCCAAAAATTGCATCAACCATATCCCACTATATGTCACTATTAACTTTTAACTTTTTGGTTTAAGAAGGCTCGAAAACTCCATAATTTATTTTTCTTCAAAACAGTCTTCCTATAATTTAATTACTCGCTTTCAAAATATAATCACTTATTATTTTTATTGTAGTAATTACTGGCAATCAAGCAGTAAGGAACTCTTCTTTTTGCCAGTATAAATATGAACAGTATGTGTACGAAGATTATCATCTTCAATAATACTAACTCTATTAGTGTTAACATGAACATTTTTATATATTCACTGTTAATGCTCCCTTCTCAAATTGCTGTAAATTTAACTTCTTAGTCTTTCGTTTGAGATTTTGATTCCAAGGAAACATCAATATCATTTTCAAAAACAATAAAAAAAAGCGAATGAATTAACTAAATATGAGGAGTAGATGATCATAAATAGGAGTTGGACCATCCTCCATGGTCTCTACAATATTATTATTTACATCATCACATTCAATTAACTAAATCTTTTAAATTTTAACAACAATGTCACTATCACCATAACTCTCGGCACCTAAATATTTTAAGTTATTAACGACAAGATCATCCTTATTTGTTGCCTCACCACGCCTTATAATATTCGCAGGAGGAGTTACATTATTTCTCTTCTTTTTCATAACACTTTTGGTTAAAGTACCTTCAATAGAAACATGTTTGTCAGGTTCTTTTATGCCTCAAGGAAACACCTCACAACAACCTTTTTAATAGACGATCCCTTAGCTTTAGAAGTTGTTTCATACTTGGATTGCATTTCAAATGAGTTCTTAAAACATTTTGTTTACAAACAGATCTCTCTAGTCCAAACAGTGCTTTGCCACACACCACTATTTACAAATTATTCCAGAACAAGCATAAATTTGGTCGAATAATGAAAATTAGCTGCATCATCTTATGATTTTAGCATACTTCTCCTTTGAATAGTTCATCTGAAATTTGTAATTGAGATTCTGCATTGGTAAGAAAACACAAGAACAATAATAAGAGCAATATTTACAATTATAAAGATAAACATCATATATTTCATAAAAACAATAAGATTACATTTTTTCTTCCAAATACGATAGTATATATGAACATATTATTTAACCATTGAGTCTCAACAACCTGATATATACCCAAATTATATCTTTCATATTTATTGCAGTTAAGAAGATCAGTAAAAATATTTGCAGCACCATCCATATCGAAGAAGTATAACGGATTACCATTTTGGCCTTTGATGCAGTTGGATTCTAAAATATCGTTAACACTAAAGCGACTCTAGAATTTGTAAGCAATGATAATGCTTGCCATCAGTATTCTCTGCATATTTGACACTAAGAAAGTCAGCCATATACCGTGTTCCCTAAAGAAATCCAACATGCCCATACATAATAGAAACAGAACACATATATGAAGAATATATGGAAAAAACTACTTCATATTTTTTGCATGTAATGGGGTTTCACCTGTTTGTGAAAAATGAACGATAACCTCTTCAAGGATAGCCTAATCCTAACTAAATCAGACATATAATATTTGTTTTCTAAAGAAAGCGAACATATACAGACCTAATAGAAATCTAACACTGTGTCTCATAGCGTTTCACATGTTTATTAAAATCGAACAATAACATCTTCAGAGATAGCCCGATCCTTCATATTTTGATTATAATTAAAATGGTGGATATATTAATACTCATAATTAATAGCATTGATAGTATTAGTCTCTTCAATTGAGCTTTAAATATATGTTATATTTGGTTCACTAGCGGGTTCAGATGAAATTATGTTCAACGAAGAACCAAGTAAGACATTATCGACCTCAAGAAAATTTTCGGTGGGTAATATCGAGAGATGATCGACGTCTAAGAGCTTAGTTTCACTTCTTTTTCGGTGACAAACAAGAGGTTTCATTATTCTTCATAAACATAATGATGAACATTATTTCCAGGGTTTTCATTATCTGAATCGTCACCTTCGTGGTGCATAACTCGACTGACATTTCTTTTCTTTAGTATTTTATATAAAAAAGCAATATCAAAGTTAAATAGCAGAAAATCAAAGTTCATAAAAATTAAAAGAAGAAAAAGCTTAGGTTTTAAGAACGGATAGATTAAAAATTGAGATATCGGTTCAAAACATGTTATATTAATTTGAGGAAAAAAAACCCAATATGTAAAGAAGGCATCTATTTATAGAAAGAGGATGATGAGAAACCTTAATATGATTTAATATAACATTTTAAATGATTTTGTAGATCGAAGATCGAGATTAATTAGACATGAACGGTTAAGATGTGAGAATACCAACCGGTAAGACGCGTCACTCTCACCAACACAACACGTCTTCACCATGTGTCACCTTTAAAACAAGCGTTATAACCCTTTTTATTCATTATTGCACCTTACTTTATATTTTCAAATCAGAAAGATAACTGTCAAATTCAATATAAATGGTCAATTCTCTCCGACTTAGGTATTCAACATATACTTATGGATACATCAAGCTCTCGACTAGCTTGATAATAGGATTCAAGTTTGTGTCTTTGTTTTTTTTTTCATTTATCAGTACCTCATAGATATTTGAAAGGACTATGAGACTATTACATCATACTTACAAACAATTTGAAACAAACAATTTGAAACAAAATTTGAGTTTATTTGATTTGACAAAATATCACAATAACTCTAGAAGCATGCTACTTGCTAGTTGTACTATTTTTTTCTTTGAAAAAATAGAGATTTTTCCCTCAAATGAGGTTTTGACCGACAAATATTTTTTAATGAGTCACGAACATGGTCAACATGAGCTAATCCATATATGTCTTAGAGTTTTGTTTCGCTAGAGGTATATGAGCCCATCAACATGCAAAATCAGTGTATTTTAATACTCTTGGGAGTTTATCCAAAAGTGGTTGTAATACAATTTGGTATACCTCTAGAATATTCATTCGGCTACAACAATCAATATTTTAAAAAAGATTCACAAGTTGAAGTTATAATATCTCAGATAAAAAAATTCTAGAATTACTCATTCCTTGATCCTATTGCAAGAACTATGGAATACTGATAATGGTATAATTTGTCCAGTCCAGAAGATTCAGACCATCAAGTTCTCTCCATTCAACCTATCCACTGCAAGAAAATTCAGACAATTCATTTAAAAGTACATTTAGAAGTTTTAAAGGAGTTATTATTTATCTATTTGGTCGCACGTGTGATAAAAGAACAAGTCAAATATATCAATAATTTAAGAGTTGGATTACAAAATCCTCTTTCATCTAACGTATTAATTCCTTTTTCATCTAACGTATTAATTGAACTCATATTTATATATTTTATTCAACAATATCTTTATATTATAATATATAATTTTTATTATTTAATATATTTTTATGATACAAAAATCAGTTAAACCATGATCAACAATGATTCGATATTAATATAAATAGATGAACATTTTAATTTAAAGTATTTTTATAATTTTTTTATATTTATTTATTTGTAAAACGTCAAATAAATTATTTTTAACATTTTATCATACTATTCAAATTATATTTATGAATATTTTAAAAATTAACAATAAATACTTAATGAATGAAATAATTTTTAATTTTTTTCTAAATAAAGAGAATCTTGAAGATCAAGAAAGCTATCCAATGATTAATCAATCACATTCTGGCTTTCTTTTAAGACCACCATGGATCGACTGAAGGAAGGCAATGATATGGAGATCATCACACCAACTCAGACTAACCAGTTCAACCAAGAAATTTTATGCATAAAAGAGTGGTAACAATGGTTCTAATCAATTTCTACATCAAACCTCCAAAAATAAAAACAACCTCGACCAGGAATATCCAGTTATGCAAAACAATCCAACGTATAGTAGTATACAGCTGCACATGATGAATTTAAGAATAAAAAAAACAACAAGAGAGATACAAGCCAAAATGTTACGCAGAGGTTATCAAGGTAGCAAACGAAGCTAAGGACTCGATAGCATTTTCTGAGTTCATAGGCAAAGATGATCATCTACCCTTTCAATTTTCAACACAAGACAAAGAAAAGCTAATGACAATCTCTGAAAGCCACTATAGTTGGAAAATTTAACAAGGAAAACCTTAAACTATCAAAAATGCAGAAATCCATAGACTCTTTTAGGTTTATAGGTGAAGTAAACATTACATCTTTGGAATTTTGGCATATTCTCATAGAATTGGATCTTCAAAAATATCTCTGTAAACTGTAGAGAATAAAGGTTTGGTAGACAAAATAATTCTCTATGAGACTTTTAAAATAGAGTATGTAGTTTAATCTTAAATTTGAATATATGATCGTCCGGACTTGGATAACCTTTACAAACATTTAATAATACATGTTCAATGAAGGATCATATAATCGATTGCTTCAACCTTAGGCAACCCTCTACAAATTTGGATTCCAAATAAAAACAAATCAAAATAAAATTGTTGCAAAGCTTGGATAGAGCTTATTCAAATCATGGGTAGGTTTTGGAGATAACGCTAGTTGCTGGATCAACATACAATATGAAAACTACCCTGCTTATTGTCCAGTTTTCTCACATTTGGATCACAATCAAAAGGAATTTAAAAAGATGCTAATATTAATGGACAATAGTTTGCAAGAGCATGGAAATCTATTACTAAACTCTTCAAAACAGGAAAGTGTATGGATCCAAAAGTTAAATTTTATATTTCTAAAATAAAATAGCCAAGACCATCAATCAAGCAGTGTTAAAGATAAAGAACTAATAAAGAAGGAATAAAAATAGCAAGATCAAGAAGGAATTTTTTACAGGAATACAAAGATTGGACATTACCAAGAAGTTAGCTAAAATCTACCACTTCAATAGCATAAGTTCTCAAATGGTAAAAGAATTAGAAGTAAATAAGGAAAAAAAACAAAGTGGAACTAAAATAATCATAAATCAGTGAAGCTCTCAAATCTATTGACTCAAGTATTATGTTTTCGACATCTGATGATTTCGAAAATCTAGATAATGATCACTTGTCTCCTAATCCTAAAGCCATTTGGAAGTCTTCCACCTTCTCCAATATTTAGAAATATTGAGGATGGAAAAGACTTCAAAAATTCTTAAGTAAAATATTTAAGAAATCCAAGTTAAAAACAACCAAAGGTCATGTTGTTATAAAAGGCATGCAATTTAAGGGACCTTTAAGGTCATTTTCTAGTTCACCTAAGTGACATTAAACATCTTAAACTAGAATATTAGAGGCATTAGTAATAAATCTTCTTCAAGAAGGCTAAAATCAATTATCAAAAATGAAAAAATATATTTTCTGGCCATCCAAGAACCGATAATTAGTGTAGAGAAAATTCCCAATATTACTAAAATAATTAGAATGCAAAATAGTTAGCAAAGTGCAATAATAAAATTTGGTTTTTTCAGGAATGATATATCTAGTGTTGACATTATACAAAATCATGAGCAACTTATCCATGTGAAAGTAAAACATTAGTCCATGGAGAAGGCTTTTGCTATATCAATTGTATATGCGAAATGTACTAGGACACAAAGGTTAAATCTGTAGTATATCCTTAAAAACTTATCTAATAACTTAATTGAATGGTTGGTAATGAGAGATTTCAACGACATCTCCAATGCTCAGGAACAACTAGCATGTATCTCACTATGTCTTAAAAGCATAGATGAATTTAATAATACAAGACTTGACTATAATCTTGAGGATGTAGGTTACACATGTTCCAAATATATATGGACCAATAATTAGGAGTGGAAGAGGTTAGATAAATCTCTTCATAATACAACATGTTCTACTTATTTTGATGAGACAAAAGTTTAGCACGTGGCTAGGATTGGTTCCGACCGTACTATTTTAAGCATCTCCCAATCAGTTGAATCCAAGAAAGTAAAATCATTTTTAAATTCCAAAACATGTAGATTTTACACCTTGAATTCCTTGAGATACTTGAGAGGTAATTAGAAGGCTCACATTGAGGGGCTGCATAGAAATATTTTTTGGAATAATATTTAAAGGTAAAAACATAAACCTAAGACATGGAAGTGGAATTGTTTTGAAACACTTTTAATTCCATTATACAAGCTGAAGATAAAGTAAAATATTCTAAGAATATAGAAGATAAAGTAAATCTTTGAAAGGCTCAAGCTTATCATCTTCAATTATTAGCAAGGGATGACGTGTAATGGGAACAAAAAAGCCACACGAATTGGTTAAAAGATGGTGAAAAAAATACTACAAGGTTTCACTAACATGTTATAAGAAAAAGAAGAAAGAGAAAGATCATAGGAATTTTTTACAATAACTCATGGATAGAATATCATTATTAGGTAACTCTGCTGTCAATTACTTTCAATCTATTTTAGATTCCCTAATCAAAGTGAAAGTTTGGAGCTACATAACTACATTCCTAAGACACTTAATGAAAAGGATAATACAATGCTTTTGAGGATTCTAATTAGTATAAGATACATGACAATCAAAAGTCTTAATCCAACAAGTATTGTTAGACTTGATGGCTTCAATGGTAGGTTTTTTCAATCCTGTTGGAATATCATTGCTAATTACTTATGTGATTATGTTACTACTTTATTCATGTTCCACGTTTTTCAAATATTTGTGACCAATAATAATCTTATTTCTAATAAAATTTCTCCTAAAATATGGAAAGATTATACGTCAATCAGCTTATGTACCTTCTTAAATAGAATCACCTTTAAAATTATCAAATATAGATACTCACTCCTGTTTTTTAAGCTCATCTCAGAGGAGCAGGGTGGATTTGTTCATTTATTCTATTACTTCAAGAAGTCACACATGACTTAAATAAAAAAGTAAGAGGCTAAACAAAGTAGACGTATCTAAATCCTTTGATAGGATGTTTATAAACTTTATCCTTAAGGTAATGGATCTATTTGGATTTTATCTAAGATTTATAAATATATAGCCAAATGTATTAAAGCAATCAGCTTCTCCATTTTAGTAAATGGTGAACTAAATGGCTTTTTCAAATGTTTAAATTGGGTGAGGCAAGGGGATACATTATCCCCTAGTATCTTCATCCTAGCTGAGGTATAGCTAATCAGAGGCAAGAAAAAACTGTCTAAAAATAGGCCTGAAATGAAATACTACACTACGAGTCCTATTGTAGTACCTTGACTTGCATTTGCCGATGACTTCATTATCTTCTCAAATGGCTCCTCTCCTTGCACAAAAATACTGGGTCTGTTATGCAACACTATTAAAATGTATTAAGAAAAATAATAAATAAATAAAAACACTAAGATTATTGCTCACAAAAGTACAACTCATTTAAGAACAAGGATAGTGGATTATTATTATAGCTTTCAAATTGGTAATCTACCCCTAATTCACTTAGGAATCACTATACAACCAAGCTTCAAAGCAAGAAACTTTGATGACCTAATCACTAAAGTAAGAAACAATATAATAGAATTGGAATGAATTTCATTATATTTTGGAGGAAGACTGACACTTGTGTGAACTGTTCTATTAGCAATCCCAAACTACAATATGCAAACTATTATTATCCATAAGAGTGTCATAGTTATAATAAACACATTATGCAATAAATACCTTTAAAGATACATTGAAACTAAGCAAGAAATAATCTAAACAAAATGGCTTAATTTATATAAGCATTTTTATGAAGGTGGCCTAAGTTTAAGAAGATTAGAACATCTCTAGAATTCATTCTCATGTAAGTTATGGTTCAACTTCAGACAACAGAAATATCTATAGTTTAGGTACGTGAGTTCAATATATATGGTCCTTATCATTCTTTAAAACTAACTTCACAAATAGCAATCAAAATCTGAAGAAAACTCAGAGATATTGTTATTAGATTTTCCAAGAACTATGGAAAACAATCTCTTATAGCTAAAGCTAGGGCCATGTTTGATTGGTTATTACTTGGTAAAGAAAATGATATTATAGACTTAGATATTGAAACAGATTCCTTAGCTCTGATTGAAATGCTAGAAAAAAAAAAAGCTCTCTAGTATCTAAATCATTGATTATACGTTGTATGAAACTAATTACATCATCAATAAACTTCAAGCATATATATAGAGAACAAAAAATTGCAGCAGACTGGCTTACAAAGTTGACTTCGAAATGTAAAATAAAACTTGATTTTAACCAAAATCAAGTGTCAAGTCGGGTTAGTGTCATGAAAGTTCTAGAAATCTTAGGCTTAAGTTATATTAGAACTACAGATTAAATAATTTAGAAAATTTATATAGCTCACTCAAGTTGAAATCAGTTCAAGAAAAAAGATATATCATATATTTTTTTCTAAATATTCATAGGTAAGTTATTGTTACACTATGAATAAGAGGCATGATATCTTTGACTTTGTAATTTAACCAGAGTTGTTTTATTACACTTTCGCAAGTGCTAAGAAGATAATTGGAATAAGGAAGAACAATCAATAGAAAGAACATATAGCTGAAGAAAAACTCCGTTATTGATTCCAAAAAAGTGATATTCCGGAAGCTCGCGACTGGATTTTGAGAGATTCAAACCTTTATTAGATTACATACCTAAATCTAAATATATGAAAATTAGTTATGTTGTTGTAAAATCACCATAGCTCTAATAGTTTAAAAACTTTAAATCTAGTTAAATTAGAGAAGTGGTGATAAATAGAGAATCATAAGAGACTTGTTGAAGAAAACAAATGAAGTTTTCAAAGCAAATTTGTTTCAAACTAAAAAACCGGCCGAAAATAAGAAATATTATCTTTTAATTTTTGTTCTTTAAAATTTTAGCGTCCAAATTTTCACCAAATCTCACATAGAAATGTTCTCATTAACATTTTAATTGGATCAAACTTTATTAAATTATATCCAATAAAAAGTCTCAAATTACTAAATACATATATATCACTAATTGTATGTTTACCCATTTTTAGATTTAAAAAATATATACTACCAGTATTAGTAGGCTTTATTTTATATTAGTTCTTACATTTTATTCATATTAACATTCTTTTAATATTGATAAATCAATTAAATTAACGTGTATATGTCTAATTTATATGAAGAATAAAATGCACCCCCGGTAAAGAAACAAACTCCAGTCCCATCATAGTATATATAAATGTGAATCTACTTCAACTATCTAGAGTTTTTTTTTTAAATATACCAAAAACGAATTCGTGTGGATTTTCGGACGCAAACCGCTCAATATATAGGGAAATTACACCTAAGGTACCCACTCAACTATTTTATTGTCATCTAGTACCCAAGGTTTGATCAATTATCTCTTAATATTCATCTCAACTACCTAATTACCACCTAGTACCTAACATTATTTTAATACCCTAACTACCCTCACCATTCATGAACAACCACCTAACCAAAATTTATCTTTCCTACTTTTTCTTTTTATTTTATTTTTAAAAGATCCGTATCTTTCAAACCGGAGCTCAAAAAAAATAAATGAAAGTACCATCGCCTTTTTTTAAATGAACAAAACTAGGTCCATTGATGATATTTTTTTATTTTGTAAAAAAATAAAATTTCACCAGTAACAGAGTTGCAAACAATTCGCATCATATCATGAGAATTATTCAGGAAATCCTGAGAGTTGCAAACAATTCGCATCATATCATGAGAATTGTTCAGGGAACCCAGAGTTGCAAAAAAATCGCATCATATCATGAGAATTGTTCAGGAAACCCAAAGTTGCAAACAATTCGCATCATATCATGAGAATTGTTCAGGAAATCCTGAGAGTTGCAAACAATTCGTATCATATCATGAGAATTGTTCAGGAAACCCAGAGTTGCAAACAATTCGCATCATATCATGAGAATTGTTCAGGAAATCCTAAGAGTTGCAAACAATTCGCATCATATCATGAGAATTCTTTAGGAAATCCTAAGAGTTGCAAACAATTCGCATCATATCATGAGAATTCTTCAGGAAACCCAGAGTTGCAAACAATTCGCATCATATCATGAGAATTGTTTAGGAAATCCTGAGAGTTGCAAACAATTCGCATCTTAACATGAGAATTGTTCAGGAAACCTAGAGTTGCAAACAATTCGCATCATATCATGAGAATTGCAAACACCTCAAAGTACCAGCGGGTATATTTGGTCGGGGGTATTTTTGTCCAAATTTTAATTTGAGGTATCAAATTACACTATCCAAAAAGCGGGTACCACTTGGTAATTAGTTTGTTGAAAATGTATTTACTGGTACTTTTCTCCAATATATATTGCTAGTTTGTGGACACTTACACATTTTTTACTCATTTTTTAGTGTCGTTGTTTTCTTTATTTAGTTATCTACTATCTATTGATTTTTGAATGAATTAGTATTTCCTTTCCAACAATAAAAATGTGTTTGCTAAAATTAAAAATTATTTATTTTATTTACTAAAAGTGTTTCATAAAAAAATATATAAAAATAAGTTAAATAACAATAACAAAATTAAATTTAAGCTAAAATATATTATTGATTTTTGAATGGATAAGTATCTCCTTCCTAGTGATAAAAACACATCTATTAAAATTAAAACTTATATATTTTATTTACTAAAGTTAGTGTTTCAATAAAAATAAGTTAAATAACTATAACAAAATTAAATTTAAAGTAAAATATATTAAGAACCCACATAGTTCACGTTAAATAATTAAACAAATTATATATAATTAAAAAATCTATTAAGATTTTAAATTGTATATCGTCTTTCTCGATTATGAATTTTTTTATATATAGTCTATTCATTAGAATCGATTTTTGATTATTTGATTTTATTAAAATTAATCCCTAACGTAAATTTAGAAACACCGGCAACGTAGCACCAAAGCCAGTAATAAAAAAATCTCACAATTAGCTCTTTTAACTTTAACGTGGACAATATCAAATAACATGTCAATTTTTTTTATCTAACTTTGACATCATGTGACAGTATCTTGTTAATTCACGCCTATCAAAGACTAAATTTAGTGAAACAAGATAATCAAAATATTTCGCCGTACAACTTTTAATGAATGGATTATATGTATAGAAAATTGATAGTGAGGATGTATTACTAGTGTTATACTTATACAAAATTGTCAAACTAAAATAAATTCCAAACTAGCATAAAGAAAATTGAGATAGTTAAAATTTAATTATTTTAAATTTATAGTTTTTTATTAACAAATTAGTAAAATAACCAATAAATTTGGACGAAAAACTATACATAATATAAATTAAAAAAATTAAAAACACAAAACAAAAATAACAGAGACAAAAACAATTCAGGTTCAAATATAAAAACAAATTGTTTTTAAACCATTTTTTCATATTTATATTTATCAAAGAATAACAAATTCATATTGAATTTCATGTTTATTATTGTTATTAATATATATATATTAAAAATAGACTATAAAACTCTAAATGATATATCAAATTCGAATACGTCCTCTCTACCAACAAGATCATTTCAAAAACAAAATTATAATTACTTAAAAATAATCAAGTTTGGAACAATTTTCTTATTCTAAACCATAACAAAACATTGAATTTATAAACACAAGTGCCTTTACATAAATTTTTAATTAAATATTTTAATATCGAGATATATATTTTTTTGAAAAATAAGTTTAAGTTTAAAAAAAATTGTCTTGTTGTTTAATATATATATATCAGTATCATTCAAAATTAGTAAAATATATAAAAATATCAGGTTGTTTAAACAAATTGAACTTAATAAAAAATAGAAAACACTCAAATAAATAAAAAAAATAGTCATCTGACTAAGGTGAGTGTCACGGTTGGTTGCAGCATCTGATGTGGATCGAGTAGTTCATAAAATTTTGGAGATTTCATTAAATCATTATTACACAACCAACATCGACGATTTTGTTAGTTTCTAGTACAACTGTGTATGATAGTATCACGCATAAGATGATTTTCGATCTTTAAAAATAACAATCAGACGAAAAGTTTTTATCAACACAAAAAAATTGTTTAAATTTTTTTTATAGCACTAATTTTTTTTTAATTTGGATTGTGGATTGTTGAGCTAGAAAGGTAGAGTTGTCTTAAAAGGGTCTACCGTTGATATTAGCGGATCATTTATGGTAATTCATGTTACCAACATAGTGGTTACCGAAATATGACTTTTTAGGCTAGTTCTGCAGTTTGTTGCGGATTTTAAATGAAACTCGTAGAGCAGTAGCTGAGCTAGCTTTAGTAATTACGGTGGTTGGAGATAATTAAGTCTTTAAAGTCTCGTCAACTTGGGTAAATTTTATGTTTCGCCAGCTGATCTTAATTTTATATTAGGATCTCATGCAAGTGATCGTCAATTGATTTTATGAGTCAAAATTGATCAAAGCTTCAAAAACAGAAATTACCATGATGTGAAAACAATCCCTAAAAAAACTACATAATTATTAACCAAGTCTAAAACCATTTACGGTAGTAAAATATTTTATAAGGAGAACTGTGATATTTTCAAGACTAATAAACTCCAGAATATTTTAATAATTACACGTTATAAATCCTCCTATAATTTGAGAGTCCATGTCTATGAAGATGACAAGGGGGCAATATTATAACTGTCACTCATAAATAACAATTTGAAAAATAAAAACTAAATCTTTTTCGGTCGGTATCCAGAATTTCTCTACTCTCTTCTTTGTGACGGCAATTTCAACATATAAACAAGCATACATAGCATATGTAATTTATAAAGTCTTGTTATTCACTCTAAAAAAATCACCAACCATATTACTCATCGATATGAGAATGATGTTTATTTATTTATAAAATACTACTTTTAAGGCTATTAATTTTTAGAATTTGGCATAAAAGATGCTCGTGTTTGGTTAAGGAATTTTTTAGTTCCTCATATATATAAACATTAAAAATAGATGATTATAGTGTTTCTTCAAAAGTAGAGGTAAGGTTTTTATTCAAATATCGCAGACATATTCTTTTATTTTTTAAATATTGTTTATTTTCTTCTTAACTTTGGTGGATTTTTTTTTGAATTTATTTGAATAAATGGTTAAAAATAAATTGATATTTTCAAATATGTGGATATTCTTGTGTGCATAGTGATTTTTCCATGTTCGATACCAAATTTGATTATTGATCAGTCCATTGAGTATCAGGATTCTATATATATATATAGTCAAAACATCTAATGTGAGTCCCTACAATTGCAGATATTAAGAAAGTTAGTCATTGGTGTGTGTGAAATCATGGACTAACTTTATTTAAAATCTCCAAGTACTAAAACTAACCTGATTGAGATATGTGAGTTGAGAGATTAACTTTATTGGAATCTGGAAGTTTAAGGACTCTCACTAAACATTTTGGATTTAATATATATATATATATATATAATTTTATTAGTCGAAAGATTAAAAACTGTTTTAAACTCGTTGTACTTTTTTTTAGATAAGATCAGACTTTACAGCAAAATACATCTTAATGTTATGAATATTATCAATTTATATTTAAAAATATAAACAAAATAAATGTTACTTTTCAATTATTAAAATAAAAAATAAAAATATATTAAGTTAAAGATATTAATACAAATGGATTATGAGGTTCATCCTTCCAGCTTTAGGGAAAGTTTTTTTATGAAGAATGTATTATAAATATGTTTTTGGAAATTTTGATCAAATGAAGTGATCAAAGTTAATCTAAAGAGAAGTTTAGATCATTTGAATCAAGCTAGAATCAAAGGGCAAACTAAAATAAAGTAAGATAGATATTTTAAGCATAGTGACCTATGAAAGGTTTATTGTCACGGTAAAGCGGGTCTTCTCTCAATAAGACTAGGAAAATATACTTGTAATATCAAATTACATGTCATTTCCTTGGAAACCAAATACCTTGCTGTCGCCGCTGCCACAAGCATATTTTCCCGACTAACTGCAACTTTATGGAAATTTGACAAAACTTTGTGACGATAACAAAGGTCTTACGGCGACTAAAAACTTTTGTTGCAACATATTAGAAGTGTTGAGGTTTATAAAATCGAGGGAACATGGTCACGGCAAGAAAAGTGTTGTTGCGATAAGTCGGGAATTGTAAGGTTGATTGAAGTGAAATTGAAATTTTTTCGAGAAAAATAGAAATTATCACAAAAATCATGCTATAATTTGAAAAATTAACAATTAATTGATCCTTTGTCGAAATAACAAAGGTTTTACAGTAACAAAGCTTAACATGTATATTTTCAAATAAATATATCTTTCTTAAAAGTCACATATCTGATTTAATGTGATTTTTTCTAAGAATTTTATGAGAGATTACGACCCTTCATAAGGATTTATGACTCCTATATATAGATGATTATTCAAGAGAAGAAAATACATAATTTATAAAATCTCTATAATCTCTTAAAATCTTTAAATCTCTTCATCATTATTAATTATTTTCAATATTTGATTCTGATTTTTGGTTGCTTGTATCAAAATCATAAGACTTGTTATATCCATAAAAAAACTTACTTTCTGACCACCTTCCGATGAGAGATATTATACAAGCTTTGTAAGTTGTTTCACATACTTTATTTACTAACAATAAAAAATAATTAGACTGAATATATGGTACAACCGGAAGGATTTTTTCCGGGTTTTAGAGTACTTAAAGAAGACTAAAAATATTTGTCTCCAATTTTCTAATTTTCCTAGGGTACTTAAAGTACATACAAATGCTAGTTGCATCACCAGTTTAGCCGATAAAAAATCGATTATAAAGCGGGTATTTAATTGTATATAAGGTTTTGCTTTTAGGGGATTAAATAAACAAACATGTATATCGTATGTTTAAGTGGGAGATTATTGATAGTTTTGATTAAATGAAGTGATAAGACGAGTTCCGACTATTGGAATCAACCTAGAATCGAAGAACGAACTATGAAGGAAGTTATTTAGATTTCCTAAACAAAATTACTTATAAGAGAATTATTTCTGTGGTAAAAGTGGCTTATCGCGATCATAATGGGTAGAAACACTTCTAATGTCTTTCTTATAGTTGCTGCGACAACAAAATGTTTTACAAAAGCTTCCTCATCCCACTATAACTTTATATAGATTTCTGGTACGAAAACAAAGCAAAGTTATTGCGGCAAGAAAAATGTTTCCGTAAAAAACAAGAGATTGCCACGACAACCATGCGAAAGTTTTGAAAATTAATAGATAATTTATCTTTTGTCGCAACAAAAATGGTTTTGTTGCAACAAAACTAAACAAGTATATTTTCAAAAGAATGTCATTTCGTTAAATTTTTGTGAAGATGTATTTGAGATTATAATTCTAATATATATATGATTTAATAGATAAAAATATGCAATTCATAAAATCTAAATCTCTTCAAATTTGTAAATTTCATTTTTTTTTATCCACCATTTTGTTTACAAACAGTTCTCTCTAGTCCAAGCATTGTTTTGCCACACACCACCATTTACAAATTATTCAAGAACAAGCATAAATTTGGTCGAATAATGAAAATTAGCTGCATCATCTATGATTTTAGCATACTTATCCTTTGAATAGTTCATCTGAAATTTGTAAGTGAGATTTTGCATTGGTAAGAAAACACAAGAACAATAATAAGAGCAATATTTACAATTATAAAGATATAACATCATATATTTCATAAGAACAATAAGATTACCTTTTTCTTCCAAATATGATAGTATATATGAACATATTATTTAACCATTGATTCTCAACAACCTAATATATACCCAAATTCGATCTTTCATATTTATGAAGTTAAGAAGATCAGTAAAAATCTTTGCAGCACCATCCATATCGAAGAAGTATAACGGATTACCATTTTGGCCTTTGATGCTGTTGGATTCTAAAATATCGTTGACGCTAAAGTGACTCTAGAATTTGTGAGCAATGATAATGCTTGCCATCAATATTCTCTGCATTTTTGGCACTAAGAAAGTCAGCCATATACCGTGTTCCCTAAAGAAATCCAGCATGCCCATACACAATAGAAACAGAACACATATGTGAAGAATATATGGAAAAAAAACTACTTCATATTTTTTGCATGTAATGTGTTTGTGAAAAATGAACGATAACCTCTTCAAGGATAGCCTAATCCTAACTAAATCAGACATATAATATATTTTCTAAAGAAAGCGAGCACATGCAGACCTAATAGAAATCTAACACTGTGTTTCATGGCGTTTCACATGTTTATAAAAATCGAACAATAACATCTTCAGAGATAGCCCGATCCTTCATATTTTGATTATAATTAAGATGATTGATATATTAATACTCGTAGTTAATAACATTGATAGTCTTAATCTGTTCAATTGAGCTTTAAATATATGTTACCTTTGGTTCACTAGCGGGTTCAGATGCAATTATGTTCAACGAAGAACCAAGTAAGACATTATCGACCTCAAGAAAATTTTCGGTGGGTAATATCGAGAGATGACCGATGTCTAAGAGCTCAGTTTTACTTCTTTTTCGGTAACAAACAAGAGGTTTCATTATTCTTCATGAACATAATGAGGAACATTATTTTCAGGGTTTTCATTATTTGAATCGTCACCTTTGTGGTGCATAACTGGACTGGTATTTCTTTTATTTAGTATTTTATATAAAAAAGCACTATCAAAGTTAAATAGCAGAAAATCAAAGTTCATAAAAAATAAAAGAAAAAAAAGCTTAGGTTTTAAGAACGGAGAGATGAAAATTGAGATATCGGTTCAAAACATGTTATGGTAATTTGAGGAAAAAAAACCCAATATGTAAAGAAGGCATCTATTTATAGAAAGAGGTTGATGAGAAACCTTAATATGCTTTAATATAACATTTTGAATGATTTTGTAGATTGAAGATCGAGATTAATTAGACATGAACGGTTAAGATGTGAGAATACCAATCGGTAAGACGTGTGACTCTCAACCAACACAACACGTCTTCACCATGTGTCACCTTTAAAACAAGCGTTATAACCCTTTTTATTCGTTCTTGCACCTTACTTTATATTTTCAAATCAGAAAGATAAATGTCAAATTCAACATAAATGGTCAATTCTCTCCAACTTAGGTATTCAATATATACTTATGGATACATTAAGCTCTCGACTAGCTTGATAATAGGATTCAAGTTTGTGTCTTTGTTTTTTTTCATTTATCAGTAACTCCTAGATACTTGAAAGGACTATGGGACTATTACATCATACTTACAAACAATTTGAAGCAAACAATTTGAAACAAAATTTGAGTTTATTTGATTTGACAAAATATCACAATAACTCTAGAAGCATGCTTCTTGCTAGTTGTACTATTTTTTTCTTTAGAAAAATAGAGATTTTTCCCTCAAATGAGCTTTTGACCGACAAAGATTTTTTAATGAGTCGCGAACATGGTCAACATGAGCTAATCCATATATGTCTTAGACTTTTGTTTCGCTAGAGGTATATGAGCCCATCAACATGCAAAATCAGTGTATTTTAATACTCTTGGGAGTTTATCCAAAAGTGGTTGTAATACAATTTGGTATACCTTAGAAAAATTCATTCGGCTACAACAATCAATGTTTTAAAAAAGATTCACAAGTTGAAGTTATAATATCTCAAATAAAAAAATTCTACAATTACTCATTCCTTGATTATATTGCAAGAACTATGGAATACTGATAATGGTATAATTTGTCCAGTCCAGAAGATTCAGACCATCAAGTTCTCTCCATTCAACCTATCCACTGCAAGCAAATTCAGATAATTCATTGAAAACTACATTTAGAAGTTTTAAAGGAGTTATTATTTATTTATTTGGCTGCATGTGTGATAAAAGAACAAGTCAAATATATCAATAATTTAAGAGTTGGATTACAAAATCCTCCTTCATCTAACGTATGCTAAAATGATTAACAATAATTCGAAATTAATATAAAAAAGATGAACATTTTAATTTAAAGTATTTTTGTATTTTTTTTTATATTTATTTATTTGTAAAACATCAAATAAATTACTTTTAACATTTTATCATACTATTCAAATTATATTTATGAATATTTTGAAAATTAACAATAAATACTTAATGAATGAAATAATTTTTAATTTTTTTCAAAATAAAGAAAATCTTGAAGATCAAGAAGGCTATCCAATGATTAATCAATCACATTCTGGCTTTCTTCTAAGACCACCATGGATCGACTGAAGGAAGGCAATGATATGGAGACCATCACACCAACTCAGACTAACCAGTATTCCCCTAAATCATCTTCAACCAAGAATGTTTATGCATAAAAGAGTGGTAACAATGGTCTAATCAATTTCTGCATCAAACCTCTAAAAATAAAAACAACCTCGACCATCAATATCCAGTTATGCAAAACAATCCAACCTATAGAAGTATACAGCTGCACATGATGAATTTAAGAATAAAAAAGAACAACAAGAGAGATACAAGCCAATATGTTACGCTGAGGTTATCAAGGTAGCAAACAAAGTTAAGGACTCGATAGCATTTTCTGAGTTCATAGGCAAAGATGATCATTTACCATTTCAATTCTCAACACAATACAAAGAAAAGCTAATGACAAGCTCTAAAAGCCACTCTAGTTTGAAAATTTAACAAAGAAAACCTTAAACTATCAAATATGCAGAAATTCATAGACTCTTTTAGGTTTATAGGTGAAGTAAACGTTACATCTTTGGAATTTTGGCATGTTCTCATAGAATTGGATCTTCAAAAATATCTTTGTAAACTGTAGAGAATAAAGGTTTGGTGGGCAAAATAATTCTCTATGAGACTTTTAAAATAGAGTCTGTATTTTAATCTTAAATTTGAATATTTGATCGTCCCGACTTGGATAACCTTTACAAACATTTAATAATATATGTTCAATGAAGGATCATATAATCGATTGCTTCAACCTTAGACAGCCCTCTACAAATTTGGATTCCAAACAAAAACAAATCAAAATAAAATTGTTGCAAAGCTTGAATAGAGCTTATTCAAAGCATGGGTAGGTTTTGGAGATAACCATGGTTGCTAGATCAACATACAATATGAAAACTACCCTGTTTATTGTCCAGTTTCCTCACATTTGGGTCACAATCAAAAGAAATTTAAAAAGATGCTAATATTAATGGACAATAGTTTGCAAGAGCATGGAAATCTATTACTAAACTCTTCAAAACAGGAAAATGTATGGATCCAAAAGTTAAATTTTATATTTCTAAAATAAAATAGCCAAGATCATCAATCAAGCAGTGCTAAAGATAAAGAACTGATAAAGAAGGAATAAAAACAACAAGATCAAAGGAATACAAAGATTGGACATTACCATGAAGTTACCTAAAATTTATCACTTGAATAACATAAGTTCTCAAATGGTAAAATAATTAGAAGTAAATAAGGAAAAAAACAAAGTAGAACTAAAATAATCATAAATCATTGAAGCTCTCAAATCCATTGAATCAAGTATTATGTTTTCAACATCTGATGATTTCGAAAATCTAGATAATGATCACTTGTTTCCTAATCCTAAAGCCATTTGGAAGTCTTCCACCTTCTCCAACATTTAGAAATATTGAGGATGGAAAAGACTTCAAAAATTCTTAAGTAAAATATTTAAGAAATCCAAGTTAAAAACAACCCAAGGTCAAGTTGTTATTAAAGGCATGCAATTTAAGGGACCTATAAGGTCATTTTCTAGTTCATCTAAGTGACATTAAACATCTTAAACTAGAACATTATAGGCATTAGTAATAAATATTATTCAAGAAGGCTAAAATCAATTATCAAAAATGAAAATAATATATTTTCTCGCCATCCAAGAACTGATGATTATTCCCAATATTACTAAAATAATTAGAATGCAAAATAGTTAGCAAAGTGCAATAAGAAAATTTGGTTTTCTCAGGAATGATATATTTAGTGTTAACATTATAAAAAATCATGAGCAACTTATCCATGTGAAAGTAAAACATTAGTCCATCGAGAAGGCTTTTACTATATCAATTGTATATGCGAAATGTACCAGGATATAAAGTTTAGATCTGTAGTACAACCTTAGAAACTTATCTGATAACTTAATCGAATGGTTGGTAATAAGAGATTTCAACGACATCTCCAATGCTCAGGAACAACTAGCATGTATCTCACTATGTCTTAAAAGCATAGATGAATTTAACAATACAAGACTTGACTGTAATCTTAAGGATGTAGGTTACACAGGTTCCAAATATAGATGGACCAATAATATAAAGTGGAAGAGGTTAGATAAATCTCTTCATAATACAACATGTTCTACTTATTTTGAGGAGACAAAAGTTAAGCATGTGGCTAGGATTGGTTCCGACCATACTATTATAAGCATCTCCCAATTAGTTGAATCCAAGAAAGTAAAGTCATTTTTTAAATTCCAAAGCATGTAGATTTTACACCTTGAATTCCTTAAGATACTTGAGAGGTAATTAGAAGGCTCACATTGAGGGGCTGCATAGAAATAGTTTTTGGAATAATATTTAAAGGCTAAAACGTAAACCTAAGACATGGAACTTGAATTATTTTGAAACATTTTTAATTCAATTCTACAAGATGAAGATAAAGTAAAATATTCTAAGAAGATAGAAGATAAAGTAAATCTCAGAAAGGCTCAAGCTTATCATCTTCAATTATTAGCAAGGGAGGATGTATAATGGGAACAAAAAAGCCACACAAATTGGTTAAAAGATGGTGACAAACATACTACAAGATTTCACTAATATGTCAAAAGAAAGAGAAAGATCAATGGAATTTTCGACAATAACTCATGGATAGAATATCATTATTAGGTAACTTTGTTGTCAATTACTTTAAATCTATTTTAGATTCCCCTAACCAAAGTGAAAGTTTGGAGCTACATAACTACATTCCTAAGACACTGAACGAAAAGGATAATACAATGCTTTTGAGGATTCTAATTAGTATAAGATACATGACAATCAAAAGTCTTAATCCAACAAGTATTGCTAGACTTGATTGCTTCAATGGTAGGTTTTTTCAATCCTGTTGGAATATCATTTCTAATTACTTATGTGATTATGTTACTACTTTATTCATGTTCCACGATTTTTAAATCTTTGTTACTATTAATAGTCTTATTTCTAATACAATTTCTCCTAAAATATGGAAAGATTATAGGTCAATCAGCCTATGTACCTTCTTAAATAGAATCACCTTTAAAATTATTAAATATAGATACGCACTCCAATTTTTTAAGCTTATCTCAGAGGAAGAGGGTGGATTTGTTCATGGAAGAGATATTCACGATATTATTCTATTACTTCAAGAAGTCACACTTGACTTCAATAAAAAAAAAAGTAAGAAGCTAAACAAAATAGACATATCTAAATCCTTTGATAGGATGTTTATAAACTTTATCCTTAAGGTAATGGATCTGTTTGGATTTGATCTAAGATTTATAAATTTATAGCCAAATGTATTAACGCAATCAGCTTCCCCATTTTAGTAGATGGTGAACTAAATGACTTATTCAAATGTTTAAATGGGGTGAGGCAAGAGGATACATTATTCCCTAGTATCTTCATCCTAGCTGAGGTATAGCTAATCAGAGGCAAGAAAAAAATCTTTAAAAATAGGCCTGAAATGAAATACTACACTACGATTCCTATTGTAGTACCTTGACTTGCATTTGCCGATGACTTCATTATCTTCTCAAATGGCTCCTCTCATTGCATAAAAATACTGGGTCTGTTATGCAACACTATTAAAATGTATGAAGAAAAAATAATAAATAAAGAAAACACTAAGATTATTGCTCCCAAAAGTACAACTCATTTAAGAACAAGGATAGTGGATTATTACTGTAGCTTTCAAATTGGTAATCTACCCCTAACTCACTTAGGAATCACTATACAACCAATCATCAAAGCAAGAAACTTTGATGACCTAATCACTAAAGTAAGAAACAATATAATAGAATTGGAATGAATTTCATTATCTTTTGGAGGAAGACTAACACTTGTGTGAACTGTTCTATTAGCAATCCCAAACTAAAATATGCAAAGTATCATTATCCGTAAGAGTGTCATAGTTATAATAAACACATTATGCAATAAATACCTTTGAAGATACACTGAAACTAAACAAGAAATAATCTAAACAAAATGGCTTAATTTATATAAGCCTTTTTATGAAGGTGGCCTAAGTTTAAGGAGATTAGAACATCTCGAGACTTTATTCTCATGTAAGTTATGGTTCAACTTCAGACAACAGAAATATCTATGGTTTAGGTGCATTAGTTCAATATATGTGTTCCTTATCATCCTTTACAAACTAACTTCACAAATAGCAATTAAAATCTGAAGAAAATTCATAGATCTTGTTGCTAGATTTTCCAAGAACTATTGCAAGCAATCTTTTATAGCTAAAGCTAGGGCCATGTTTGATTGGTTATTACTTGGTAAAGAAAAGTATATTATAGACTTAGATATTAAAACAGATTCCTTAGCTCTGATTGAAATTCTAGAAAAAAAAACAAAGCTCTCTGGTATCAAAATCATTGATTATACGTTGTATGAAACTAATTACATCATCAATAAACTTCAAGCACATATATAGAGAACAAAGAATTGCAGCAGACTGGCTTACAAAATTGACTTCGAAATGTAAAATAAAACTTGATTTTAATCAAGTACCAAGTCAGGTTAGTGTCATGAAAATTCTAGAAATCTTAAGCTTAGGCTATATTAGAACTACATATTAAATAATTTAGAAAATTTATATAGCTCACTCAAGCTAAAATCAGTTCAAGAAAAAAGATATATCATATTTTTTTCTAAATATTCATAGGTAAGTTATTGTTACACTAAGAATAAGAGGCATGATATCTTTGATTTTGTATTTTAACCAGATTTATTTTATTACACTTTCGCAAATGCTAAGAAGACAAATTAGAATAAAGAAGAACAATCAATAGAAAGAATAGAAAGAACATGTACTTAAAGAACAAACTCTCCCCCCCCCCCTCCCACACAAAGAAACAATATATAAATGTGAATCTATTTCAACTATCTAGATTCTTTTTGAAAAATGAACCCAAAAATCGGACGCAAACCCCTCAATATATATTGCTAGTTTGTGCACACTTACACATTTTTTATTCTTTTTTTAGTGTCGCTGTTTTTTTTTTATTTAGCTATCTACTATCTGTTGATTTTTGAATGAATTAGTATTTCCTTTCCAACGATAAAAATGTGTTTGTTAAAATTAAAAATTATTTATTTTATTTACTAAAAGTGTTTCATACAAAATATATACAAATATGTTAAATAACAATAACAAAATTAAATTTAAGATAAAATATATTAGTGATTTTTGAATAGATAAGTATCTCCTTCCTAGTGATAAAAACACTTCTATTAAAATTAAAACTAATATATTTTATTTACTAAAGTTAGTGTTTCAATACAAATAAGAAACAACTATAACAAAATTAAATTTAAAGTAAAATATATTAAGAACCCACATAGTTCACATTAAATAATTAAACAAATTATATATAATTAAAAAATCTATTAAGATTTTAAATTGTATATCGTCTTTCTCGATTATGAATTTTTTTATATATAGTCTATTCATTAGAATCGATTTTTGATTATTTGATTTTATTAAAATTAATCCCTAACGTAAATTTAGAAACACCGGCAACGTAGCACCAAAGCCAGTAATAAAAAAATCTCACAATTAGCTCTTTTAACTTTAACGTGGACAATATCAAATAACATGTCAATTTTTTTTATCTAACTTTGACATCATGTGACAGTATCTTGTTAATTCACGCCTATCAAAGACTAAATTTAGTGAAATAAGATAATCAAAATATTTCGCCGTACAACTTTTAATGAATGGATTATATGTATAGAAAATTGATAGTGAGGATGTATTACTAGTGTTATACTTATACAAAATTGTCAAACTAAAATAAATTCCAAACTAGCATAAAGAAAATTGAGATAGTTAAAATTTAATTATTTTAAATTTATAGTTTTTTATTAACAAATTAGTAAAATAACCAATAAATTTGGACGAAAAACTATACATAATATAAATTAAAAAAATTAAAAACACAAAACAAAAATAACAGAGACAAAAACAATTCAGGTTCAAATATAAAAACAAATTGTTTTTAAACCATTTTTTCATATTTATATTTATCAAAGAATAACAAATTCATATTAAATTTCATGTTTATTATTGTTATTAATACATATATATATTAAAAATAGACTATAAAACTCTAAATGATATATCAAATTCGAATACGTCCTCTCTACCAACAAGATCATTCCAAAAACAAAATTATAATTACTTAAAAATAATCAAGTTGGGAACAATTTTCTTATTCTAAACCATAACAAAACATTGAATCTATAAACACTAGTGCCTTTACATAAATTTTTAATTAAATATTTTAATATCGAGATATATATTTTTTTGAAAAATAAGTTTAAGTTTAAAAAAAATTGTCTTGTTGTTTAATATATATATATATATATATATCAGTATCATTCAAAATTAGTAAAATATATAAAAATATCAGGTTGTTTAAACAAATTGAACTTAATAAAAAATAGAAAACACTCAAATAAATCTAAAAAATAGTCATCTGACTAAGGTGAGTGTCACGGTTGGTTGCAGCATCTGATGTGGATCGAGTAGTTCATGAAATTTTGGAGATTTCATTAAATCATTATTACACAACCAACATCGACGATTTTGTTAGTTTCTAGTACAGCTGTGTATGATAGTATCACGCATAAGATGATTCTCGATCTTTAAAAATAACAATCAGACGAGAAGTTTTTATCAACACAAAAAAATTGTTTAAATTTTTTTTATAGCACTAATTTTTTTTTAATTTGGATTGTGGATTGTTGAGCTAGAAAGGTAGAGTTGTCTTAAAAGGGTCTACCGTTGATATTAGCGGATCATTTATGGTAATTCATGTTACCAACATAGTGGTCACCGAAATATGACTTTTTAGGCTAGTTCTGCAGTTTGTTGCGGATTTTAAATGAAACTCGTAGAGCAGTAGCGGAGCTAGCTTTAGTAATTACGGTGGTTGGAGATAATTAAGTCTTTAAAGTCTCGTCAACTTGGGTAAATTTTATGTTTCGCCAGCTGATCTTAATTTTATATTAGGATCTCATGCAAGTGATCGTCAATTGATTTTATGAGTCAAAATTGATCAAAGCTTCAAAAACAGAAATGACCATGATGTGAAAACAATCCCTAAAAAAACTACATAATTATTAACCAAGTCTAAAACCATTTACGGTAGTAAAATATTTTATAAGGAGAACTGTGATATTTTCAAGACTAATAAACTCCAGAATATTTTAATAATTACACGTTATAAATCCTCCTATAATTTGAGAGTCCATGTCTATGAAGATGACAAGGGGGCAATATTATAACTGTCACTCATAAATAACAATTTGAAAAATAAAAACTAAATCTTTTTCGGTCGGTATCCAGAATTTCTCTACTCTCTTCTTTGTGACGGCAATTTCAACATATAAACAAGCATACATAGCATATGTAATTTATAAAGTCTTGTTATTTACTCTAAAAAAATCACCAACCATATTACTCATCGATATGAGAATGATGTTTATTTATTTATAAAATACTACTTTTAAGGCTATTAATTTTTAGAATTTGGCATAAAAGGATGCTCGTGTTTGGTTAAGGAATTTTTTAGTTCCTCATATATATAAACATTAAAAATAGATGATTATAGTGTTTCTTCAAAAGTAGAGGTAAGGTTTTTATTCAAATATCGCAGAAATATTCTTTTATTTTTTAAATATTGTTTATTTTTTTCTTAATTTTGGTGAATTTTTTTTTGAATTTATTTGAATAAATGGTTAAAAATAAATTGATATTTTCAAATATGTGGATATTCTTGTGTGCATAGTGATTTTCCCATGTTCGATACCAAATTTGATTATTGATCAGTCCATTGAGTATCAGGATTCTATATATATATATATATATATATATATATATATATATATATATATAGTCAATACATCTAATGTGAGTCCCTACAATTGCAGATATTAAGAAAGTTAGTCATTGGTGTGTGTGAAATCATGGACTAACTTTATTTAAAATCTCCAAGTACTAAAACTAACCTGATTGAGATATGTGAGTTGAGAGATTAACTTTATTGAAATCTGCAAGTTTAAGGACTCTCACTAAACATTTTGGATTCAATATATATATATATATATATATATATATATATATATATATATATATATATATAATTTTATTAGTCGAAAGATTAAAAACTGTTTTAAACTCGTTGTACTTTTTTTTAGATAAGATCAGACTTTACAGCAAAATACATCTTAATGTTATGAATATTATAAATTTATATTTAAAAATATAAACAAAATAAATGTTACTTTTCAATTATTAAAATAAAAAATAAAAATATATTAAGTTAAAGATATTAATACAAATGGATTATGAGGTTCATCCTTCCAGCTTTAGAGAAAGTTTTTTTATGAAGAATGTATTGTAAATATGTTTTTGGAAATTTTGATCAAATGAAGTGATCAAAGTTAATCTAAAGATAAGTTTAGATCATTTGAATCAAGCTAGAATCAAAGGGCAAACTAAAATAAAGTAAGATAGATATTTTAAGCATAGTGGCCTATGAAAGGTTTATTGTCACGGTAAAGCGGGTCTTCTCTCAATAATACTAGGAAAATATACTTGTAATATCAAATTACATGTCATTTCCTTGGAAACCAAATACCTTGCTGTCGCCGCCGCCACAAGCATATTTTCCCGACTAACTGCAACTTTATGGAAATTTGACAAAACTTTGTGACGATAACAAAGGTCTTGCGGCGACTAAAAAGTTTTGTTGCAACATATTAGAAGTGTTGAGGTTTATAAAATCGAGGGAACATGGTCACGGCAAGAAAAGTGTTGTTACGATAAGTCGGGAATTGTAAGGTTGATTGAAGTGAAATTGAAATTTTTTCGAGGAAAAGAGAAATTATCACAAAAATCATGCTATAATTTGAAAAATTAACAATTAATTGATCCTTTGTCGAAATAACAAAGGTTTTACAGTAACAAAGCTTAACATGTATATTTTCAAATAAATATATCTTTTTTAAAAGTCACATACCTGATTTAATGTGATTTTTCCTAAGAATTTTATGAAAGATTACGACCCTTCATAAGGATTTATGACTCCTATATATAGATGATTATTCAAGAGAAGAAAATACATAATTTATAAAATCTCTATAATCTCTTAAAATCTTTAAATCTCTTCATCATTATTAATTATTTTCAATATTTGATTCTGATTTTTGGTTGCTTGTATCAAAATCATAAGACTTGTTATATCCATAAAAAAACTTACTTTCTGACCACCTTCCGATGAGAGATATTATACAAGCTTTGTAAGTTGTTTCACATACTTTATTTACTAACAATAAAAAATAATTAGACTGAATATATGGTACAACCGGGAGGATTTTTACCGGGTTTTAGAGTACTTAAAGAAGACTAAAAATATTTGTCTCCAATTTTCTAATTTTCCTAGGGTACTTAAAATACATACGAATGCTAGTTGCATCACCAGTTTAGCCGATAAAAAATCGATTATAAAGCGGGTATTTAATTGTATATAAGGTTTTGCTTTTAGGGGATTAAATAAACAAACATGTATATCGTATGTTCAAGTGGGAGATTATTGATAGTTTTGATTAAATGAAGTGATAAGACGAGTTCCGACTATTGGAATCAACCTAGAATCGAAGAACGAACTATGAAGGAAGTTATTTAGATTTCCTAAACAAAATTACTTATGAGAGAATTATTTCCGTGGTAAAAGTGGCTTATCGCGATCATAATGGGTAGAAACACTTCTAATGTCTTTCTTATAGTTGCTGCGACAACAAAATGTTTTACAAAAGCTTCATCATCCCACTATAACTTTCTATAGATTTCCGGTACGAAAACAAAGCAAAGTTATTGCGGCAAGAAAAATGTTTCCGCAAAAAACAAGAGATTGCCACGACAACCATGCGAAAGTTTTGAAAATTAATAGATAATTTATCTTTTGTTCGCAACAAAAATGGTTTTGTTGCAACAAAACTAAACAAGTATATTTTCAAAAGAATGTCATTTCGTTAAATTTTTGTGAAGATGTATTTGAGATTATAATTCTAATATATATATATATATATGATTTAATTGAAAAAAATATGCAATTCATAAAATCTAAATCTCTTCAAATTTGTAAATTTCATTTTTTTTTATCCACCATAATAAATTTTGATTTCTAATTTTACTTATTCGTATCGGAAACTATAAAATTTGTTATATTCCGATTTTGTTTTATAAAAATAATATAACAATATAACATGATCGATTTATAAGAATAAACGTATTTAATATGTGCTTCAAATTTGCTAATAATTTTCGACAACTTTCTTCGCACGAAAAAAATGTATCCTCCACACATGAATTTGTATTTCTAATGCTCTTCCTAACACGTATTCTACAAATTGCTTTTAAGAAAAGTCCGAACAAATATTTTTGTGATACTTTTCCAGTACTACAGCCAGCTTTGGTCATTCAGTTATTTATGTCATTTGTACTGAATGTAAGTAGAAATGCAGGCTTACAACTGGATATTAATAATAAGTAAATAAATGAGTTTAAGCTTTCATACAAATGGTATTTTCGTACTTAATCAAAGTAAAGAAAAGTAAAAAAGATAAAGTGACCACCATACTCATTTATGAGAATGAAAGACTGAAAAAGTTAAAAATGTTAGTTGAATATTCATGTGGAGGCTCCCTCCACCAAACCTCTTTAGCACCACCAACTGCAGAACCATCTAACTAACGTGCATGGCAAACTATATTACCTAACACTTGATCAAAATTTTAACTCTTTTGTAGTACTACCTATTCTTTCCTTTGTTACCGCATATTCCTACCATCATAATTTCTTATTTGGGATAATCACCCATCTACACATCCTAATTTTATTGATATAGTTGGGGGTTTGGGCTGTTTTTTTATTTTTATCCCCAACTGGGTTAAAGTATTGTTGGATCATAAACTTGATCCATTTAAAGGGTCCAACACACTTAAAGGGTCCAACCCACTTAATAAGGTCCATCTAGAAAGAATATTCTAGAAATACTTTAATTAATATTTAGTAGTTTAGGTTGAGTGCAAGACACACTTTGATGTTGAGTGTAAGAAACACTTTTACCTTGAGCGTAGACTTGAGGTTGAGTGTTTAACTATCCATAAGATCTTAGATAGTGGATACTTGTCTCCACTATGGTTCTATAAATAGTGGAGCTCTCCCACCATCTAGAGCATCACCAAACACACTAAGAAGTAAAGTTAGAGAGAAAGTTAGAGTGAGAGAAAAGAGAGACAAGAATGCTCTCTTGAGTGTTAGAAAAATATTTTCTCTTCGAGTGTGAGTTGTAAGAGTGTTTTGTAATATTCTCCTTTTCTATCTATATCAAAGTTGTTTGTTTGTTTTAAAGAGAGTGTTGTTTTATATTTTCCGCCAACAAAGTGGTATCAGAGCCACAAGCTCTATCCGATAAAAATTTGTTTTTAAATTTTCAACATATTTAAAAATATGGCAAATGGTGTATCATCATTCCAATTTCCAACACTCAACAACAACAACTACGAAAATTGGAGTATCAAGATGAAAGCTCTCCTTGGAGCACATGATGTGTGAAGTGCCGTCGAAAAAGGTTTTGACGAACCCGAAGATGAAGCAAATCTTGCTCAAGAGGAGAAAACAACGTTGAAGGATTCAAGAAAGAGAGACAAAAAAGCTATCTTCCTCATCTATCAAGCATTAGATGATGATGGCTTCGAAAAACTTTCAAGCGCATCTTCCGCCAAGCAAGCATGGGAGAAATTACAAATCTCTTACAAAGGAGTCAAAAAGGTGAAAAAGGTACGTCTCCAAACATTAAGAGGTGAATTTGAATCCTTATATATGAAAGCGTCTGAATCTATTTCAGAATATTTCTCAAGAGTAGCAAGCGTTTCTAATCAATTAAAAAGAAATGGTGAGAAGTTAGAAGATGTGAGAGTAATCGAAAAAATACTCCGCTCATTGGATCCTAAATTTGAGCACATCATCGTGACGATTGAAGAAACTAAAGACTTGGAGAAAATGATGATCGAAGAACTCCAAGGATCATTACAAGCCTATGAAGAAAAGCACAAGAAGAAACAAGAGATCACCGAGCAACTCCTCAAAGTAGAATTGAAGGACATGCATGCAAATCAAGGAGATGATAGAAACCAACGTAGCCGAGGCAGAGGCAGAGGCCGCGGACGAGGTGGTTATCACGGCACTGGACTTGGCTGGAATTACAACAACAATAATTCCAACTACAACTACGAGAAACGAGAAAGCTCAACACGAGGTCGTGGAAGAAGAAATCTGAACTCGAGGTATGATAAATCTCAAATCCAATGCTACAAATGTCAAAAGTTTGGACATTATGCTTCAGAATGTAGAGGCCCCAGCAATAAAGTTGAGGAGAGGGCCAACTATGTGGAGGAGAAGACGGAGGAAAAAGATATGTTACTACTAACATATAAAAACACTCATGAAGGTCAAGAGAACACTTGGTATCTTGACATCGGTGCAAGTAACCATATGTGTGGGAAAAGAAGCATGTTCGTAGAGATCAATGAAGCAGTGAGTGGAAATGTCTCTTTTGGAGATGATAGCAAAATATCGGTGAAAGGAAAAGGTAACATTCTTATTCGTGCAAAAGATGGTAGTCACCAAATAATTTCAAATGTCTATTATGTACCTAGCATGAAAAACAACATCTTAAGCTTGGGACAACTACTAGAAAAGGGCTATGATATTCATATGAAAAATTATAGTCTTTTTGTATGAGATGACAAAGGAGACTTAATTGCTAAAGTTCAATTGTCAAAGAATAGAATGTTTCCTTTGAATATTCAAAATGATGTTGCAAAGTGTCTTAAGGCATGTTACAAAGATCCGTCGTGGTTATGGCATGTTCGATTTGGGCATCTAAACTTTACAAGTTTAGAGTTATTGTCCAAGAAGGAAATGGTGAGAGGGTTACCATGTATTAATCATCCTGACCAACTATGCGAATGCTGTTTACTTGGAAAGCAATTCTAGAAAACGCTTTCCAAAAGAGTCAGAATCAAGAGCCAAGAAACCTCTCGAGCTTATTCATACCGATGTGTGTGGTCCAATAAAGCCGAGCTCTTTAGGTAAAAGTAACTACTTCCTTCTCTTCATTGATGATTTTTTAAGAAAAACGTGGGTATATTTCTTGAAACAGAAATCCGAAGTCTTTGGAGTATTTAAGAAGTTCAAAGCAGTTGTGGAAAAGGAAAGCAGAAATAAGATCAAAGCCATGAGATCTGACCGAGGAGGAGAGTTCACATCCAATGAATTTTTGGAGTTTTGTGAAGCACATGGAATTCGTCGCCGCTTGATAGTTCTCATATCTCCTCAACAAAATGGTGTGGCAGAAAGGAAGAACAGAACAATCCTTGATATGGCGCGAAGCATGCTTAAAAGCAAGAAACTCCCTAAGGATTTTTGGGCGAAAGCAGTGGCATATGCAGTATACTTGTCCAACCGATCTCCAACAAGAAGTGTTTGGGGAAAGCCACCACAAGAAGCATGGAGTGGAAGAAAGCCCGGAATTTCCCACCTGAGAGTATTTGGAAGCATAGCTCATGTCCATGTACCAGACGAACAACGAACCAAACTCGATGATAAAAGCAAGAGTTTTATCTTCATCGATTACGACTCAAGTTCCAAAGGCTACAAGTTGTACAACCCAAACATCAAGAAGGTTGTGATAAGCCGAGACGTGATAGTTGATGAAGAAGGTGAATAGGATTTTGGGTCTCATACAAATGAGTTCACATTTTTCACCCAAATTGAAGAAGATAAACATACAACAAATGAGCAATCAGAAGTTGTTACAACCCCACATGCTTCACCAATATCATCTACTCATGGAGACTCACCACATTCATCATCGTGAAATGGTAGTCAAAATGAGAGAGCAGTGGAACGTATAAGAAGCCTTAGTGATCTTTATGAGGTAACCGAACCAATGGATAACATTACACTATTTTGTCTCTTTGTTGATTGTGAGCCAGTAACATTTCAAGAAGCTACACAAGATAAACAATGGAGAGACGCGATGGATGAAGAAATTAGAGCCATCGAGAAGAATAACACATGGGAACTCACCTCACTTCCCAAAGGGTGCAAGATAATAGGCGTCAGATGGTTATACAAAACTAAGAGAAATGCTAAGGGGGAGATTGAAAAACACAAAGCAAGGCTTGTCGCAAAAGGCTATAGTCAAAAGGCGGGAATTGACTATGATGAGGTATTCGCCCACGTTGCCCGATTGGAAACTATTAGACTAATAATTTCTTTGGCGGCTCAAAACAAGTGGAAGATACAACAAATGGATGTAAGTCAGCATTTCTAAATGGCGTCCTTAAAGAATAAGTCTACATTCAACAACCATTAGGCTATGAGATCAAAGGCCACGAAGATAAGGTGTTGAAGCTAAAGAAGGCTCTTTACGGGTAAAACAAGCACCAAGGGCATGGAACAGTAGAATCGACAAGTATTTCCAAGAGAACGGCTTCAACAAATGTCCGTACGAGCACGCTCTATACACCAAGATCAAAGATAGAGATATTTTGATCGTGTGTCTTTACGTGGACGATTTGATCTTCACCGGAAGCAGCACAAGTATGTTCAATAAATTCAAGGAAGTAATGATGAAGGAATTCGAGATGACAGACTTGGGGCTCATGGCGTACTACCTTGGCATTGAAGTTAAGCAACAAAAAGATGGAATTTTCATCTCACAAGAAAGCTATGCTAAAGATATCCTCAAGAAGTTTAAGATGGAGAACTGTAGCCCGATAAGCACACCCATGGAGTTTGGAGTCAAAATGTCCAAGCATGAAGAAGGCGAAAGTGTAGATCCGACATTATTCAAAAGTTTGGTAGGAAGTCTACGCTATCTAACTTGCACAAGACCGGATATTCTTCATGCAGTTGGATTGGTTAGCCGCTACATGGAATCTCCAACAACAACTCATTTCAAAGCTGCAAAGAGAATCCTTCGCTATCTGAAAGGTACAATTGATTTTGGATTACTCTATTCCATTTCTAATGATTACAAACTTGTTGGGTATAGCGATAGTGATTGGGGTGGAGACATAGACAATCGAAGAAGTACAACTGGATTTGTATTCTTTATGGGAAATATTGCCTTCACATGGATGTCAAAGAAACAACCGATTGTCACGTTGTCCACTTGTGAGGCGGAATATGTTGCTGCTACTACATGTGTTAGTCATGCGATTTGGCTTAGAAATCTATTAAAGGAGATAGACCAAACACAGAATGAGCCAACTAAAGTGTATGTCGACAATAAGTCAGCCATTTCCTTAGCCAAGAATCCAGTATTTCATGATCGAAGCAAGCATATCGATGTTCGCTACCACTACATAAGCAAGTGTATTTGAAGAAAGGATGTGCAAGTAGAATATGTGAAGACACAAGATCAAGCTGCTGATATTTTTACCAAGCCACTGAAAAGCGAAGACTTCAAACGATTAAGGAAACTACTAGGGGTCACGGGATCAAGTCTAAGGGGGAGTGTTGGATCGTTAACTTGATCCACTTAAAGGGCCCAACCCACTCAAAGGGTCCAACCCACTTAATAAGGCCCATCTAGAAAGAATATTCTAGAAACATTTAAATTAATATTTAGTAGTTTAGGTTGAGTGCAAGACACACATTGATGTTGAGTGTAAGAAACACTTTTACCTTGAGTGTAGACTTGAGGTTGAGTGTTTAACTATCCATAAGATCTTAGATGGTGGATACTTGTCTCCACTATGGTTCTATAAATAGTGGAGCTCTCCTACCATCTAGAGCATCACCAAACACACTAAGAAGTAAAGTTAGAGAGAAAGTTAGAGTGAGAGAAAAGAGAGACAAGAATGCTCTCTTGAGTGTTAGAAAAATATTTTCGCTTCTCTAGCGTGAGTTGTAAGAGTGTTTTGTAATATTTCTCCTTTTCTATCTATATCAAAGTTGTTTGTTTGTTTTCAAAAAGAGTGTTGTTTTATATTTTCCGCCAACAAAAGCATCCATCCTACTAGATTTGGTGTTTGAATTTAGTGGGGTCTAAATTTTATGCAGGTTAAAATTAGTCGCCCTCAATGCTTGGTTGTCCGAGCCGGCAAGGATTAATTTCTGCAGGTTTCATTAGTGTCCGTCAGGGCTGGACTTGGTATCCGGTGGGTAGAAGAACTCAATTTGGTGGTACGGAAGTTTCAACTCGACGGGGATTCATTTAACCATTCGGTTACTTTCATCATACTTTTTGGATGAAATTTGAAACCAACTAAATTAGTTTTGTTGTTGTTGCGGGAAATATATTGTAAGGTTGGAAAAAACATCGAAGGGCCAAAGGTAGTTCGAAGAAGATTCTCTTGCAACCCAATAGTGGTAGCGGTAGTTGCTCCCGTGCGCCAGAAACTAGCCATGGGAATATTATGAGCATTTCAATTACTCAGTACGGTGTAAAAAAAATTAAGACCGTTAATCTCACGACGAGTCAGGTAATGAGGAATTAGAAGAGCCAACCATTTATAGCAAAGTACGTCCCAACAATTCAGAGAGCATAAATAATTTGTTTATTGTTCAAAATAGTGTGGTATTATTTCTAGACTACCTATACTATGAGGCTTACCACACTTTTTTGGGCTATGTAAGTCGTATAATTTATATCTCACATTACTTGCTGTCTTTTTTGTTCATATCTATATTAATTTTATATCTTGATACGTTTTTAATTATTTCAGTCTCGTCTGGATATTACCGTCCAAGCTAAATACGGATTACTCGGTCAATAGGACCTGAAGAACCAACAAGCTGTTAATGCTATAGCTGAAGAAACTACATTTCGGGCGTTTATTTGCCACTTACCTAAGCTATACTTGAACTCACAGTTCGACGAGGTATATATCAAACGGTGACATCATGAGACAAACACCTTCTAGTTCTCTTTTAGTAATACGACTATCATGTTGGACGACATGTATGTCATTACCGGCTTCCCAGTGGAGGGGAGAATAATCGAGCTATTTAGGGTCACTAAATACGGTCACTATTATCATGGATACGGTGACGTGTTGAGAGTTACAGGTGGGTTGATTCAAGAAGAAAATTAGAAGCATGATGGGACCGGTTTTGGTCTTAGATGGCTTATAGAGTAATTTTCGGGAGATGATTATTTGGATTCCAACGTCGCGTGTACCGCTGTTATAACTACACATGTAGCTCGTGTGTACATCATGTTCTTTCTTGGTTGTACCATATTCACGAACACAAGCCAAATTATCCATGGTGATTTTTTCATCTACTTGGAGCACTTGGATAGGCTTGGTTGGAGCATTTGGTTAGGCTTGGTGAGATAGCATAGGGTGTATGTACGTTGGCATGGCTTTATAAGGGTTTTGGAGGCATTTCAAAGATGTCACTAAAGAGTCTTATTGGTTTATCTGGATCATCAGATTACCGTATCTATTACCATTTTCCTTATTTCCGGCCTCATGTTAGTAGTGCTTATAGTCCATCTAATCCGAATATTTTTAGTTGGTTGCCCAAAAACCTGGCGAGGACAAATATTCGACAAAAATCTTACTACCGCGACATCTTTACTGCTCTAGAAGAGAATGATACAAGTGGTATTATTTAACTACTATTAATTTTTACGTCACCGATTTGTTTCATACAAAGTTATGCGTTTGTTTGTTTTGTAGGTGATTATCAATCCTTATCTTAACATTAGAGAGGCTCTTTTGGTACAGGAAATTAGGTTGTATCACAACCCTATTCAGATTGTACTTGTGAGTGAGTTATATCTACTGAATCGAGTAATGCGGCAAATAGGTTGGGTCCAAGAGAAGTCGATGGATCTCATTGTGCCTCGATATTAGGAAAACTGGAATTCGCATTTCTATGTGATCAGTAGGTATACACGAGCTTTGTCGGGAAGCCGTAGGACATCGACGTCTCCGTACGCAACTTATGTTGAAAAGTAAGATTGGTTTCACATCACCCCGTATATCCCTGATGATCGTTCTGTTGTAGAAGCGAATCATACGATAATTCGTATTTGACCTTTTGACGACATTTTGGAAGAAGCCATCAATTTTATGAAAAGAATGCTACAAATCACAAGTCCATGTCTCATCTTCATCCTAACTATCTTGGTATTCTGTTTGTTGGTTTAGTGATGTATTTTACGACCGATTGTTTTGTGTTTTGTGTTTGTTGTTGTTTGTTTCTATTTGGGAGTTGTAAAATATAAGAATTGATTTTGGACATGGATGTTATATAAAATTAGTTGGTTTTGAATTGATCTTGTATATTATGAATTGATTTTGGAAATGTATCATATTTAACATATATTTTTTCCTTGTATTTATTTTTATGTTTGGTAAACTCCATATAGAGGGTTGATTAAATTTTAATGCATAATGAAGTGTTTTATTTCGCATAGGCCCTATCGGGATGGAACCTCCACCTCGAAGGATAGGAAATTCTACCCTGGTGCGAGGGTTTCCTTCCGAGGGGTAAAACATTGTCCCCCGATACGGTTCCGCCAGGTTGAAAATTTCACATCGGTTGAAGAGTTTCCACTGTCGGGGGTGCACATAAAGAAAAATGTCTAATGGTTTCATTATATGTGGTTACTCTCCAACGGTTTGAAAATTCTACACCAGCGAGACGAAATACGTAAAATAGGATTTAAGGGTTTCCGCCAAATGATATTGGTTCCCCGTCATTTTTTTTACATTCGTGCGATCTTTATTGTTACATTATCTTCGGATCACACTCTATAAATGAAAGAACCACACTCAAGTAAATTACATAAAATAATAACATGGGTGCTGTGAATTGGAATGTGCACGAAGATGTGAACCATCTCAAAGCTTTTGAATTTGTGAAATACACGATGTCGCTAGAGACATCCGGTTTTATTGACGTTGTTATATGCATAATATCCTTCATGCACGGTAGAGAAACAACATGTTCGGCGTGTATGATGCCCTGACCATATGGGCGTGAAGAAGTGGTATCAATATTAGATTATTTGAACATTCTACTGAGTATACTGATTGTGTTACTCCTTTATGAAATCCAATGTGAAACCCGCGATGTTTTCAGTATGAGGTTTCAAAGTACTATTACCAAATGTATGATGGAATATGTGATACAAGAACTATATTTTTGATGGAACTAGCGAGGATGGGAAATATTCTTTTGAGAAATGGTCTGAGAATGAATGGAATTATATGTCACCATGAACGCGCCTTAACGTCTACTATGTCAGCTCTGTTTACTATCTATCTATTTTTGTTGTTTGCATTTGTATTTGGGATTATGTAATGTCCCAAATTACATGAACTATTGAAGATGTTAATGTTATTGTTTCAAAATTACCATTATAATAATCTTCAAAGAATATAAGTTTTTTAGGGTGGGAAATTATAATACATTACAATGACAAAAAATTTAAACAAAAACAGATAAATTGGTTACTTCGAGACTACGACATTTAATTTATTTGTATCTCTTGCAACGAGAATGAATCGGTAATGCCAAACTTTCTGCATCTATTGAACGCAGTTTTAGGCAGCAAGGATATATCCTTGCACATGGGCATCAGTCGCAATGGAAAGCTAAAAAATAAAAACACAATAAAAAAAATCACAGTGAAGTAATTGGTGGGATGTTTAAAAGTTTAAACTAACTAGAAATGTAATGAGAAACTAACATTCACAAAGTGGTTTGAATTGACCCAACCCAATCTGATTTCCAACCAATTTGATATCGTAGGAGGTGCACCTATTAACGGAAGAAAAGTGAAACTAACATCAGTGGTTTTCGATTTCCGTACAAGATGAAGTAAATAGTTAAACATATATGTGATTGCACATATATATAATCTATAGTATCTGCATCGCTACACTTCATACTTTCCGTAATATATATTAAATCCTCCATGTTTGTAAATATCTTCACGTACACGGATGTATAATCCATAAGCTCATTGTAGATGGCATTCATAATCAACCTCCATCCATCTCTTTTCTTTCAAGGTAAACGTAATCAAATGGTACCTGTAGTGTCCATCGGCTTTAACATCGATGATGGATATTATGAAAGGGCTATACAAGATATGAAAGGACATCGTAGCACTTGACCTACAACCGACCGTTCCAGTAGAATGCATCATCCCACTTGCTTGTGTAGAAATACCACTCCCTTATTTTCAAACTCCGCTTCCCTACCAAATTTAGGACTCAAAATTCCGCTGCTTTTACGCAAAATGGTCGTTAGAGTTTTGAAACATTTTACTATCAATGGCACACTCGCTTCCTCGGAAGTTATCACATGCTCATGGTAGGATTTGTCACGTTTAGTGGATGATTCAGATGCAGATATGGATAACTTACGTTTGGAAGATGGACGATCGTGTGGGGTGAGTATAGATTTTACCTTAGTAAATTGTTATAAGAGAATTCTAGAGAGAGAAAAAGTTAGAGAGTTTTTAAAGAGAGGAATTTTAAGTACAAATAAGTTTAGTAGAAAAAGTGTTCAACCCCTTTATTAGTTTAGCCTTGCCTTTTATATAGAGGAGCCAAGACTTAGCCTTAAAGTGAATTATGTTACAAAAGAGGACAAATTACTCTTTAGTCCTTAACAATTATACATAGTCACAAATATTCTCTAAAACTTAGGCTTTGAATAGTAACTCGTCCCTGGACTATCGACTTTGGTGACAGATAGTCCCTGGACTTTCAAAAGTCCGTTGGTAGTCCCGGGACTATCCATTTTGGTGACATATAGTCCCTAGACTTTCAAAAGTACGTTGCTAGTCCTTGGACTATCAAGTTTGGATAAAGTTAGTCTCATGCGCATGTTTATTAAGGGGACTAACTTTATCAAAAATAGAAAGTAAAAGGACTAAATTTATCGAAAATGAATAGCTAAAGGACTATTTGTCACAAAAATTGATAGTCAACACATGCAAGGGTATTAACTTTATCCAAACTAGATATTTGAGGGACTACAAACGGACTTTTGAATGTTCAGGGACTATCTGTCACCAAATGTGATAACCATGGACGAGTTACTGTTCAAAGCCCTAAAACTTACATTATATATAAATTAAGGATAAAACTTACATTATTTACAGTTTAATCCTTAAATTTACATTATTTAAAACTTAATCCTTAAAATCCTACTTCCATATCAGAAGCCCAGTAAATGAATGAAACTAAAATGTCTTTGAATTCTTCCATACGTCATATCAATTGTTGTAGTACAAATTCGAAGTCCAAAAATCAATATCAACCAGAAGATGCAAATTCGAAGCAGTCATTCGAAGCAGGGTCAAAACAAATACCAATTCGAAGCAACTAAAATCTGATATAACCTCAAAGCCAATAATTCTCCTCGAATCATTATGGAAGTATAGCTTCAAAATGTAATCATTGAATTTTATCAAAACAATACACAAATGTAACCGTTTCATATTAAGGTTCGAATCCATCATGACTATATAGCTTCTAGACCCAGAGCTATAGTCTGACAAATGTCGAGCTCATATTCTCCTCACCGCTTTGTATTCTTCCCTATCACCATCAGAGTCCCTTCCCCTTTACACGTCTTCTTTTCTTTCTATAAATTCAATCAATAGCCTTATGTTTCATTCTCATAATACAAATCATTTGAGAAAGAATTCAAACGCTTGGCTACCTTCATCATGTTCTTCCTTCTTTCTAGTATCTTCATCAGAAAAATCCAAACTTTTTGATCAAAACTTATCTTCTCCGATCAATCTTCATCCGGTTTATGAGAAAAAAAAAACAAAAACGAGAAGATCCAAGGCTAACATACCTAAAAAACCAAAATCTTCAGAACCTGATAACAACTTAGTCTTCAGGTCTTATGACTACTTTTGCATTACTCAGAGAGCATAGGAATATAGAGCTGCAGGATTAATCAATAGTGCTCTCGTTGGAACAACCACCAAAATAATTTACTAAGTTAATTTTGATCCAACCAAAACTTCTGCTTTCTCTCTTTCTACGATAATCGAAGAGTGTTCCTCTTCCAAAGTCCTAGGTCCTAAAACACATCGAGCCTCTTCTTCTCAAAGTAAAATTTCTCCTTTGATTAGTGAAGGATATTCTTTGAGGAAAATATCAAATACTCCTTCTTCGAATCATTCTTCAACAACTAGAAAAAAAAAGAACTTTTATTGCCATGGGAGACGATTCAAAAATCATTCCAACTCATCCCCCTTCGAACCCAGATACTGAAGCTCCTCCTCAAAGAGAAGTAGCTGAGGAATTTCCTCAAGCAAATAACCCTTCATAAGAAACTGTTAATCCATTACCTCAACAATCTGGAGAAGAAACATAAAAAGCCAACGAAGATGATTCTAAGGCTACTAGAACCGATCATGAAGCTGAATCCGATGACGAGAACTCAGAAAATACCCATCAGCCTCGTAAAGAAAAAGAAACTTGCTTTGTTTCCGAAGAAGAAAGAGCTACAATTGGCAGAAATTTAAGGGATCTCGAGGCTAAATACATCATTGCTCTGAAAAACGTTAGATACGTATATTACAAAGCTAACCAAGCTTTGGCTTTAAAAAACAATGGGGAATAAGAGATAATATAATTGTTCGACTGCCTAAAGAAGGAGAAACTCCCTTAAACTGTAAAGATGACAAGCTAATAATTTACCCCAAAATCATCAATCGGGGTCTACGGTTTCCATTGGATCCTATTATCGTGGAATACTTTGAAATTCTCAACTTATGCCCTACTCAAGTGAAACCGAATCAATGGTTCACCCTTATGTCAGTGATAATGGTATCTCGACTATCTAAAATTCCAATCAGCATCAAGGATTTCATCTCTTTTCCCCAATTATTGAAAGGTCTGAAGCTTCCCTTTTATTACCTAACCCTGGTGGATGACCTCAAAATCATCGATGACCTCTTATGAGCTGATAAATTCTGGAACCAGAAGTTCATTTTTATATAAGGAGCATAGGAGAATGGCAAAGAAATTTCTGATGCTAATCATTCAAAGCTAAATCTCATCTGGAGAAGTAATCGTAAACACTTCGAAATTTTTATACTTTGAAATAAATTACATCTTTTGCATTTTTCTTTCCTTAATTTTCTACTTGCATGATTATTCCAGAAATTTTGAGACGTTATTCAGCACGTCGACCAACTGCTAAGGATATTTTCCAGAAACCTGCTACTTGGGCTGAGAAAGAATGGAATAATGATTTCCACAATGTGTTCAAGCCCATCAATTTCCTTAACGGCCACATGTCCCCAATATCAGAGGGTTCCTTGCCACCTCGAAACTTGATGTTAGAGCCCAATCCGAAGATAGCCTGCAAAAGGTTAGTTCATCCCGATTGTAAAGTCTTCCTTCATATTCGCAACAGATCAGAGAGTCATTTACCAAAAAAGAAGAAAAAAAAAGATAACAATGAAAAGAAAGGTAAAAATATAGCTAGCACATCTCGTGTTAGCCCTTCAAATCCATCGAAGCTAAAGTCTTGAAAAAGAAAAACTACAGAACAGGCTCTCTCACCCATCGAAGAGGGGAAATATCAAGAACCGTCTTCGAAAAAAAAAGCTTCTTCCAGTTCCTATGGAAAGAAAAAGATACAAATAAAAATCACTTCGTATACACTGGTTGATGAAGAAGAAAACACTACTGGTGAAAATCAACAAAACCCTTTGGTCAAAGAGCAAACAGCCAATGACAACACTATGATCATCCTCGAAGACAATGCTATTGACGAAAATAAATATACTGAAAACACTGATCGTGGTAGTTTCATTAATTTTGAGAACACTTAAGCGCTTAATGGTGAAGACGACCATGTTCTTCAAGTCATTCAAAATCATATGCTTAATTTTGGGAGACTAATACCTATCGAGGCGTCTCAAGAAATTACCTATCCTCCTGTACCAACCAAAAATTTAGATATGATTCAATGTCCTAGTTCAGTAGAAATAGAAATTCCTCCTCCTCATTCGAATCCTGCGAACGTTGTTGCACATCAACCGTTTACCAATCTCGACATTGCAGTAAAAGCACTTGTTTCCCAAGTCGAAGCTTCTCAAAACCATCTAAAACAATTGGCTAAAGTGATGGTCTATTACAAAGGATCTTACAAAGTTGAGAAAAAATTAAGAGAAGATTTCCAGAGCAAAGAGGTTGAGCAATTTCATTTGTATGAAGTAGTGAGGTCTGAGCTTATTCGAGGCGCTCTCTGCATGAAAAATCATATGCGAATAACACATATGGTTGCCAAAAAATTGCTGATGAATTCTCATGAAAAGGATATTAAATAAGCTCAAAACTGATCATACTACTGAACTGGCTGCTGAAATATCCAAATCCAAAGGTCTGCAAAACTCTCTTCCCCTTTGCGAGGAAAAAAATAAAGAATTGACCGAGGAGATAGTTAAACTAAAGAAAGATTTCGAGGAGGAAAAAACTATTGTTGATGCTGCTGCCAAAGCTCAACTTTCAAAAGACATGCTGGCTGATATTAACAATGGAAAAGAAGAAACAACTATTCTCCTTCTTCGAGAACTTTACGCTACTTATCCGTAAATCAACCTCACAAGTTTTTGGAACGACATTCCCATCGAGAAGCATCCAAGTGAAGCATTCGATCCTATCCCTGATTCATCATCTTCAGAAGAAGAATCATCCGATGAGGATGAGTTGTCTGAATAACTTTATCATATTTTTTTTGTGTTTGTCAGATTAGGAAATTGCTTTTTGTGCTTCAAAGAATTAATCTAATCGACAAATGGTTTTCTTGTTTTATTATTATTATTCTCTTCACATATTATTCGATGCTAAGTTTTAAAATGAATATGACTTAAGTACTTTGAACTTTCAACATATAATTATAAACTGTAAACTTGCCACTTTAAATACCTTAATGAAATTGGTGAACATGGTTGTTTTTCGAAAAACTCTCAGTGCGCTATTAAACTTGCACTTCGAAAAAACTGTAATGTGCTTACTAAACAAGGTTGTTTCTTCGAAAAGTGTTATAAACACTTCAGAATATTCTACTCTTAACCAACCTCAAAGATGATCAGTCTTTGGTAAGTTGCTAAGATAGTTTTATTCAAGCACGTGTAAACAACCATTGGCCAACAACGAATTTTATTAATAATATTGAATATGTACGCAGCGCCTCGTTAAAACCTTCATGGGCCAACAGGATAGGAAAGAGTGCGACATTCGAAAGTGAAAATTCCGAAATGCAAAAGCATATCTACTCCCAATAAAGCTTCAAGTGTTTTATGTTCCATGGATGCTGAAGCATCCTCCCCTCGAAATCACAAAGGCGATAAGACCCTAGCTTTAAACTTTTAACAACCATATATGGCCCTACCAAATTCGGAGCCATTTGTTGCAAGGTTCTTTTCCTTTGTGTGCATGAATAATTTTCTCAACATCTTATCACCTTCTTTAAAATCTCTTCTCTTCACCTTCGAATCATATCTATTCCTCAAAAGAGTTTGAATGTGGATTACATTCAAATGAGCTCGAAGTCTTTTCTCCTCAATCAAATCTGAATTCTCCCTTCTAACTTCATCATTGGATCTCTCAAAATATTGATTTATTCTAAAGGACGACATCGTAGATTATATGAGGCTGACTCCATCCATTCCATATGCCAAAGCAAAATGTATCTCTTTTGTAGCCTCTCTAGGAGTTGTCTAATAAGCCCAAAGCACCTCTTGCAAATACTTTGGCTATTTTCCTCTTGCCCCCGTCAAATTATTCTTCAAGCCGTCTAAAATTGTTCTATTCATTACCTCCACTTGTCCATTAGCTTGAGGATGAAAAGGCATTAAAAACATAGCTGAATTCCTTTTAACGTGAAAAATGAAGCCATATCTTTGTTATTAAACTGATGAACGTTATCTGTTGTAATCCTCCGGGGAATTCCAAAACGGCAGAAAATGTTGTTCACAATAAACTTGATCACATCTTTTGCCTTTGTCCCTGATAGCGTTTCGCCTAAACCCACTTTGTAAAATAATCCACTGCTACAATTATCATTTGTATTCCTCCAGAATCCAGTGGCAAAAGACCCACCAGATCAATTCCTCATCTATCAAATGATACCGCCTCGGTTATAGACATAAGTGGCACCGCTGGCCTATGAATAGCATTAGAAAATCTCTGACAAGTATTACAACTTCGAACTAAATTCTTAGCATCATTCATGATTAGAGGCCAATAGAATCCTGCAAGTAAAACTCGACGTGATAGTGCTTTGAATCCGCAATGAGTGGACCATTCACCATCATGCAATTCTGATAACACTTCTTGTGATTCTTGATTGCTTAAACATGGCCTGCTCAATGTATTTTTATACAATGTTCAATCCACTACTATATATCCGAAGGCTTTACTTCTCAATTTTTTGGCCAATCATGAATCATCTAGTAATGTTCCTTGAGTAAAAAAACTAAGAATGTTTGATCGCCAATCGTCTCGGATTACTTCGGATGTAACAAAGAACTCCTCTATACATTCGAACTGGTTAGATTGAGTAACAATTGAAGGATTTTCTTGTAACAAAATTGATGGATATTCTTCCTTGTAGGTGATATTTGCTAAATAATCAACCACCATGTTATTCCCTTGACCAATATATTCCACAACAACATTGTCAAACATAAGCATTAAATTCCGAATTTCCCAAATATATAAAATCAGACGATCATTTCTTGCTTCGGAAAATCCAAATACATGATTCGCTAACAACTGAGAATCCGTTTCCAAGCGTACTGAAGTTGTTCCGCAAATTTTTGTCAATCTTAAACCTGCCAAAGCAGCTTCATATTCCTCTTCATTGTTTGAAGCATGAAAACCAAATTTGATAGATTGAATCATCATTTCTCCAGTTGGAGCTATTAATTGAACCCCAACATTGCACCCTAAAACACTAGATCTTTCATCTGTTCGGACAACCCACCTTGAATTTATTGGAGTATCCTCTTTACTTTCTTCTTTATCTGATCGGCTCGAATGAAATTCAACAAAAAAATCTGCACATGCTTGCGCCTTTATTGGTCATTCGAAATATAAGGTCGTTGTAAAACATTTTTTTCAAAGGGAATGAAGTTTGGACTTCAATAGTATGAGCTTGAAAATATGTATGCATCTTCCTAGCAACAATCACCAATAGTACACCAGCTTCAGAACTCCTGAATCCTTACTAATTAACACTGCACTCAGTGCAAAATCTGATACCGCGATGCAAAAAAAGAATTTTTCCCAATTTCGAGGCTTTGACAAAATTCTAGTGATGACAATAAATTTTTAATGTTTGTGAGTATAGATTTTGCCTTAGTAAATTGTTATAAGAGAATTCTAGAGAGACAAAGAGTTAGAGAGATTTTAGAGAGAGAAAGTTTAAGTACAAATGAGTTCAGTAGAATAAGTGTTCAACCTATTTTTTAGGTTAGCCTTGCCCTTTCTATAGAGGAGTCAAGAATTAGCCTTAAAGTGAAATCTGTTACAAAAGAGGACAAATTGCTCTTTAGTCCTTAACAATTATACATAGTCACAAATGTTCTCTAAAACTTAAATTATATATAATTTAAGGACTAAACTTACATTATTTACAGTTTAATCCTTAAATTTACATTATTTACAACTTAATCCTTAAAATCCTACTTCCATAATCCTACTTCCATATCAGTGTGCTTTAAGTTTTTCCAAACAATCTAAAAGGGAAGTTGTTTTGGGTGGATTATGGTAAACCATTTCTTATAAACATGATTTATGTGTGCTTCGTCTTTGGTTTCCATTACATCGATTACTAAATATCAGGTTTTTCTTTCAATTGTTCGATCATCGTAAGATCTGTATGGACAAATATGTCGAACCTCATCCAACGACCGAAAAATAAATGTAAAGATACCTCGAAGCCTTTGAGAACAAATTCGTAGATTTTGTGCGAACAAGGTATACCGTGTGTAGTTCATATTGCGCAACCACATTCTACTTCGTCGGAAAAATATTCCAAAATATAATAGGAGACATTCTTTTTTATCTTCCAATACATATTGTTAACAAATTTTTGTAGGGCTAACAATCAACTATTTTCAAGTGAGGCTCAACTTCCTCTGTGTTGCAATTCAATCAAAGTATGCACCTTCAATAAAAAAGACTCGAAGTTACCTTTTCTTAAACCAAAGAAACACTTTTGGGTGGAATAGGTGCTTTCCACGCGATTAGTTGTTTGGTTACCAGAATGCAATAACATGTTAGTTCTCCATGTGATAAACTTATCACCGTACGACCCTAACCAACTTTTGGTGCATTCGATTGCTTTTGGATATTCTTTGAAGTCATGAAGCATTTTCGACCGATAATTATTAAAGGATACCTCTATTTCCGCCAACATCATTTGACTCCACATTTTCAAAAATTCATCGGATACTTTTTTGTCATTGATAATTGTTTTTGTTTTTGCTATGAAGTTTATGTTAATGTGCCATCGACATAACATGTGTGTTGCATTGGAGAACACTTAATCGAGTGCCTTCACCAACGCTAAGTCTCTTTCCGTCAAAATAATAGAAGATAGTTCGATGGAGTGAGTTACCATCAATAATTATAAACATTCCAACACCCATTTATAGCTCTCAAATTTCTCCCAAGATATAAACGCAAATCCGATGTAGAAAGTCTTCCCAGTAAAATTGGCTCCAACAACCTCATACAATGGAATCATGTAACTTATTACCTTATATGTGTTATCCATTATTACCACATTTGGAAACTTCCATAACAAATCAAACTAACTAGGTGTGCGAAGAAATATTCATTTATGATATCGCTTTTGCCTTTGCACGATCTATGTCATTCGTAATAATTGAACATCTTCATTTCATCTAAAAAGTATTTGAATTGTAACCGATCGCCTTTCTCAATCTTTCGTTGGTTTAGTTGAGTATTTTACACGGTGCGCAAGGAAGACGAATTGTTAGGGTTTAACTTTTTCACTCTGCTAAGAATATCACATGGACGAGATTCTATTTTTGTAGAACTAACTATGAAATCCAACTCTTCGTTAGACAAATGTCCCAAGTAGGAATAACCTTCACTAAATTTTGTAGTGTCGTCATTCTGAATCCCACATACGACGTCTAAGGACCATAAATCATCATTTACCTTATTTCCTCTAAGCTCAAAATGGAATCTTATTTCTTGGTCCTGGTAGACTTCCTCTTAAGATCTTTTGATCTATCAACTTTGTGTACTTCTCGGATCTCTCGCATACAAACCCATTGTCTTTTGCGGTAAGCTTAACCAATCGAGCAATTCTTGTTGCGTGTAGTGAGATTTCTTGTTGACCAAATGATTATAATCAACGGAGCAATGCTCATATCTAATTAATCCAGAATCAACAAGTTCCTTTTCTTATATAGCCAAAATGTATTAATGAAAATCATACCATATTTTAATAGGTAGTACTACCACCCCGATCGTGGGAGCCGAACGAACCAATGGGTAGGAAATTCCACCATTGTGGGAGATTTTTCCATCGGGAGGTTGAAAATTCTCCCCATCCGGTTTGTGAATCAAATAATAAACCACATGCATAAATTTGGTTTAACGCCCCACGATGGGGAGGGGCATCAGACCCGACGACATCACATTTCACTATCGGCGGTACTATCAGCAATTAACCGTTGGGGACTAATTTCTAGCAACAAGAAGCCTACTATTCTATACCAATGGGGCTGGCTACACCGATGGGGTTGGTTACTCCACCCTAGGGGAGACTAAGTTTACACTATAAATTATTAATAGAATTTAGAGCCCGATGGTTTTTTTATTTCCGTCCGGACGGGTGGGACTGGCCTAAACCGTCGAGGACTAAATGTAATCCTACAACAATCTAGGGTAAAAGTTAGATGTCGCCAGAGTCTAGCCTCTCCTCCCCTCCCCCCGGCGGGGCTAGACTGTTGAAATTATTTCCACATCGGGATGAACTCTACCAGAATAAAAACTTTACATAAAATTTAATAGAAAGACTACCTCATTTGAAGTTTGAAGCTCATTAACAAGGTTATTCGTCTCGATTTCCATTTATAAATATATTTTTTAAGCTTTAGAGATTTGTAAAAAAAATTAGAGGTTTTTGTGTTGTTAACAAATTTTAAGTTTTTTATGAAAACAAATTATGATTTGTATATAAGTAATAACTTTGGGTGAAAATTTTATGTTTTGGAATTGGTGCCACTTAGCCTAGCTAAGTGTACCCATTTTCACAAATGCCAAAAAAGAATTTTTTTAAGTCAAAAGGATAAAATAGTAAAAGACTAAAAATTAAAAAAGATGTATTTTTTGGGCTAGTTATAATATTTTGGTACGTGGTTTAGCCAAAGCCTAATGAGATTTATGATATATTGAAGGAATATATAAAGTCGTGTGTATCTTTAAAGGTGTATGGAATTAGATTTACACTTTATCATAATTGCACTCACAGCTTTAAATCTATATTGTGGTCATGGACCATACATGACTAAATATTATACTCACTTTAGTCCATGGACAAGTTTTTTAGTCTTAATTGTTAAAATTTGGACTTAATCCTTTGCATGGACCAAATTTTACATAATATCTACATAATTACCTCTATAATAGGCCTTCATCAATCGTTCAAATTCCTGATTACTTTAATTAACCAAGTATCTATAAATTGGGTTATATGTTGACAATTAGTTAAATACATCATGAATCATATACTTATTTATAATTTCCAACAATATCATATTTGGATCATCATATGCTACCAAATGATGTATTTACTTGATGAAATTCTTGAAATTTATTGCTTATAGATGAACTACACAATCAATTACATGATGATAAACAATAAATGACTAAATATATCTTCCTCACAATCTAAAACATGGATCAATTATGATGTGTAACATAAGAATTATATCATATGTAGTCGCACATATCTATTCTTAACTGATCGTACTTAAGTGGATATCTACTTAACTAGTTATATAAGTCAACAAAACTTAAATGTGTCATATATTTGCAATAATTTAAATCTTATACAACTAAATAGAAAATATTTTTTGGTGCATAGTACAAAACTTCCATCCTTTAAATAAACAACACTCATCATAATGGCGTGTTCCTAAAAATATTGAAGGTAGTATTACTTATTAAGAGGTGTTACTACCATAGAGTTGGTAATAATATGTTCTATACTGATTTGATGATTATGAAATCTCTTTAAAAACATGAACTTGATATATATGCGTTTGGACTTAAACGAGCTCTTAGTACTATTAAAATACTGAAATGTAGAATTATTGTCATAAGATATATATCCTTAAGGGACTTTTTTTATTCGTTGTATAATGATTAAATTTCTTAACCATAGTGTTTGGTTGGATGCCATAAATCATGAAATAAATTAAACTGCCATAACAGAGGATAAAAATAATGTTACTTTAGATTTTTTTCACAATGTATAAAATGTGTCTACACCACCTATTAGAATTTGAGGCGGAATCCCAACAATCTCTAGATTATCCCAACTTCTTATATGATAATATATATATATATCATTTTGTTTGTTTATTATACCGGAAATTATTTTTAACCGCTTCATCATAGTCTATCACTGGATTTATTACATATCTTAGAATAACCTGACAATAGATATAATGTCCGGCCTTGTACAAAGTTGATCATACATCAGACTCTCGACTCCCAAACCATATAGAACTTTTATATTTTATTAATTCGTAAAGTTTTTCTTTGGACATTAAGTTACACTAAATTTTTATTCTTTTGCAATATTTTACTCCTTTTGAATCTTTGATTTGTACGGTCCTCAACTAAGTTCATCTCAAAACCAAAGGAGTCAATTACCTAAGAATCTATTGTATCAATATCAAAAAACTAGTTTAAGCCCGTAAATGGATTTCTTAAGTTTAATACCATAGACATTAAGTCACTAATTATAAATTTCTCAAGCAGCAACATATAAAAAATTTCCTTATTATTACTTTAAAAAATAGTCTTAACATTCATTTAATAAAAATCGAGTTTGAAGTGTGACAAATAGTACCTTGGATTTTTTAGAGGATTCCTTTTAGAAACTAGAAATAAAGTCTTTTTAAAGTCAATACACGTTCAGTATAAGATATTGTCATAAGTTGCGGTTTTTGTCTCTCTATGTTACACTTATAATCTTGATTGGTTTTGTAAATTCACTTATTACCAATGGGTATTATTTATGGTAATTGGACAAGTTCTCAAATACTGTTATCTTGTATTAACTTATACTTTTCATTCATAGTATTGATCCATAAAGGAGAATCGTAACTTTTCATATATTTATAGAAACATTACTAATTGTTTACTGTTACACCATATTTGAATCTTTATGTTATTAAGGATATATTATATGATTCACATATACAATATTCGTCATATCTCTAATAGACCTTTTAATGATATTATTTAATAATTTTTCACTTCTTTATGACGTAGAGTTTGATCTTTTTTTAAAAATTATTTTTGTTCGATAATGTGAAATACAAATATCATCTTAAGTAACTTGATATTTTAATGAGGAAAAATTATTTTTATTGAAACCGCTTTGTAATCTACTTATTCTCTTAGAATATTAATGAATCTCTATGAATTCTTTCTCATAATAAATATTTGTTCCTAAACTTTTTCCATCAAAGTCAACATCTATAAAGAACCTTGATTCATGTCTTAATCATACTTATAATAGAATATAATAAAACTTAAATTTCTTTAAAGGTTCTAAATATCAAATGAAATAATAGTTAACTCTTCTAGTGTCTAATTATCTTTTTATTTGTCCTATTAAGCTTCACTTCAGATAGAAATCTTCAAACATGCTAATGCTTTATGTTAGCCATGCATTTGGTTCGAAGTTCATGTAGGGTCTTAATGGTTATTTTTGTGGAAATGTTATTGAGAATGTATGCACAATATTTGATTACATCTCCTCAGAGTGATATTAGTGGAGTTGAATGACTAGTCGTACTTCTCGTCATATCTTTTATCATATGGTTTCATCTCTCAAATACGTCTTTAATGTTGGGAAAACCAGATACCGTATTATGAGGAACTATATCGCACTCTTCTAGGTTCTTTACAAATTATACATAATATTATTCATCAAAACTGTCATATTTTCCATAGTATTCACTGTTACGATGAGATATAACGCACTTAATGCTCGTACCTTATTATTTTCCAATTTTGGTTCTAAAATCTATGAATTTGTCTTAAGGCCTCTATTATCTCGTGAATAAGGTATAGATACCCATGTTGAGAGAAGTCATATTTAGTAAGATAAATTATTATTGCATGTTTCGTGATGCATTTGGGAATATTCCTTACTCATCGGTATATATCAACTTCATGACTTCTTTTGATGTGTATGAACCTAACCCTTTCACAATGGTCTCTTTTCTCTTGATATAGATGATGCATGAAGAAAATTCTAAATAATCAAGTGAACTTAATAAATATTTTAACAAAAATATTATCCACTTTGCCTTAGAGATATTACCTACGTGCTTGTGTCAAAGGTTTTTTTTTTAATTTCATCATTACAATTTACTTTATCAAACACGTGTATCTTCATTACTTCTTTGTGAGACTTAATAGTATTTAATAAATTCAACTTAGTTGTCATTGTTAAATATCTAGTTCATATCATATTATCATGTCACTAACAAGCCATTTAATTATTCCTAGAAAGAACTAAATATCCAAATTCCTTTTTACGAATAAAAGATAAAATTATTTTTGACATCTTCCAAATACAATAAATATTTGTTAGAAAATAACACCTGAATATTATAAATGATAGATATTAAGCACGAACTGATCTTTATTTGATGGATGGATCTTTTACCATCATTGAGTCTTCGACTCATTTGCGTATTCTTCATAGAAATATAAACATGGGTGGTATTAACCGTATCAACCCACCATATCTTTTATGAAACCTAAACTAAATGGATTTTTAAACAAACAATAATTGTGAGATTACCGTTATCTTTTATATAAGCTTAGTACTTTTCACACTCCATTTTGAGATCAATGTTCTCTTGCAAAAGAAAAATCAACCTGCAATAGATGATTCTTTAGGTTTATTTTCTCCTGAATCGGATGTCTTATCAAATTCTCTAACAAAATTTATCTTTTTCGCTTTCCCTATTGAGAACTTAGCTTGTTTATCTTAAGTTTTTTTTTCGGCCTCTCCTCCTTCATAAGTAGCATGATAAGCTAGCTTACTAATTATTCACTTCTCACACTAAGGAAAAACTAAAACGTAAATTTTATCATAACTTATTTGTGAATGTCAATCTTAAGTGCCTTTAAGTTTGATGTGATTATTAACACCTAGAAAATGTTGTCTTATTATTCTTTTTCCATTAAAAAGTTCATGGTAGAAAGCTGCAACAACAATATTTAATGTTCACGTTAATAATCTTTGGAACAACGTTTCTCAACTGCTTTGAGAGACTTAATTTCATGGGTGACCTCAGTTGGGACAGTCTCATCTAATGCTAAAACTACTTATTATTGCATGATAATCAAGCATAACATATTGACTTTTCCACGCATCAAATTATTTTTTCTCTTTGTGAGAACTATATTTAGTGAGGGATGTGAGATTCTTAGTCCTTAATGTATAGGATGATCACATTAGTTCAAATTCAATTTGATATCTTTTATTACCTCATGGATTAAGCGTACGGACTATAACTTTACACATAACAAACAAAGCATAAAATTCACATTATTTGATATATAATGCTTATAAACAATGGTTAATACATAATATATCTCATGTGAAACATAACATACATTTCTAACAAGATTCATGTATCAACAAACATTTTATGTGAATGCAATTAAATTTTATTCTTTATCCAAATTGCACCCACATATTTTAATTCGCACTATTGTCATGGACCATAGCCTTGGTGTGGATTCTTTCTGATCAAAGGGTATATTTGGTAAGAGTTATATCTTTTTCAAGTATTTAATGTTGGAGTAAAGAGTAGAGAGATAAAAGAGGTTTTCTATAAATTAAGTTTTTCTTACCCTCTTTAATGAGGGTGGTTGGGGTATTTATACTTGTTTGATGACCCATAGGATGTTCGAGTCCGACTCTGGATTCGGGTCAACCTTTGAAGCCCAAAACCTAAATGGGCTAGTATGGGTTAGCACACAGCTGAGTCATGATTGGCCTAGCCGTACTGTTCATCATACATTGGATACAAAATATGAAAGAACTACCCATTCGGTTTAGGCAGTAGTGCTCTTCCAAAAATATCTGAACCTATCAATAGCCTTCAAAAATATTTTAGAAGAGCCAAATTATCAATGAAAAGACCAGGATTGAATTCGAAGTGTTTTTTGAAGAGTTGGCCACCGGGTAGAAAACCCTAGTCGAATCCGAAGTGTTTTCTTCTTGTAGATGGAAAAACCAACGGTCATAATTTTGAGAAATAACACGTGTCCTACTCTAATTCGACCTATTAGTCATTTTTCTCTCTTAGAACTTGCACCTATCTTTCAAAAGGTAATTATGGTAGACTTAATAGCCCCTAATCATCACTTGCATCGATTTATCTCCCCAATGTTAAACACTCAAGTGGCTTTTACCTTTATATAAGTCAGTTTTATTGTTTCTTTTTCCATAAACAAGAAAAACATTCTAGAGAGATAAAGTTTGAGTCTGTTATTTCATTTTATTCCTAGGAATTTATATGTTTACGGCCATAAATTCTCTAACCAAAGTTGGTTAGTTAAATCTATCTAACTTGGAAAACGCCATAAAGGAGGCAAGACAGGAGGCAAGAATCGCAGCTGGACTCTTTGTTTTCTTGGTGGAGTAGTTAGCCAAACGGCACCAGAACCAGACAAGATTTCATCTTCATCTAAAACATCGGTATATCAAAAACCTTCTTTTATCCCAACTTTATCTGCCCTAGATCAGAACCTTCAGTTCAGGCATCCCTAGATTCTTTTCCTAAGGATAAAGCGGTTTCTAGTGTTAAAAAACCCTCACCCTTTCTCGCCATGGGATTAGAAACTGAAAAGGCCACACACCGGAGAGTCACTCGACTCTCCAAGGACAAGGACACCCCTTCCTCGCCAACAAATATTAGTTCAGAGACATTAAACCCTCTTGTTCAACCTTCTGTAGACACGAACTCATTGCTTCCCCTTAAAGAGGCAACCAAAATTTATAAAGAAGTCATAGGTACTAAATTTTCCAAACAAAAATCGACTATAATGGAAGAAACTATGGAATATAGTAGGGAAGATACCCCATTTGAGACATCGGGATAGACAAGGAATACTACATCGGATCGGACAAATAGAGGAAAAATGGGACTGCCAAATATTGAGTCTTTTCCGGAGTGCTTGGAAGGGAAAGTTGGGCCTAATTTTTGTAAGGTCAATGTGAAATACTTACTGGCCCTTCAAAACATTGCCTACGTGTATACACATACTGCCAAATTAGATCGGATAAGAACAAAATGGGGCTTTCCGGAGTCCCTTAAGTTGAGGATTCCTATTACTCCGGAGACTCCTTTGGATTGTAAGGCCAATGAATTGGTGATATACACCGAAGTGTTGAACTGGGACTTTTTTCCCATTGGACCCGGAAATAGTCAGATATTTTCATCTAATCAAGCTTTACCGGAGTCAACTAACTCTGAACGTCTGGTATACCCTACTAGCTAGCATTGTTGCTTCCATGTTGTCAAATATTCCAATGCCTATGGAGCAATTTGTTGTTGTGACTGGTTTATATAGAAATCACCAAATCTTTTTTTATCACTACATCATGGGAAACAACTACAAAGTAATGAATGATCTGTTGGAGGGTGAGAAACCTTAGAGGACTCAATTTCTTTTCATAAGTGGATCTTGGGAAAATGGGAAAAGATCAACTATCAAACAAATCTGAGCCAGTTGACTAGATACTGGAAGAGTTCAGGTACCTCTTGTTTGAATTTTTAGTAATACTTAAACTTTATGTTGTTATAATGAACTGATTATTGTGTATCTTTGCAGTACTTTCGAAGATATTCTCAGAGCATTTGGAGGTAGGAAAGGTTACATTTGCCAACTTAAATCAATCGGCATCGGAGAATTGGGGGCTTGGCTTTCATAATTGTTTCACTTCTGGAAACATGTTGAGGGCTCCTTTGTGGAATACCACCGGAAGCAGAGGCATTTATTGGGAACAATTGACTACTCTCCCTATGTCAGATGTCATCCTCAAACGAACTGAGGCAAATGATGGAAAACTCTACTTACCCGCCCGGAGTAAAGCTCCTAGCCATCTCGACAAGATGAAGAATAAGAAGAAAAAAAACGTTGAAGTTGACCCATCTCACCAAACTCCCGAGGCAGCCAGTTCGGAGAATCCTGAAAGAATCAATTCTGTTTTGTTAGAGGAAGTTGCTGCAGCAGTTAGGGAATCTGGGGGGATCAGATCAGTTGCCTCAAACTAAGAAGAAAGGTCACAAGAGGGACAATAAAGGTGGTGACCGAAGGGCCAGAAAAAATAATAAGAGTAACTTGGGGTCAGAGATAATCATCCGCCCTCCGGTTGTTGCTCCTACTCTTCCAACTGATATTCCTCCACAAGAAGAGGTATCAGCTAATCATGTTTCTCCAGTGTTTCCCACAGCTGCTCAGCCAGCTATTGAAGGAGAAGATAAACTGGATGACATTCGTAATATGTATTTTAGTGACTTTGATAAGGATGACTTTGATCAGACCTTTTCTCAGACCACAATAGCCAATATTGTAACTTATAATGGTGAATATTTTGAGGTATTAAGTGAGCAGGATACTCTAGGCCATGCGGTTTTGGGCTTTATTAGGCCAATAGTCGATCTGGAAAGACAAGTCGGAGATCAGGCTAGGAATATAACTTATCTTACCACAGACAATCAAGGCTTGAAAAATTCTCTTTCATCTGCACAACAAAAAGTGGAGGCCTTAAATAAAGATAAAAATGGATTGAGAACCGAAATGCACCAATCCAAGACTTCCCAAGAGGACATCCAGACTAAGTATACTGCACCAGAAACTACCACCTCTAATGAGATCAAGGCTTTGAAAGAACAACAAACCGACGACACAAATACCATAAGTTCCTTAACCGGAGAGAAATTTTTTTTAGAGAAACTTCTTAAACATAAAGAAAAAGAAAACAGTTCTCTAAAGAAGAATCAAACTCAAGAGATCGCTGCAGCATTAGAGAAGTATGCTGCTGGTGTAGTGAATTCTTTGGAAAAGAGGGACGAATGTATCAAATCGGATATGGTTTTGTTATTTTATGAAACCTTCCCCAAGAAGAACCTTGGACCTTTGTGAAAGTTCATACCATATGAAGAGATACCTTTTCATTCCATGACAGATGGTGATTAACATGGTATTTCTTCAAAAAGTGAGAGTGATTCCGACGAGGGATCGATGAAGCTCAAACACTGATGCCAAGAATACCAAGAAAGATGATGGTAAGGAAAACACTGAAGGGAACGAGTCATAAGGTTATTATGTTTAATTTTTATGTTTAAGACTAAAGTCTTTGAAGGACCAAAGCATTTTGTTATCTTTTCCAAATCTTGTTTTGTGAACCAAATTACTTGGATGGCTAAGGCATTTTTTGTGATGGTCGATCGAACATATTCCAGTCAATATGTAATGTTAGGTTTTCCCTTTGTATTAATTTCTTTCTCTTCTTATGTCAAGAATTTAATCAGTATTTAATTCACCCGACTTGTTTAATAAGTGTTTATTTCATTGAATCACTTAAAAAAATATTTCATTTGAAGCATAAAATTGTTTAATAAATTTAATCACTTCAAAGATACTTTATTTGAATGATGAAAGTGTTTAATGAATCCGGTCACTTCAAAGATACTTCATTTGAAAGTCGGGGTGTTTAAAAGATATTTAATTTATCTGATCTCCTTATACTCACAACAATTTTTAAAAAAGACATAAGATACCATTGATTTAAAACCGGACACCTAATTAAAACCTCCGCGCGCCACAAAGGTATGAAAGAGTATGTCACAAAATATTTACATTGAGGTATGACAAAGTAAATATTTATCAGATATTTTTATTCTAAATACAATCTGAGATGCTTAATGTTCCATGGATGCTTCAAAATTTTGCCTCTTTGTCTTGAAGTCTATATGTTCCTTGCTTGATTCTTTCACACACCATGTAAATGCCTTCCCAATTTGGAGCCAATTACCAAACTGTTTCTCTTTGGTATGCAAAAAGACTTTTCTTAATACTTTGTCTCCCACCTGGAAATCTCTTTTTTTACTCCGGATGCAAATCTACTTCTCATTAAACCCTGATAGTGTGCTTTTCTTAAATATGCCTTCACTATTCTTTCTTCAATTAGATCTAACTGACTCCTTACTGCCATTTCATTAGCCTGTTCGGAATAATTTTGAATCCCGAATGATGCCAATATAGCTTCCATGGGTATGATTGCATACATCCTATAAATAAGGGCAAAATGGGACTCTTTGGTGGTTGTGTGGGGAGTAGTTCGGTAGGCCCACAATACTTCTTGCAAATAACTTGGACACTTCCCGGCAGTTTTTTCTAGATTCTTTTTCAACTCTGTCAAAATTGTTTGATTATCAACTTTAACCTGCCCATTAGCCTGAGGGTGGAAAGGAGAAGAGAAGAAATGTTGAATTCCTCTGAAAGTGCAAAACGTATCCATGTAGCTATTATCAAATTATGGCCCATTGTTTGTGGTAATTCGTCGGGGATTCCAAATCGGCAACATATGTTGGATAAAATAAATTTTATGACCGTCTTAGAAGTGGTGTCATCTAGTGGAGCAGCTTCTATCTATTTAGAAAAATAGTCAATTGCCACTATTATTATTCGATAGCCTCCGGAAGCCATGGGAAGAGGTCCAACCAAGTACAAACCCCATATATCAAAGGGTATGAGCTCAGATATTGACTCCATAGGAACTGCTGGTGTATAGATTTCATTCCCATATCTCTAGAAAATATCACATCTCTTGACCATATCCTTTTCATATGCCATTATAGTAGGCCAATAGTATCATGCTAACAAAACTCTCATGGTTAAGGCCTTATAGCCACAATGTGTTGATCACTCTCCATCATGAAATTCGGATAAAACACTTTGGGATTTCTCAAAACCTAAGTAACGTAGGAAAGATCTACTGAAAGACTTTTTATGAAGAATCTCATTTAACACCAAGAAACCACGAGAATTGTACTTGATCTTCTTAGCTAAGACTTTATCTGAAGGTAAAAATCCATCAAAAATAAATTGATGTATTTCATACCTCCAATCCGTGGGATTATATGGGAGATATATTCATACTTTCTTCAGATCCATCCTCTTTTCCTTGATCTGATCTTATGTATGGGCATTCTAGCATGTGAATCCATGGGTATGCTTCAGAATATCCGATGGTAGCTAAATAATTTGTCATAGTATTCTCTAATCTAGGGACATGTTCATATCAGATGCTTTTAAAAATTATGGCAACTTCCCTTTATACATGCAGATACGTTATTAATTAATCTTTTTTAGTTTCAGATAGCCCTTGAACTTGATTAATAAGCAGCTGGGAGTCACTTATTAACCGGGCCCTCTTTGCTCCAAATATATGAGCTAGTCTTAACCCAGCAATGGCCGCTTCATATTCTGATTCATTGTTGGATGCCCTAAAACCAAATTATATAGTCTGATACATACTATCACCATAAGGAGAAGTTTAAAAAATTCCAGGCACACATCCCATCGTACTAGACCCCCTATCTGTTCGGATTAACCATTATTTTTTAGCCTTGTCTTCTAACTCTTGTTCGTAAGGCCTTTTAGTGTGAAATTCTACCAAGAAATCAGCTATAACCTGAGCCTTGATTGTTGTCCGAGGTGCAAATTCAATATCATAGTCTCTAAGCTCAACTGACCATTTAATCATTCTTTCTGATATGTCAGCTTTTGAGGAATATTCTTTAAGGGGAAAGATGTTCGAACTATAATCGAATATGCTTAAAAGTATGGCCTCATTTTTCTGGCTGCTATAACCATTTCTAAGGCTAATTTTTCTAACTTTAAATACCTATTTTCTGCTTTCAGCAAGCTCTTGCTTACGTAATACACCGGACGGGGGTAATTATCTACTTCCCTTACTAAAACAACGCTCACAACATACTCATACACAGTTAAATACATGTAAAGTTTCCCCTCTTGGATAGTTTGAACAATATCTTGGGTGAAAACAAATGTTTTTTATTTCAGTATAGGCTTGATCACACCGTGGAGACCAACTGAAGTCTTTAGCATTCCTCAAAGTATGAAAAAATTTCGCAAACTTGTTAAATGATCTTGAAATAAACATATTCAAAGCAACAAACCATCCGGTTAGTCTCTGGACTTCTTTAGTATTTCAAGGAGGATCCATATCCAATAGAGCATCTAACTGATCCGGATCGGCTTGTATTCCGTTTTCAGTTATGATATACCCAAGAAACTTGCCGGATCGTACCCCAATAATACATTTCTCGGGTTTAACTTTAGGTTGATGGCTTCCAAGTTCGAAAAAGTCTCTTGAAGATCGGATATGTGTTATTCCTCTTCGAGGTTTTTTACCATCATATCATCTATATATACTTCCATGCTTCTGCCAATCTGGCTAGCAAATGTTTTATTTAAGAATCGCTGATAAGTAACTCCAACGCTCTTCAATCCAAAGGGCATCACCTTATAACAACGAAGCTCTCGATCCGTGATAAAGGTAGTATGATCTTGATCGTTCGAATCTACGTAAATCTGATTGTGCCCTGAAAAGGCATCCATGAAAGACAACAACTTGTTCCCCAATGTAGAGTCTGCCAACTGATCCATTCAAGGTACCGGAAAATGATCTTTAGGACATGCTCTGTTAAGGCCAGTGAAGTCAATACACATGCGCCACTTCCCATTCTTTTTCTTGACTAAAACGGGGTTAGCTATCCACAATGGGTATTGAGATTCTGTATATGACCCATCTTGGTTAACTGATTAGCTTCTTGTACTATCACATTGGCTTTTTCTTTGAAAAAAGTCCTTCTTTGAACTACCGGTCCAGCATTGAACCAAACTCACAGTTTGTTGCAGATTATTTCGGCAGGTACTCAGTCACATCATCATTGCACCATGCAAACACATGCAGATTGTCCAACAAGAAAGATAATAGCTTTTGTTTCAAACTTAACGGCAATTTAGTGACAATCTTAACATTTTTTCCTTCTGCTAGGCAATGGGTTTCAACTTCTTCCATAGGAATTATAACACTAGGAGCCTCCCTTGGATCGTCAATTTCATTCTTATCGATAGAAGGCTCCACTAGTTTCTATTTCTTGCTAGCTTGGACTGCCTCTAATAACTTTGAGGCAAGAGTTATTATATAGCATTCTTTAGCCACCTTCTGACTGCTTCGGACAACACCCACTTGTGCATCCACAACATATTTCAAACATTAATGGACAGTAGAGGTTGCAACATGCATCCTGGAAAGCCAAGATCTTCCAAAGATAGCATTGTAAGATGTTGTGCAGTCAACCACAACAAAAAAACCTTCACTATTTTCTTAAAAGGTCCTCTGCCCAACAACACTTTATGGCTAAAAATCACTGTTAGTCTCCCATGTTTACCCCTTGTATCAAACTAGTCCCTCGCCTTTCTTTTGTCTCCCACATATCCCGTTCGTTTGAGAAATTTGCACGATTAGTCCTCACACACACATAAACCATTTAAAAACTGATATGTGACACCTAAATCATAAGTTTTATATCACGTTTGGTCCCCAAATCCCAAGTGTTGTGTCACTTTTGGTCCCCCAAAATGTACGGGAGGACTGATTCTGAAAATAACATTTTTCAAACTCCCAGTAAATCCCATAATAGTTTTGTTTGACCGTTGAATAACCGAGGGATTTTTTATTTGTTTATAAGTATTCATGTACAACACGTTTGCCGAACTACATGTGTTAATTATGATTCGACGTACATCATTTCCCCCAATTGATGCCTATATCACCACAACGTCTTCATGCGGCCCCGCAATATTTCTTAGGTCATCTTCATCAATAACTATAAAAGGAGCTGGGGTTTGATATAGAGGTCTGGACATTCTTCCTTCCAACTGAGTTTTCAAGCTGTTGACATGCATTTTTCTTGAACAACTTGAAGGCGTTGTCACAGTGTCTCCCACAAATATGGTTAAGGACTCAAAATATTTTACCAGATCGGAAACTGTATCAGACTTATACATTATCACCCCTACCTGATTCCAATCTGGATCCGGATCAAGTATTCAGAGTCCACATCAAATCTTTCCACAATCATCATGGTATCCTCCTGTTTGGATGTTCGTGGGGCTATCGAAGAAGTCGTTCGGGAAGTGCTTGCATTGGATGGTGTATTATCTGGTCTGATCCCCCTTGTTTCTTAATAAAAGCGCCTAATTTTCCTCTCTTACTGAGATTTTACACCTTTTGCTTCAACACTATATAATCATGCGTGTCATGCCCCACGTCGTTATGATATTTTCAAAAACGGGTACTTCGGGTTTCTCTAGGAGACTGTAGTGAGGTTGGCCTTCTAAAGTGTATATCATTTTTAGTCTTGTCATAAATTGTTGTTACACGTTCTCCAAACTCAGTAAACCATTCAGGCTGAACCCATGGACCCATTTTACTTCTAACTTGTTGGTATTGACTAGATTGACTCTGCTTAGGCCGATGCGATCCTTGTTCGGTTTCCTTTGATATGTAGCCAGACTGAGTTGTTGTTTGTGGAGTTGACATTATGGTGGTGGATCTTTTCTGACGAGGAACTCTAGATTTCTTTGTTTCTTCAACAATAATTTACTTCCCCACTTGGTTTAACAGCCCCCCAAAAGTCATTGTTTTTTCCGGGTTACTGAGTCAGCCAAATTACTCGAACTTAAGCCTTTTCTTGAAGAGAAAATTGCTACTTGTTGAAAACAATCAGCTAGCCCATTCTTCATGTTCACAAACCTACTAATATATTCATTCAAAGACTCGTTTGGCTATTGGGAACAATGAATAATCGTATCATCATTCCCCCTTAACCTCATTGCTTCCAACAATTGCCTCCTGAATGAAACCCAGAAATGTCAAAATTATTTATAGATCCATGAGGGAGATTATTCTACCATTTGAGGGAACTTTCTTTAAAGTTTTATAGGAAGACCCTGCACAGGAGCTTGTCATCATCATCAAATTTCATCATAAATTTTTTAAATTGCTCAAGATGATTGTCCGGATCTTTGCTTCTATCATACTTTTCTATCTTCAAATTGTCAAATCGTTTAAGAAGATGTCTTGAGAGTATCTTTGAAGACAAGGGTGATTGTCTCCAATTTTGGCTACTGCTAAACACCGTATCTTCATTGGGAGTATGAAAAATACGTGGTTTGGATTGAAAGACAAATAGATCGATCAACAAACAATTAATGTGTTGATCAACCGAACCCATGTCTATCCTTTTTTCTTGAATGCTTCTTAGTCAGCCTTAATTTCTTATTTAGTCGGCATTCATCACTGCTGGATAAAGATTATTCTTCACATTCCAAACCATTGGATGAACTATTAGAAGGCTCTGATGTAGAGCTCACAACTCGTTTGGATAGATGTGTTTTCTTAGAGCTAAGATGAGTCTTGATGGACTGCTCATTCTCACCAGGATTATCAGTAAGGTAGAGTGTTGATGCACCAGACTTTTCCTTTATTCCTTATTCTACTTGTTTCTGATCCCTTAAATTCTCAATCTTAACCATTAGCTAATCACATTCTTCGTGCATGGATTGTTTTTCATCACCATTGTGATTGACATGAGACACACTAGTGTGCTCATTATTTTCTCTCACCCTTTCCACTTCTGGAGGTGAAACGTCTCGTGCATTAGGATCCATCTGAACTACTTTGTTCACTGGTTTTGTATATAAAATTCAGGCACCATCGTCTCCCACTGTGGTCGCCAACTTAGTGTTGATTTTTTCGGATTAAAGGGTATATTTGGAAAGAGTTTTATATTTTTCAAGTATTTAATGTTGGAGTGAAGAATAGAGAGATAAAAGAGGTGTCTTCTAGCAATTAATTTTTTCTTACCCTCTTTAATGAGGGTGGTTGAGGTATTTATAATTTTTTTATGACGCATGAGCTGTTCGGGTCGGACTCTGGATTTGGGTCAATCTTTAAACCCAAAAACCTAAAGAAGCTAATATGGGTTAGCACACAGCTAAGTCATGATTGGCTTGGTCGTACTCTTCATCATACGTTGGATGCAAAATATATTCGAACTACCCTTTCGGTTTAGGCAGTAGTACTCTTCCAAAAATATCTGAACCTATCAATCCTAACTAAATATTTCATTCACTTTAGTGCCTAAACAACTTGTTTAGTCTTGAGATTCAATTTTGAGCTCAAACTTTCACGTGGTCTAAACTTAACTTGGTATCTCCACAACTACCTCCGTATTGAGTTTTCATCTATTGGTCTAATTTCTAATTATTTTAATTAACTGATTATTTAGTAATTAAACAATATATTTATAATTAGTTAAATACATCATTAAATAAACATATATTCATAAAAACAATTCACAAAAAATCTAAACTATAAAAAAATTAAATAAATATTGTCTAAAAAAATGTTTACCACGTGTAACCTAATGTTTTGAGTTTTTCAGGTCTCAAAAGTGTTGCTCATTATTTCAAAAATTCATCCACTATAAGGTGAGAGTAAAAGACTATAAGAATCAAAAAACGATTATTTGACATCTAAGGATTTGAGAGGATGGAAAAGGGGTTGATCCTCGTGGAATAAACATATCAAAATATAGGCTCGAGTTTATCGCGTTTGATCCATCTGTATCTTTAGACAAATTTGTCATTTTCGAATTTTTCTTTCAAACAGAAGGAAAGAAATAGAAAAAAAAAACTATAAAATCAAAAACGATTTTAGTTAAGCTTTAAAGAGAATTCAGTTTCAGAGAAAAGAAAACCTTTTGAGTTTAGGAATATAAAGAGTCTAAGGTCTTTTGTATAGATTTTTATTCTAATCTAAATCATTCCCAATATTATTTCCGCTAAATCTTTGTATGCAAAAAGTGAAGTTGTTTAATTTTGGAGATATGTCAAGTAGAATTTTTTTTGAGGTCGTAAAATATTTCTTTTTGCACCTATCGAGTATGTTGGAGGTTAAAAATTACCATTAGTTTTTTTATGTTTCGCGTTTGTATCGAACTAGTTATCTATATTAACTTTTGTCTCTCACTGATCCCTTATTTTTTATAATTTTGCATTATTAGTCCTCCGCACATGTAAGTATTGAGAAGCTGATACGTGGCAGAAGGCCAAACATTAATATTTTGTTTCACTATTGATCTGCCCAAAATATAAAGAATGTGGTTTTGAAATTAAATATTATGAGGAAGACTATGTGTTTCTCGAATTATGAGTTTTAGATTTTTGAGGACGAGTAGTGAGACAAAATGTTATGTTTGGACTGACACATGTTAGTTTTTCAGTACTCACATAGGCAGAGGACTAATAATATAAATTTCTAAAGCACAAAGGAAAGGGAATAGTG